>JACEVL010000025.1:1279631-1448236 GCA_020284085.1 Aporrectodea caliginosa
AATCATGGGGAGGGGACAGAGGGGGGGGACTGTCCCCCAATGTTTTGACTTAAGCCGTTCTGTCCCCAAAAAATCCGGCCCTCGTAGAATCTGTCCCCCCCCAAAGTTATATATAGATTTTCGTCTCTGAGTGATAGATCTGCGGTGTCAACTATGTTCGCCCAGGCAGTTGTTCAGTGACACCATATTATTGATGTGAGTCTCGTTTGGTTGCTTGCCGTAATATGCGTGATAATTAGATGCATTATTAAATGCCATGGACGATGTCTCTACTATCCGGTTATTTACCGTATCAGTTCCGAATTAGCGAGACGATTCATTCTCGAACCATTACTGTTATGATTGATGCAATCACTAACGCCGAAGCGGCCAAAACAGTCTTTTTTATATTAGGAGGAGATTCAAGCTTATAATTGGCATTTGTATAACCTGAATGGTATTTATATCAACGGATGGGCGTTTGTATCACCTCAAGGGCATTTGTATCACCTGAAGGGCATTTGTATCACCTCAAGGGCATTTGTATCACCTGAGGGGCATTTGTATCACCTGAAGGGCGTTTGTATCACCTGAATGGCATTTGTATCACCTGAAGGGCATTTGTATCACCTGAAGGGCGTTTGTATCACCCGAAGGGCATTTGTATCACCTGAAGGGCATTTGTATCACCTGAGGGGCGTTTGTATCACCTGAAGGGCATTTGTATCACCTGAAGGGCGTTTATATCACCTGAGGGGCATTTGTATCACATCAAGGGCATTTGTATCACATGAAGGGCATTTGTATCACATGAAGGGCATTTGTATCACCTGAAGGGCGTTTGTATCACCTGAAGGGCATTTGTATCAACTGAAGGGCGTTTGTATCACCTGAGGGGCGTTTGTATCACCTGAGGGGTATTTGTATCACCTGAAGGGCGTTTGTATCACCCGAAGGGCATTTGTATCACCTGAATGGCATTTGTATCACCTGAAGGGCATTTGTATCACCTGAAGGGCATTTGTATCACATGAAGGGCATTTGTATCACATGAAGGGCATTTGTATCACATGAATGGCATTTGTATCACCTGAAGGGCATTTGTATCACCTGAAGGGCATTTGTATCACCTGAATGGCATTTGTATCACCTGAAGGGCATTTGTATCACCTGAAGGGCGTTTGTATCACATGAAGGGCATTTGTATCACATGAAGGGCATTTGTATCACCTGAAGGGCATTTGTATCACCTGAAGGGCGTTTGTATCACATGAAGGGCGTTTGTATCACCTGAAGGGCGTTTGTATCACCTGAGGGGCGTTTGTATCACCTGAAGGGCGTTTGTATCACCTGAGGGGTATTTGTATCACCTGAAGGGCATTTGTATCACCTAAAGGGCATTTACATAACCTACAGGGCATTTGTATCACCTGAAGGGCATTTGTATCACCTGAAGGGCATTTGTATCACCTGAAGGGCATTTGTATCACCTGAAGGGCGTTTGTATCACATGAAGGGCGTTTGTATCACCTGAAGGGCGTTTGTATCACCTGAAGGGCGTTTGTATCACCTGAAGGGCGTTTGTATCACCTGAGGGGCGTTTGTATCACCTGAAGGGCGTTTGTATCACCTGAGGGGTATTTGTATCACCTGAAGGGCATTTGTATCACCTAAAGGGCATTTACATAACCTACAGGGCATTTGTATCACCTGAAGGGCATTTGTATCACCTGAAGGGCGTTTGTATCACATGAAGGGCGTTTGTATCACCTGAAGGGCGTTTGTATCACCTGAAGGGCGTTTGTATCACCTGAAGGGCGTTTGTATCACCTGAAGGGCGTTTGTATCACCTGAAGGGCGTTTGTATCACCTGTAGGGCATTTGTATCACCTGAAGGGCATTTACATAACCTACAGGGCATTTGTATCACCTGAAGGGCATTTGTATCACCTGAAGGGCATTTGTATCACCTGAAGGGCGTTTGTATCACATGAAGGGCGTTTGTATCACCTGAAGGGCGTTTGTATCACCTGAAGGGCGTTTGTATCACCTGAAGGGCGTTTGTATCACCTGAGGGGCGTTTGTATCACCTGAAGGGCGTTTGTATCACCTGAGGGGTATTTGTATCACCTGAAGGGCATTTGTATCACCTAAAGGGCATTTACATAACCTACAGGGCATTTGTATCACCTGAAGGGCATTTGTATCACATGAAGGGCGTTTGTATCACCTGAAGGGCGTTTGTATCACCTGAAGGGCGTTTGTATCACCTGAAGGGCGTTTGTATCACCTGAAGTAACGTCTTCGGTAACTTATAATTATGTACATGTAGGTAAGTATTCACAGGGTGTCTTGTAGTATATCTCGTCAGTCTAAAACTCTAAACGAGTTTGGAGTTCGTCAATAACGACAAGTTCATCCGCAAGCGAATGACGATCAAGCATCTGGAAAAGTTTCCGTTGAGAGGCACTCGCATGCACGTAGAACGCGATGAATCTTCTACAGCCTGATTTTTGGAGTTCCTGGCACGGTCCGTATATTGCGTTGATGATAATTAACGATGACAGCCGAATGAAGAAGCTTCCGCTCTTACAGAAGGTATAAACGTAGAAATGCCCGATATGTATATACATATATGTAATATTATGTATTGTGCATATCTGTATGTATGTATGTATGTTTATATATATGATTGGTATATATATATATATTTATACGTTTATGCTTATGATAACTTGAATATTACATGCATGCGTGTCTGTGAGGAGTATGGGTAAAAAGGTATTTGTAGCACTGCAAAATGCGGTTTCATATATATATATATAGGAGATCGATCGATCGATCACCTCAAATGAGAAGCCCTGTTTATATATATATATATATATATATATATATATATATATATATATATTATAATATAATATATATACACAAGGTTTTATAGGGCATGTAATATGAAAGGAATCATAAACATAAATGTATTAACATAATGTTATTCTCCAGAGGTTGCGGTACCCACTGCAGTATACATAGATTTGTGTTCGCAATATTCGTGATCATCCAGATGCGCTGATGAGTATAGGGATGTTGCTACTTCCGATGATTGCAAGACTTTCATTTCCGAATAAAAAGAGGATTTCTGATCACTCATTATTATGATTAGCATGCAGACATTAAAGCAGAACCATGGTCTCTTTTACATTATAAGCCCTTGTAACGGAATGGCCGTGTTACGGCGCCATATAAATTGTCGTTATTATTATTATTATTATTATTATTATTATTATTATTATTATTATTATTATTATTATTTTTTTTTTTTTTTTTTAATATTTTTTTTATACCCGAGGCATCAAGGATCCCTCAGGTGGCCTAAAAAGTCCGGAGACTATTATAGATTATTATTATTATTATTATTATTATTATTATTATTATTATTATTATTATTATTATTATTATTATTATTATTATTATTATTATTATTATTATTATTATTATTATTATAAGATAATTTAGATGCACAGCTCAGCTGGTGTAGGCTATAGCCTATATGCTAGATGATGTAGCTACATAGGGGGCTTACTGTCTGGTTATTGACTGCATCACTAGGAATAAGGGAGACGATTATCTGGCCATTCGCTGCTATGATTGGTGTGCAATCTTTAACGCCGAAACAAAGTCCATTTTTATATTATATGTAAAGATTCAAGCCTTTCTACAGTTCTATCACAGAAATATTTTGAAGACCTCTATAGTAACCAGACGTGTTCGTATCATGTGTAGGCCTACCCACGGATGTAGGCCTACAAGATTGTCTCGCAACAGAAGACTTATGCACAGTAGGCCCATACATAATATAAAGCATGTACATGTATGTACATGAATATTTATTTAGCGCCTATTTGCAGGGCCAGCCTCACACAGTCATGTTCTAATGTCTCCAGTCGAACAATGCCGCTGCTTGTAGAGGGCCGCCAAATTCTTGGCTGTTGAATTTAAATTTGGGTAACGACTGCTGAATTTAAATTTGGGCTGTTGAATTTAAATTGGGGTAATGGCTGTTGAATTTAAATATTATTGGGGTAGTGGCGACCTCGAATGACCATAGTCCACAACCCACTGTTTTGAGTCTTGAGGGCTCAGGCGAAGGCCTTCCTCCGAGAACAAAATAATGGGCATTGCTTATTCTGGGTATGAAAAATTGGAGGTATATGGTGTCTTCCAGTCCAAAAAATGGGGGTACAAGTACCCGTGATGCCCGGAAATTGCGCCAATGTCCACAGTGCGAAAAACGCGAAGTCGCGGGAACCAGCTCACTCTCAGGCGCTCAGTCAAAACAAAATCGATGGGTAGACAAAGTAAAAATCAGGGTTCAAAGGGTCAGGTAGGCAGACAGGAAAGGATGGACGGTCCTTAAGGGTCACGGGTATAGACTAAGGCTGGCCCTGCTACACAAGAACTACACAAAGCACTGGCCAAAATTAACCATCGTCCATAACCTATCAAGACGAACACAAACGAACTATACGATTATTAAAAACTAAAAAGACAATAACATCTATTAATAGCATGTTGCTGTATACTCTGAACAACCATTGGGAGTAGAATGTTCTGTGGCCTATATGCAATAAAGAAATCGATGTCCTTTTATACCAGAATTATGGCCGAACAATATAAATTGAGGGGCGCTATATAAATGTTCTAGATGAATGAAAGACTTAATTAATTAATTAAGTAATTAATTAATTAATTAATCAATAGATGGATGAAAGAAATAACGAATGAATGAATGAATGAATGGACGAACGAATGAATGATTCAATGAATATTACAGGACGTAGGCCTATATAATTATGTACAGATGGTTGGAAATATAAACTGGTCCACACAATAGCAAGCAAAATGGTTGAGGCCTTTAGAGTTTAGACCTAAGGATAAAGTCCGTTTGGTCTATTATTATTTAATTACACAGACCCATGCAAAAATGCCAATGTACTTCATGGCTAAATGCCGCAGTGCACGGGAGAAGAAGTGCCAAACGTGCACTTCAATCAAAGACTAAATGGTCAATGGTGAAAGCTAACTGACCAACGGTAAATGACTAAATGACCAACGGTAAAAGACGGAACTTCGTTGATGATCGTCCTGGTTCAGTTAGAACCAAGTTTCGTGGTCCGCCGTCCGTTCTAGTAGATCATGGTATACACCAACTGTTCCATGGTAGATCATGTTTCATGACAGTGCATGATGGTCTCATGTTCCGCCACCTGTTCCGGTGGATCCGTAGGACTCGAAGGAACTCTGCGGACTGCAGACAGCAGCGCCATCGAACGACGTTTCCTGACGACGGAGGACACGTGAAGAAGAGACGCTCCGTGATCGTTCGTCAAGAGCAAGCTGTCTCCGCAGCTGGTGATGGTGCCCAACGCCGCCTCTTGGCTTCCTCCTGCTGGTACTGCTGCAGGGGTTGCTGGTGATGTGGAATGACGATGATGCTACCGATCGGTCTCTTTCTTCCTCTTCCTCGCCGTCCTCCTCTTCTTCTGAGGCTTCTGTGTTGCTCGTACTTTCTATGTCTCCCAGTTTGTTTTGAAGACACCAGACCAGCCAGGACCTCATCGTCGCCCAGTCCGAGGAGTCGTCTTCCTGCTATACAATACAATACAATACAACTGCATGTTTTTATCGCCCAAAGGTGGCCCAAAGCTCAGGCGTGCACACGCCTCGGCGGCGCAGATGCAATTTATTGCAGAGCAATTGTGAGCTAAGGACTTGCTCATGGTCCCTACACAGTTATAACCGAACCGGACGAGGATCGAACCCGTACTCTCTGCGTTACAGGTCAACCGCTCTAACCAGTCGGCCACCGTGCCTCTGCTTCATGCGACAGCCTTCTTATCATCGGTATGTTGTATTGTATCTATATATTTATAAAGCGCCTCTAGCAGTGCACATCAATCAGAGGCACTTCCAGTGCGAGAGACTCAGATAGAAGAAGGTGGTTGAGAGTATACGAAAGAAGACACTTGACCACCTGTTAGTAAGGAGGAGCGTGTAAAAGGAGGGAGCTGATTGAGAGGAAGAAAGGAGCCGAAGACAGAAACTGAAGTGGAGAAAAAGAGAGAGTGAGAGATAGAGGAAACGATACAAAGAGATAGACACAGATAGACAGACAGACAGAAAAGCAGACAGACAGAACAAGCGAAGAAGAAAGCGAGAAACAAAAAACAAAGTTAAAAATAAGAAAGAGAGAAACTGAGGAAAGGAACGACAGTGAGGAAAAGAAAGAAGACTAAATATAAAAATACAGATTAAAAGAACTATCGAACGAACGAACCAAATTATGAACGAACTAACGGAGGAATGGTTCTAGTTTGGTGACCGTGCGATTGTCAGTTAACTCTCCTATACGCCGAGTGTTTTCTGTGAAACGATCTCGTAATAGTTTCGTCTTCTTTGTAACTCATCAGCCTCCAGTATTCAACCGTCTGGGGATGCTCGCAAATGGCGCCCGGTGCTAATGGCCGCAGGCGATTGAGTCATGAGGAAGCGAAATGAAAACGAGAGCGAAGAATTGGACGGAAGTCAGGGGAAGAGAAGACGAAGAAGGATGATTGAAAGCGGAGAGAGTGAGATGGAGAGAAAGCAATAAAAGAAGAGAGCTGGTGGTGGGCTCTGCAGCTAAAGAAGCAATCAGCCAATGTTAACTGATTGCTGTCATCAGAAGACAGTCGCAGCGAGAGATCGATTTCCCGCGGCAACCATCGACGTCTGCTCCACGTTCATTAAAGATGCACGCTGACACGTACAGCGTATACCTGGTGTTATATTATATATATACATACACACACATATATATATAATTATAGGCCTACTCATGCCGCGAGTCATGCGTACAATATACGTACATACATACATACATACATACGTACGTACATACATACATGTACACACACATACATACATACATACATACATACATACATACATACATACATACATACATACATACATACATACATACATACATACATATATACATACATAGGCCTACATATGTAACGCACGTTGATCGCTGTAGTAAGTAAGTACTGAGTATATCCTTTATTCAACCAACTGCTAAGCGCACTTTGGCGTACATGAAAGGTTTAAGAAGTCGTGAATGTTTCATCCTTATTGCAATAAATCGTCTTGATTATAAAATGTTTTCCGCGTATACATATATATACGTACATTAGGCATATATACGTATTATATACATGCGTACAAGCATAAATACAAACATATAAACATTCGTGCATACATATAAATTATGCACATACGTGACTCGTATATATGCACGTGTCTATATAAATTACTAAATAAAAGTGATAAATGTGCACACAGTTATGTACCATATTATATATATAATATGTGCGAATATTTCGTGTGTGTCTGTGCGTTTATGTGTATGTGTGTGCTGGATCATAATTTTATATACATATACAGGACCATTATATATTAGGTTTGGTATGTGTGTATGTGCAGTTGTTTGCGTGAGTAGGTCGTTGGCATACTAGGGACCTCAGTGTTTTCGTTCGTGAAGTCATATTGGTGCAATTGATTCCATGGGATCAATGGTTTCTGGGCATCTGGGACTTTTCAACGTGGCCTACGATTGGTCTATGGGAAGGCGTTCCACTTCGCCGGTCCCGACGACCAGCAACCTCTTGGGATGATCCATGTCCGGGATGATGCCCCCCCCCCATTCATTAGAATCCTACACACAGAGGTCTTCCCTCCCTCCTCCCACTGCATTATATCTCCCTCCGTGGCCTTTTGGACTTCTCTGAATCGTTTGCAATGGCCATCTGCATTTCCACTGGGTCTTACACGCTCTTTCCATACAGGGAATGCCGTATGCTCGACAGACCTGGTGTGTGGCTTAGAGATGCCCGGATGCTTATGCCTGCTTTTGAAACCCTAAACTATGAACAAAACTGCAAAACCTGTTAGCTTTATTTGTTAGACATGCAATGAATAAAGGCAGCAGAAACAGCTAGTGCTTCAGTAGCACAACTCATTAAAGATGTAAGAGCATATGTATACGTCTAGCTGTTGTATAACATAGTCCCCTATATTAGACATATACAACATAATTATCTTCGAGAACATGCGGTAATTTTTTAATATACACACACATAGGCCTACATGTATACGTGCGTGTATACAGAAGCGCACGTGGTGTGTCCAAAATGGCCGGATGTTTCTCTATAGCATGTTATTTTTTTATCAATTAGTTGATCACATTCGAATTTTGCTCCATTTTCTCTCGTTCGGACTTCTGATGTGACTAGTATGCATTCTTGAAATAAAAACACTTTCTTTCGCCGCTGTTTCTGAGTAGCTTGGAAGCTTTTCTGACGCTTCTTTAAGAGCAAGTAGTTCGGGTTACTACGTACTGGCAGTGTCTGAAAGTCCACTTGGAAGGAATCTGTGGATTGGTGCTGACCGTTCTACTGCTGTGACGCTCTTCTATACCAAAGGTGGGAAACTAATCGATTAGATTCTAATCAATTAACTTATCCACAAGAAAAACAGCTAATTCTAACCTTATCGAGTAGCTACATGATTTTGCTAATTCTAATCGATTAGCAAATTTCAGTAGCTAATTATAATTCTAATCGATTAGCTAATCAATTGGACAAACAGTTAGTTCTAATTCTAATTAAGCTTAATTAGCAAATTTAAGTAGCTAATTCTAATCGCTTTGCATTTTAACTAATCTTGTCCATCTCTGTCTTCTACCAATGGCCGATGCGAAGAATGCAATCCTCCACAGACCTTGAGGGTGGCTGAGAGATGCCCGGGTGTGGCGTCTTCTACCATCTGCAAGGAACTGCTTGGTGGTGGTGGGGTTCGTGTGTTGCGAACGTCATCGCCAGTCGTCGCTCCTCATCAAGAACTCTGTTATCAGCGCCGGATTGGAAACTGGGAATTCGTCGATTTGACTCTGTGTGTATACGGTGTCTGCGGGAGCTCACCAGTGGTGACTCTTCCATAGTTATCCCAGCACTGTTCGTTTATCGATTAACCGTTCTTAACTTTAACAGCAGGTACTCTGGTGCAGCGCAGTTTTGAGACACTGAAAAGATGCCTTAGTAAGTGCCTATATACATGTACTGGTATACAGAGTGTCACTTGCCGGCTTTTAACCTAAAGCTGCATAGCTACATCGGTGTAGCATTTCGTGTCTTCAAGAGATATGCGTCTCTTAATTGCATGGAGCTTATTTATCTGGTTATTTTGTAGAACCTTTTAAGAACTTCATAAAGTCCCTTGTATAGACGGCTCTTGTCTATTCGTTAGCATACAGCGAATTCTTCCAGCTATCTCATTCTGAGTCAACTTCTGCGCCGCCACTCGACCACCATCATCACTGATTACCACCGTATATAGCGCCATACTGTCACCTTGGCTTGACCTCCCCGGATTCAGACCTGGCACCGGAACGGACAAAGCAGCCTGGCTATTGCGGACGACTTGATTTGATATAGCGCCGGTGATATACGCTGGTTTTTTTGTGGCGCTGAAGAATTTCGAAGATTTACATTTAAGTATGACTGTGTATTGGCGGAAAGATTATTTATGGGCATGAGCATGGAAATGAATTCCAATTGGGGAGATAAAGTAAGAAGTAACGAGGAGCAATTCCTCTTTCCACACCCATACTAATTGCACCCTACATGTATCCCACGAAAGCTCCACCCCAATCGGCCAATCGCACTCCAACAGCTACATGGTTTACTGTAAAATTGTTTTTCACGTCGTTAAAGCCAGCACCGCCAGGAGCTGAGAAGTATCTCTCGTATAGATGTAATGAGAGGCTGGGAACAGCGAGAATTGCGTCTTTAAGCACGTAGGCAATGGCTACGTCTCTAGCACATAAAACGTGTTTTTCCGACTCCTCCAATGACTCAATAAGACAAACAATCAACATGTTTCTTCGCTCACTTTGGACGGCCTTGCTCGTCCATATATATATACAGGGTGGGCCAGCATAAATGCACCGACTTTGCATGCATATAACTCCGCCAATTTTTATAATATAACTCCGCCAATTTTTATAAGTTATTCATACTTAATGCGTCAAATAAAAGGCATTTCACTCTAGTATTAGCCTTGAAAAAGTCGAACTTGTACTAGTTTAAGTTTTAAGGAAATGTTTGAAACAGCCCTAGCTACCATATTTTGTTGTTATTAGTGACACAATATGGCGCCGTTGACAGACGATGATCGAATTTTGATCCAAATTTTGCGAACTGATAAGGGATTTAATGCGTTTCAAATGACTAAAGAGTTTCCTAACAGAGGATGGAATAAAAGTGTGTTGAATCGTCTGATAAGGAAATTGATGAAACAGGAACTTCGCGTCGTAAACCACGCGAATCGGTAGGCTACGCACGGCGCGCACACCCGCTAACATTGCTTGTGTGTCCGAGTTAATTTGCAGTCAAGACGATGACCCAGGTACAAGCAAATCTCCAAGGTAAAATTCAACGCGAAACAGGCATATCCAGAAGCATCGTAAGACGTATTGCAAAAGATGATCCAAAGTTGGAGATATTTCGTCGACGTGAGTCCAACAGCTCTCCGACTCTGACGCAAAGAAACGGCTGGAAGCATACAAGCGTCTGAAGCAGCGCATGACTGCTGATAAAATTTGAAAGGACATGGTTTAGCGATTATAAGATCTTCACGGCACAGACTCTTACAAACACCTAAAGTGATCGTGTCTCTGCGAAGTTCATGGCTTGGATCAAAATTCGATCATCGTCTATCAACGGCGCCATATTGTGTCACCAATAACAACAAAATATGGTAGCTAGGGCTTTTTCAAACACTTCCTTAAAACTTAAACTAGTACCAGTTCGACCTTTTCAAGGCTAATACTAGAGTGAAATACCTTTTATTTGACGCATAAAGTATGAATAACTTACAAAAGTTGGCAGAGTTATATGCTTGCAAAGTCGGTGCATTTATGCTGGCCCACCCTATATATATATATATATATATATATATATATATATATATATATATATATATATATATATATATATATATGTGTGTGTGTGTGTGTGTCTGTCTGTGTGTCTGTCTATCTATCTATCAGTCAGTCAGTCAGTCAGTCACAGTTTTCTCTTTGTCTATCTGTCTGCTGTCTGTCTGTCTGTCTGTCTACCTGCCTGCCTGTCTGTCTCTCTCTCTATGTTATTTTTCAAGAAAGTAGACCTATGGATATACGTAAATATATATATACATATATATTCGCGCATACACAATGGCACATATGAACGGCGTGTGTTTTTAATGAAAGCCAGTCTAAGTTTACGTCAGATTGTATAGTGATAAGCTCATAGCGGACGTAAGCGTATAGGTCTACTTTCTTGAAAAACAACATATGTAGAGAGAAAGAGAGAGAGACAGACAGACAGGCAAGCAGACAGACAGATAGTATACACATACGGACAGACAGACAGACAAACGGACAGATATATGAATGCAGAGTCAGACGGGGAGAAACATGGACTGAGAGAGACAGACAGATAGATGCATAGCCAGGCAGACATATACACAGACAGACAGACAGACAGACAGGCAGACAGACAAAGAACATAGAGACAGGTTGAAGACTACACAGACACATAAACAAATAGACTGACAGACAGACACTCTATCTATCTGTTTAGACAGATGGATGATAGAGTGTGCGTATATACGTATAGAGTGTCATCGGTAAATACCTCGTGTTCGAGGCAGTCTAGTAGTTGGATATGTGCGTTGAAGTGTTCGGCCAGGAAGCGATCATCTTCCATCAGCTGATGACGTTGATCACTCCGATGATGCGGCAGTTGCTGCTGCTGCTGCTGCTTATGACGCTTCAGCCTCTCACAGAGCTTAGTCTTGACGGTCTTGATGGATGGAGCTGCTGAGACTGACTCCACGGAAGAAGATGAAACAGGAGCAGCAGGAGCAGCAGAAGTGGAAGACGATCGGCTCCAGGATGCGGATGACTTCTTCCGACCGAAGGGGTTGCGGAAGCTGCTGCGGTCGATGGTTGCTGATGATGATGATGTGACAGGTGGTGAGAAGGATGAGGAGGAGGAGGAGCAGCCGGGCTTCGGGAGATGGGCGTCCTCCCCGGTCAGAGCCATCAGTGAAATGGATGCCAAGCAGACTGCCAGGTCCTCCTTGTTCTCTCCTCCGTTTGTTGCCTCTGCAGCCACGCTTACTCCGACATCTGCAATGTCAGCCAATCACACTCTATGGACATTGGCATAATAAGTAATATCAATTAATAATATAGGCTATATACAGGGTGCGGCCGAAAAAATACCCCATTACGAAAATTGCGATTTCTCGAAAACCGCTGAATATTTTGTTACAAATATTTTCATTCTTATTCGTAACATATTTTTGCATATTATTTGAAAATTTTATGTCAGTATCTTTATATTTGTGATCATGACATCAGACAGAAGAAAGAACTGCATTTTTTCAACTGAACACGGCATTCACGAAATAGGAAATCATATTTTTACATAAAGTAGCCTGCAGTGTGCCATAATTAAGTCATTTCCGCTTTGCAGACGGTGTTTTGTTTACATTTTGAGTAAAATTGCAATTGTAAGCAAACAGTTTTATTCAAGAAGAAAAAAGCCCATATCCACCCAAGCCGTCTGTTGGTCGAGAGAGCCAAGTTCTCTTCCCACATCATGGTGTCTGCAGGTGTCAGCTATGAGGGTAAGGGACGCTTGCATTTCATTGACGAGAAGGCCAAAGTCAATGCTAAGTACTACGTGGAGAATCTTTTGCCTAAGCTTGTCGATGACTGTCACACTGTCTTGGGAAATCAGTTCATTTTGCAGCAAGATGGAGCGCCCGCTCACTGCGCAAAGCTGGCCCAAGATTGGTTAACAAGTCACTGCCCGGACTTCATCGACAAGGATTCATGGCCGCCAAATTCCCCAGATTTGAACCCACTCGACTATGCTGTCTGGGGTGCAATGCTTGAGACCTACAACAAATTTACCACAAAGCCGAAGAACATTCCTGAACTGAAAAATATGCTGCAAATCATCTGGCATGACTTGCCACTTGAGACCATTCAGAAGTCTGTTCTGGGCTTTCGAAAACGTCTGCAAGCTTGCATAAAAGCAAACGGCGGTCACTTCGAACATTCCTTGCACAAAACTCAACACTTGGCCTAATCTTGTCAATAACAATAAGTAACATTGAACCTTGTTACATTACTGTTTGCGTCGTTACTTTGTTACTTATTGCTGTCAGTAACTGTCTGTTGAAACGAAAATGACATTGTTTCACTTCAGGGTTACACCATTTTGGTTTTCATGATTCGAATTTCATTAGATTTAGCAAAGCTGTAGATAGATATGTGTCAAATAGACTGGCGAAGTTTTGTAACAAAATGTTTAGCGGTTTTCGAGAAATCTCAATTTTCGTAATGGGGTATTTTTTTCGGCCGCACCCTGTATATACACGTAAACATATACAATCCCATTGCGCGTTTGCATATACAAATACATACGTATACACATAAATACACACATATATAAGTTATATATAATATATATATATAATATATATATATATATAATATACACTGTGTCCACGATAAAGTAGATCACTAGACTTTGTTAAATATCTTGGTCAATTGTAGTACTATAGGTACTAAATTTGGTGCACATGAACTTCAGTCTATTCTATCTAAACCCTGCAAATTTTATTACAATTGATGCAACGGTTACGAGGATATACCCTTATGAAATTGGGTGGTTCAGGAACCAAGTTACCAACACGTAAAACGCATCGACAGATGCGTGCGCGGCTGATCATACTGACTCAGCACCAGTTCTCCGACAGCATTGATATTTGTTTGCGTCCGTGGTTTTGTTTGCGTCTCGTGGTTTCCTTGCAACTGATCCGGTTGTGGCAATCTTTTTAACAGCTTGCTGACACCAGCTAGGGACCAATTTTTCATTGGAAATTCTGTAATGAGTCTCCTACGCCATACCCCTTCGTCTCTCTCAACTCCTTGATTAAAATCTTGTCCTCTGCACTGAAAACCATTTCTTTACAACCAACTACTGTTACGTAAAACAGGTCTCGTAGTGTAATTGTTTCCGAAAATGACGCTTATAAACAACAGCCTATCCCTGCGGTAGCCAGAAAAATGACGTAGGCTAATTCTATGCGTTTTACGTTTTGGTAACTTGGTTCCTGAACCACCCAATTTAATAAGGGTAAGGGTATATCCTCGTAACCGTTGCATCAATTGTAATAAAATTTGCAGGGTATAGATAGAATAGACTGAAGTTCATGTGCACCAAATTTAATACCTATAATAGTACAATTGACCAAGATATTTAACAAAGTCTAGTGATCTACTTTATCGTGGACACAGTATATATATATATATATATATATATATATATATATATATATATATATATATATGCAGTGATCCCGTCCTAAACAAAAAGAACCGGAACGCCCGCTTCAGGCGCCATGTTAATCTAGAAATTTTGACTGGTACGGCGTTCCGGTCGTAAAAAAGGAACCAGAACGCTGTTCCGGTGCATTCCGGTCCCAACCGATCCCTGTATATTTACATAGTCTATACATGTGTGTGCGCGTGTGTGCGTGTGTGTGTGCACACGTGCAAAGTGTTGTATACGCCGTGCAGTTTGTGAATAGGCCTGCATGCCCGCGTTTCCCAATGTGTGTTCCACGGAAACCTATAGGGTTCATACAGATGAAGATCGAAGATCAGAGTTCTATGATGAAACTGGGTAAAAGTGTTGCTTGAATGTGTAATTACATTCCAAATCAGATTCCGATGTGAAGACAAGTGTTCCATGTGAAACTTTCATTTTATTATGATTTCTAATCTATAAAAGAGAATTTAATTATTCATGATTTTATCATTGATTAGACCCCATTGGTCCGTTTCGCACTCGCTGTATACGTACGACCTATATCAGAATATATTTTGTTTAGGCTGTGGTTCCGTCAAAACATTTTTACATCAAAAGGAATATATATAGCCAAAAAAGATTGGGAAGCACTGACCTATACGCCGTATACATGCATACACACATACACAATCATATGATTATATATATATATATATATATATATATATATATATAATAGTCTGTATAGACTTTTGACCTACTTCTGTTGTTGTTGTTGTTGGATGATGATGTGATGAGTGTGTAGTTGCGGCGACTGCGGCGTCGTTGGTCTCTGGACGAGAATACTGATGATTTGAAAGAAGAGGATGCTGACGACGATGAGGAGGAGGAGAATTTGCTCTCGTGAATCCCCATCTCGTCTCTAGCATGCACCACACGTCGACTTCTTCTTCTTCTGCACTCAGCAACCGCCTCTGATTACGACAACAGCACCTGAATTAGACGATGAAAAATAGGATGGAGCTCACAATCAACAGCATGCAGCAGTAGCAGCAGCAGCAGCGACGGCAGCATAGTGTGCGTGCGTGTGCATGTATGGGTGCGTCTGCATGCGTGCGTGTGTGTGAGTGAACGTACATGTGTTTGTGTGTATGTATGTGTGCGTGCATGTATGTGTGTGTATGTGCATTTGTGTGTATGTAAGTGTGAGTGTGCGTATGAGCGCCTGTATATAGATGTTATTATTATTAGTGTATTCATATGCATGTGTGTGTGTGTGTGTGTGTGTGTGTGTGTGTGTACGTGTGTGTATGTGTGCGTGCTTGTGTTTGTGGGACGTAGTGGCCGATTGGTTAGAGTGCTCACCTTGTAACGTGAAGAGTACAAGTTCGATCCTCCTCTGAGATCGTTATACTGTTTATACGGAAAATTGGATATTGAGGAAGTCCTGCAATCACAGCTGCTCAGAACTGTCGATTGGTCCTAGGTAATTAGATAGCGGCGCTTGATAAATGCACAATAGTAATTATTATGCATGTATTCATTCATTCATTCCGAGCATTTATATAGCGCCCCTTCAAGGAACCTACTCAGAGGCGAGTATGCACGTATAAGTGTGTGAGATGACGATCACGATGATGAAGAAGATGGTGATGACGATGAATATGATATAATGTAATAACATAGTTAGTACAAGCGACCGTTACATAATTAATAAATAATTATAAACGAAGAGAAATGTGTGTGAACATTCTTCGTTACGCACTCTTAACCGGGGTCGACATCTGACTCTGCCTCTCTGCCTCCCTGCCTGCCAAACACGAGCTTCGGCGTGGACGGAGGGATGGAGGTAGGGACGGAAGTACGGAAGAAAGGAACGGTGTTAGGGAGAGAGGGAGATGGAAGGACAACGACGGACGGTTGGATGTATACGGAAGGAGGTATGGAGGGACGGACGGACGGAGGAGGGACGGACAGAGGGAAGGAAAGAAGGAACGGAGGGAGGGATGCAGGAGGCAGGGGAAAGGGAGAGGACTGACGTCAATCACATATCACGAGACGACGCATCTCTTCACATTTTCCAAATCTTTACAGCCGGCTTATATAGGATGGACAAACATCTAGTAATAATAATAATTGTATTAACATTAACAATATTTAATAATAACAAGGAGGATAATAATGATAACAATGATGATGATGATTATGATGATTATGATGATGATGATGATGATGCCTATGATGATGATGATGATGATGATGATGATGATGATGATGATGATGATGATGATGATGATGATGATGATGATGATGATGACGACGACGACGACGATGATGATGATGATACTATGTAATAATAGCAATGACGATGATGATGACGACGACGATGATGATAAAGAGATTGGACTTGACATTCTGAGCAACCTTTCTGAATGGTGTGAATTCACTCGTGATGGAACGGGAGACAGTGCATGGAAAGAGAGAAAATTCTCCCCTCCGACCCCCTCCCCCATCCTCCGGGATTCACGGCTTCTGCATCTTCTTTGCCGCTTCTTGTAACAATAATTCCAGACATGGGCAAGCGAATAACAAATGAAACGAATAATCTATGATCGGATCGGAAAAATTCTCTCGGAGCGAGTATCAGATCTGATAAGTGTTTGTACATTCATACATATTTCATAGCCGTATATATATATATAATCTATATATATATATATAGCTATATATATGTCACATCGTATATATATATATGTATATGATGAGACTCCAGCACGGCCAAATGCTCGAGCAAGCATGACCGACTAATAAAATAAGGAGAAATCGAATTGCGATCGATCCGAGTAGATTCCATTTGCAGTGAATGAGATTTGCTTCGTTATTTGCGTCTAAGGCTATGTATGTATGTATGCATGTATGTATGTATATATGTATGTATGTATGTAATACTGTATGTATGTATGTATGTATGTATGTATGTATGTATGTATGTATGTATGTATGTAATACTGTATGTATGTATGTATGTATGTATGTATGTATGTATGTATGTATGTATGTATGCATGTATGCATGTATGCATGTATGCATGTATGCATGTATGCATGTATGTATGTATGCATGCATGTATGCATGTATGTATGTATGTATGTATGTATGTATGTATGTATGTATGTATGTATGTATGTATGTATGTATGTATGTATGTATGTATGTATGTATGTATGTATGTATGCATGCATGCATGCATGTATGTATGTATGTATGTATGTATGTATGTATGTATGTATGTATGTATGTATGTATGTATGTATGTATGTATGTATGTATGTATGTATGTATGTATGTATGTATGTATGTATGCATGTATGTACAGTATGTAACTATTTATGTTTGCATGTATGCATAGTTGTATAATAATGTTGGCCTATGTTTGAATGAATGAATGAACGTACGTATACATGTATGTGTGTATGTATTTATGGGTCTTCACGGTAATCTATGCATTCGCTCAATGTCTTGGTCAAAGGTAGTTAGAAACATTACCACTGTTGGTATATTACAACGTTTTATATAACAGATAGGCACATTTAAAGCTCTGGGAGTATTGTAAGGAGTTGTAGGTTAGTGAGAGGACTTTAAAGTGGATTCGCTCTGGGATTTTTAACCAATGAAGTGATTTGAGGATGGGAGTGATGTGATGATGCTTGGGCGTTCTGGTGACAGTTCTGGCTAGTGAGGTGTTATACGTGCTATATAAACGCGTTTACCTACAGGGAATCGAAATTACACGAAAAGATGACAACGCAGTATAGGCTTAGTAGTAGTAGTTTCAGTTTAACGACACTGTGTGATTGTAGCGATTAAATCTTATCAAATGCCATGTTTAACTAATTAATTAATATAATACTAGTATAAGCTAGTCAATTACAGTGGCGATATATAAAAGATGTAGTGGCGATTCATAAATATAATATTAGACTAGGTAAGAGGCTTTTAAACGTAATTTAAATGTCACGTGATGTGCTATGTTGCTAAGCGACCAATGACGCTAGGTGGATAGAAACACAGGGACGGTTAAAGACCGGTAATGACAGTTGAGACGTTGGAAGTTCAAGTGAAGGGAGTGGTAAAAAGGATTGCTGAAAAAGGAAGGAAATAGCAGCATCGTTTGAGTTGCGGAGATATACGTGGATCGACTTTATTAGGAGCGATCACGGTGAATCCAGGATTTAAAGTGTTTCGATCGAAGTGAAGTTCGAGCGAACTTTAATCTTGCGAGCGTCGGTGGTAGTGAAGCGTTGCCACGACATTATTCGATGAAGTAAGACGGCGAGATTTGAAGTCAATCGTTCCTGCGTAAGTTAGGAAAGACTGTCATTCTGCTGTAGTTACTGTTGAGAGAAAGTGGATGTGTAACGGAGTAAAACAGTGGGATTGCTAAGTCATTCGTTCCGGCGTAAGCTTGGAAAGACTAACATTCAACTGGAATTACTGTTGCGAGGTTGTTTGGGAGCGATCGTCATTCGGAGCCAACTGCGAGCCAAGTGGACGGTTAGTTGCGAGGAATTTAAAGCGTGAGACTATCTTCCTACGTGTGGATTCGGATATTTCTACGCTACCTTGACTTTCAAAGACGGAGAAGTGATGTACGTATTCGAGACCAGCGATTGAACCTCGAGTATCTACGACTACGTGAGACCAATCCAAGAATTCTTCTACGATAACTTCGACATGGGATCCACGTGCACTTGTAATGGGGAATCAGATAAGCCTCATAATAATCTATTTATTGTAGATTAAATACGCCACTATAGGTAGATAGGATTTGCTGTAATTGTTGTACAGAATTGACTTATGTTTTCAATATTAATTTAATCTATTTACTACCATGTGTCCAGTGTCAATATTTTCAACAACACTTATCGTACGTAAGGCCTTCTCAGCCAAGTTCGACTAAGCTAAAAAGCTATATATTAATTATAGGCTACAACTTTGGGGGCTCGTCCGGGATTTGAGAGACTTTATTGTGCTTAAGTAAACCGTTAGTTAATGTGCATTAGGATAGTAGTAGATTGATTAGTTTAATTTGAATTATAACGGTACGCACTACGCATCTGTAGGACATTCGAAACGGTGCGATTAGATATTAAATTTATGACGTAGTAATTCCATAGAGTACATATCAATAAGAGGTTACATATAGAGCGTCATTAGTATTCGAGAATTTTATATAGCACAAAGCTATTAATTTATTACTTAGCCGAAACAAAAGTAAGCAAGTAAAATGTCCGTTACTGACTACCAACAGTGGTTACAGATGGGCCAAGAGATGGGGATGGAAGCAGAGGAACTGAAAAATTTCGTGAAGGAGCGTCAGGCTGAACTGAGAGAGGAAAGAGCCAAAGAGAGAGAAGATAAAAAGGCTAGAGAGTTATTAGAAGAAGAGAGGGCAAAGCGCCAATTAGAGGATGAGCGAGCTAAGAGACAATTAGAGGATGAGCGAGCTAAGAGACAAGTAGAGGATGAGCGATGAGAGACAAGCAGAGGAAGAGAGCTAAGAGACAAGCAGAGGATGAGCGAGATAAACGGCAAGCTGAGGAGGAACGAGCGAAGAGACAAATGGAAATAGATGAAGAGAAAGCCAAGCGGCAAGCTGAGGAGGAACGAGCGAAGAGACAAATGGAATTAGAATTAAAGAAACTTGAGATAGAGCTTAAGGTCAAAGAGATTGAAGCAAGGGCGACTGCTGATCGTCAACAAAATGGAGGCAGTAATGTAATGTTTGTAAATGATAATGAAGAAGGAAATAGTGGAAATAATGGAAGGGGAATGAGAGACATTAAATTTCCCAATTTTAATGAAAACAAGGATTGCTTAGACGCATATTTATTAAGATTTGAAAGGACAGTGGAGGCGTACGAGATTCCGCAAAAACTTTGGTCCTTAACACTAGCTAGACATCTAGAAGGGAAAGCCTTAGAAGTCTACCAGAGATTATCTTCTAGAGAGGCACAAAATTATGAATGTCTTAAAGAACAATTGCTCAAGAGGTTTAGATTGACAGAAGGCGGTTACAGACAAAAATTTAGAGAAAGTCGAATTGAAATTGGAGAGAATTGTTCTCAATTTTTGGAAAGATTGAGGAGATACCTTAGACAGTGGATGGCCTTAGCAGGATATGAGGAAACATTTGAAGGGTTAGAGAGTTTAATATTGAAGGAACAATTCTTCACAACCTGCTCACCAGAATTGAAGATCTTTATTAAGGAGAAAGGTAAGATTAAACTCAAGGACATGTTAACTCATGCGGAGGCATACATTGAAGCTCACGGGTACAAACATGGTGATACCAGTATGAGAGTAAAACCAAGGTTCACATTTGACAGAGACCAACATAAAGTATTTGAAGAAAGAACCAAGGATAAGTTTACCAATGCAACAAATAGGTTCAAAGCTGCTAATGAATGGCATGGTGAAACCAATAGGAGTAGGGTAAATAACAGAGATTTTCACAAAGAAGGAACACAGAGCAATGAGAAGGGAATTGTCTGTTATGTCTGTAAAATAGCTGGTCATAAGGCATACAACTGCCCAAATAAATTCAAAGGTCATGTTAAGCATACAGCTGCAGCTATTCAAGTGTTTGAGAATAGCAGACATAAGATAATGAATAGTCGAGGTAGATGTGGTGTAATGTGTAGATCAGAATCAGATAATTGGAGGATTCCACAGATTAGGACAAGTGAAGCAAGTGAGAAAGTAACAAGTGCTTTTGTCATGGATATGGATTGTCATGATCTGCATAGGTCAAGTAATGTCAATTCACAGCACTGGGTCAAACTGAATGGAATAGAATCAGAGTGTTTATACGATTCAGGTGCTACGTGTTGTGTTGTCAAGAGAAGCCTGATAGACAATTCAGCATTGACGGGTAAAGAAACATTATGCACACTAATTGATGGAAGTACCAAGTTATTTCCCACAGCAAATGTTATAATCGAGGGAGAATATTTCACCGGACAAATAGAAGCCCTTGTAATGGAAGACCCTGTAAAACCTGTTATAATAGGGAAGATACATGGAGTAAGGTATTTACTAGGAAAAGATAAAACGGTAGAAGTAAATTTGGAAAGTGATACGTGTAATAGAGCCGAGGTTGACATTGAAACAAACACAGGTCAAAACAAATACTCGGAGATACACAAGCATACAGAAAGCAGTATAGAAGAGGATATACACATAGATCGTGATGTCACCGCGACGGATGACGTCATCGAAGAATGTAAACATCGACTAACGATGGCCGCTGTTGAGACGAGAGAGGCGAGCGCTAAAGTCGAAAAGTTTAGACCTCTAAAATACGCGAAATTACCCGATCTTAAAGTAACTCCTGAGGAGATTAAAAGATTGCAAATGGAGGACGAAACTCTAAAGAAGTACATGGAGATAGCCGATCAGACAAAAGATGTAGAAGAGCAGACAGGCAAGATAAGATTTGTCAAAGAAAATGGATTACTGTATAGACTGTACAAGGAAATCCTAAAAGACGAAATTAAGTTACAGTTAATGGTTCCAAAGACACTTCGAGATAAGGTAATGTTGATCGCACATTGTTCTCTTTTATCTGCACATCTAGGAATAACGAAGACATTGAGTAAGATTACTAATGACTTCTATTGGCCGTCAATAAATCAGGATGTACGTAGATACGTGCTTAGTTGCGATACTTGTCAGAGAGCTGTAGACAAGAAGGTGAATTATAGGGCACCGATGGGACATTTACCAATAGTGGATGTACCCTTCAACCATATCTGTGTTGATATAATAGGTCCTGTAAATCCAATGTCAGTCAGGGGATACAGATACGTGTTGACCATAATAGATTTGAGCACTAGGTATCCAGAAGCCATACCTTTAAAGGGAATTAGTACAGAAGAAGTGGTTGAGGCATTATTCAGTGTTTATTGTCGAATGGGTATACCACAAAAGATCCATACTGACAGAGGAAGTCAGTTCACATCAGAATTAATGGCAGATGTGAACAGGTTGTTGCTAATCAAGCACACCATGACTAGCCCTTACCACGCAATGGGAAACGGATGTGTCGAAAGACTTAATGGTACAATTAAGGCGACACTAAGAAAGCTGATAGGTGAACAACCAAAAGAGTGGGATAGGTATTTAACACCTCTCTTATTTGCATTGAGAGATACGGTACACGAAAGCCACGGGTTCACACCATTTGAATTAGTATTCGGTAGATCATGTCGAGGTCCGGTTAAAATTCTAAAAGAATTGTGGACTAATGGAACTGTAGAAGAGGAGATTAAAGATGCATACACTTATGTACTTGAATTGAGGGAGAGAATAGATGAAACATGTGCATTGGCACAGAAAGCTATCAGTCAGTCACAGTTGAAGAACAAGAAGTATTATGACAAGAAGTCGAGAAATAGGAAACTTGAAATTGGAGATAAAGTATTATTGTTATTGCCGACCAGCAACAACAAACTACTTATGCAATGGCAAGGTCCATTAATCGTACGAGACAAAGTAGGAGAGTATGATTATAGAGTTGAAGATAAGAATGGAAGGATTAAGACATACCACATCAACATGCTAAAGAAATACATAGACAGGAGAGACATGTTAGAGGAGAAAGCAAATGTTGAAAAAGATAGAACAGGTGAAGCAGAAGTAGTTGCTTATGTGTCAGCGGTAGTACATGATGGAGAAATAGGAATAGATGGAGAGGAAGAGATCCTAGAGTTATATAACAGTAAACAAAAGGAGAATTATAAGGATGTTGATATAAACCCAGACTTGAGTGAAAAGCAAAAAGGAGATATGATGAGATTATTAGAAGAATATAGCGATATATTTTCTGATGTACCAGGGAAGACAGATCTTGTTGAACATGAGATTAAGTTAACTAGTACAGAACCAACTCGATCAAAAGCATACCCAACTCCATATCATTTACAGAAAGAAATAGATAAAGAGATAGAGTTAATGTTGAACAATGGGATAATAGAGAGATCTGAATCAGCATATGCTGCACCACTAGTAGTAGTGAAGAAATCAGATGGGTCGAATAGACTCTGTTGTAACTACAAACAGTTAAACAAGATAACAGTATTTGATCCGGAACCCATGATGTCGAACGAAGAGGTTTTTAATAAATTGAGTGGGAGCAAGATATACAGTAAATTCGATTTTTGCAAAGGTTACTGGCAAATACCAATGGCAGAAAACTCACAGGATTATACGACTTTTATTTGCGCCAATGGAATGTTTAAATTCAAAGTCATGCCATTCGGCTTAATAAACAGTGCTTCAAGTTATAATAGGATGATAAGAAAGGTCCTATATGGAACAAAGAATCTGGAAAGTTATGTAGATGACATACTAGCGCATACGGTGGAATGGGATGATCATATGAATGTGTTAAGAGAATTTTTCAAACGAGTAAGGAAGGCTAAACTTACTTTGAAACCAAAGAAATGTTCATTAGGGTACGGGAAGGTAGATTTTCTGGGGCACACACTCAAAGGTAGTGAAATAAGTCCTAAGGTAGAATCGATAGATAAAATAGTGGATATGCCGAGGCCACAGAATAAGAAACAGGTGAGAAGTTTCTTAGGCGCAGTGAATTATTATAGGAAGTTCATTCCTCATTGTGCTGAATTAATGGCACCATTATCTGACTTGACTAAGAAACAGTCACCAAACGTAGTAGATTGGACACCAATACTGGAGAAATCATTTGTAAAGCTGAAGGAGGCGTTAGCAAGTAAACCTATAGTGAGGTTACCTGACTTAAGTAAGGAATTTACGATTCAGACGGATGCATCTGGTATAGGAATAGGTTGTGTGTTAATGCAGAAATACGAGGATGTAAATCACCCTATTGCATACGCAAGTAGGAAGTTACTAGATAGAGAAAGAAGATATTCAGTGGAAGAAAGAGAATGTTTAGCCATAATGTGGGGCATTGAGAAGTTTGATAGATATCTATTTGGGAAACAGTTTGTGATTGAAACAGATCATTGTGGATTGCAATACATGAAGGAAGGGAGAATGAAGAATGCTAGAGTGATGAGGTGGAGTCTTGCATTACAGAATTATTGCTTCAAAATCAATTATATCAAAGGATGTAACAATGTGATATCTGATTACTTGAGTAGAGGATCAGTTTAGAATTAAGATTTATTAAGATAGGTAAGAAAGTAAGGTATATAGATGTATATAGAATAAGTAGAAATATGTTAAGTTTAGATGAGATAGTTTGTTTGTAAGTATGTTTAAATAGTTATTCTTGTTTAAATTAGTGAATGACAAGTCATTTGATAAGTAGGTTAGAGATAGAAAGCCTGTAAACAGTCTTTTTAAGAGGGGGCCTATTTGTAGCGATTAAATCTTATCAAATGCCATGTTTAACTAATTAATTAATATAATACTAGTATAAGCTAGTCAATTACAGTGGCGATATATAAAAGATGTAGTGGCGATTCATAAATATAATATTAGACTAGGTAAGAGGCTTTTAAACGTAATTTAAATGTCACGTGATGTGCTATGTTGCTAAGCGACCAATGACGCTAGGTGGATAGAAACACAGGGACGGTTAAAGACCGGTAATGACAGTTGAGACGTTGGAAGTTCAAGTGAAGGGAGTGGTGAAAAGAATTGCTGAGAAAGGAAGGAAATAGCAGCATCGTTTGAGTTGCGGAGATATACGTGGATCGACTTTATTAGGAGCGATCACGGTGAATCCAGGATTTAAAGTGTTTCGATCGAAGTGAAGTTCGAGCGAACTTTAATCTTGCGAGCGTCGGTGGTAGTGAAGCGTTGCCACGACATTATTCGATGAAGTAAGACGGCGAGATTTGAAGTCAATCGTTCCTGCGTAAGTTAGGAAAGACTGTCATTCTGCTGTAGTTACTGTTGAGAGAAAGTGGATGTGTAACGGAGTAAAACAGTGGGATTGCTAAGTCATTCGTTCCGGCGTAAGCTTGGAAAGACTAACATTCAACTGGAATTACTGTTGCGAGGTTGTTTGGGAGCGATCGTCATTCGGAGTCAACTGCGAGCCAAGTGGACGGTTAGTTGCGAGGAATTTAAAGCGTGAGACTATCTTCCTACGTGTGGATTCGGATATTTCTACGCTACCTTGACTTTCAAAGACGGAGAAGTGATGTACGTATTCGAGACCAGCGATTGAACCTCGAGTATCTACGACTACGTGAGACCAATCCAAGAATTCTTCTACGATAACTTCGACATGGGATCCACGTGCACTTGTAATGGGGAATCAGATAAGCCTCATAATAATCTATTTATTGTAGATTAAATACGCCACTATAGGTAGATAGGATTTGCTGTAATTGTTGTACAGAATTGACTTATGTTTTCAATATTAATTTAATCTATTTACTACCATGTGTCCAGTGTCAATATTTTCAACAACACTTATCGTACGTAAGGCCTTCTCAGCCAAGTTCGACTAAGCTAAAAAGCTATATATTAATTATAGGCTACAGTGATAAAAAAAAGATCATTAGCGTCGCCCTCCTCCTTCATCCAGTCTTGGGACTGGCACTGCCAGAAAACGAGCAGTGGCGGAGTTGCAGTATATAGGCTATAGGCTTCACAACGCGCCACCTATATTGGCCACGTATACAGTGCCAACTGTAGATGTGGTGCATTTGGCACTTCACAACGATGAACTTTGCATCCATTATTTCATTTCTTATGCGTCTATAATTATATGCTACATGCTTAGATCCGAACAAATTCCCAGGGACAACATCTTTATGAGGCCGTTGTAGGCTACTTGTCAGGTGTGGCGAACTGGGTTATGTCGTATTCGTGACTCGCCTTCTTTCGCACTCAAAGCTGATGAAATCTGCAGATATGTATTAATTATTAATCAAATATCGCGCTTCGTTATGAATTCACCTCAAAAATGCATCGTGGTATACATGTATATAGCTGGCAAAAGATAAATTATCGATCGTTTCCGAATTGTCGATGGGAAGATCGCCTGCGCTCATATGCCGAGGCTGAGAAAATGAAGTTGCTTACACTTTAAACATAAGACTAAACATAAGATACTTGGTGGGCCAAGTGCCTCTTTTCGTTGTCTGAAAACCTCTTTCTTTTCTCTGGGTCTTTCGCACTGGGAGCGCCTCTGATTGGTGTGCACTGCTGCGAGAGGCGCTATATAAATTGATAGATACAATACAATAGAATACAATAGAATACAATAGAATACAATACAATACAATACAATGCAATGCAATGCAATACAATACAATACTCGGTTGCCCTGCAGTATAGCGCCGCAACAGTCGCAACTGATTGTATTGTATCAACATTATAACTGCTCAGACTGGTGCAATTCCTGCCACAGTAATCCGCTGCATGTCCGATATTAATAGGAGACACCTGCTGTCAATGTCCCTGGCTTTGCAGATGAATTATTGCTGTTGAAATGTTGCACAGGTGATGACAGCTAGCACAGTCGACCATTTATGCGATCGTTATGCTGTCGCCGTCATCATTTGCAGGCCATCGATTGGCGCCTTGTGCATCAAACAGCGGCGTAATAGAAATGGCTAATTAGGCTAATTACAATTATTTGTTGCTTTCAACCCTATACGCGTCGGTTGTGGGCTTCATCACTAGGCATAACCTAATATAAGAGTGACAGCATGCAGGTCAGACTGGATTTCGAATCTTCAGCCACGTCTCTCTGATGTGAGCGCGTATAGGCTATACTGGGAACGAAACGCATCAACATGGGCCATGTCTTAATCCAGCTTAATCGGATGTGCCAAACCATGGATAGACTCCTTGATCAAACCATGAACTCATATATATATATATATATATATATAATAATAATAATAATAATAATAATAATAATAATAATAATAATAATAATAATAATAATAGTTCATGGTTTGGCACATCAGTCTGTAATAAGTTTGTTGGTTTTATAAAGAAATAAATTTGTCTCATAATAAAAAAAAAAAAAATAAATAAAATAATAATAATAATAATAATAATAATAATAATAATAATATCTTTTCTTTAATAAGCGCCTGACAAACACACTGCGCTGTACATTTACATGTTATGCAATTGAAACAATCTTAACTAAGACTTACTAACAGAACAGACAGCTTGCAATACACGGCGCTAATAGCAGCCTACAAAGCATATCCGCCCTACGGGGCTCGAACTCGGTACCTCTCGCTCTCAACGCCAGATGTTATCCAATGCGCTATCGGGCCCCCCATATATATATATACATATATATACATGAATTTATATAGCGCCCCTTAAAGGGGACTATAGCGAACTATACTCAGAGACGTTCCCGACTCCATCTCGGCCAAAAGGTACAGTTTTACGTCTATTGAAAAGCGCTTCAGGAAGAGTCCCAGGAAGCAGCCGCAGTTCAAGGGGGCAGTATGTGGGGCTCCTTGGCCAAACCCATGGACTGTCACTTGATCGATCTACGATATAACTTCTCAACGTCGTGATGCCGACTGTAACCGGGACACTGTGCATGAGTCTTCAAATTTAACAGCGTGTAGCCTATACCTCTCGGGCGACTTCACCGTTGATGCCAAAATATCTATCTATCTGTGTATTAATTTTTGTATAATAATAAATCAGAAGTTTGGTTAAATACCGCATGCTTGTAAGTCAATAATTGCTTGCTAAATTTTACAAGCATGCGGCGATTCAATTATAATTATTGCAGTCAGATGTCGGTATAATTTATTTTCTGATTATTTTAGATTACTATATTTTTAATTTTACATAATGTAGATTGAAAAACCAGGGATAAATGTCCCTCTTGTCCTAAAGTACGGGCGCCCGTGGTGTCAGAATTTATATAGCGCCTCTGTATGAGATATATACGTAACGTAAAAGTGATGTAATGTAAATCTTTGAAACTTTCTCAGCGCCCACAAAAGCCACGTCAGGGAGACCAGCTTAATCCCCGGCGCTATATCAAATCAAGTCCGCACTAGCAAAACTCCTCTGTTCGTTACGATGCCAGGTCAAAATCCGGGAGGTCAAGCCGCGGAGACAGCATGGTGCTACGGTGGTAATCATATATTACTCTGCAATCGAATAAATCATATTGTGGGCAATCAGATAGAATAAAAAAAATTAATTTAGAATAATTTGACACGTATACAGTATTTATGTCTTACCGTATATGCCTGTAGTCTTGTATTCTGCAGTCGTATGAGTGGATCAATAGATCAATATTGCCGACCCTATGATACTTCCGTATTGGCCTCAGTTGTTGGCTGAACGAAGAAGTGATTATTTAGCTCCTCAATTTAAAAGCGACTGGTATCACTTTAATTGCTCATCACTCTCTACATCGTCGGTGTTCCGATTGAACTGCAACAGCAGCTACTGACGGTGATGCTGCTGGTGGTGGTGATGATGACGATGTGGGTTGCCGTGTCTGCGTGTATTGATGTAGGCCAATGACGACATCCGCCGTTGACTGTGTATCTGTTGGGAAATTAATATGACGCTCAACTCCCACGCAACGACAGCGGCGGCAGAATAGACACAGGCCATGGATTGCAATTGCCCAGTGCGCGCGCGCGGTCTGCGGCGGCGGCCACGCCCGCTGCTGAAGAAAGACGAGACGGTGATGATGCCACCCGCCGCCCGACGCCGTATCCATTCAACGGCGCCAGCTGATGCAACAGCAACAGCAGCTGCAGCAGCAGCAAGAGGAGGAACAACATCAACAACAACAATGCCCAGTTCTTCATTTTTTTTCTTACATACATACATGGCTACATATATACATAAATACAAACATACATATAATACATGCATAAATATGGCCTACATACATTCATATATACATAAATAAATAAATACATACATACAAACATACATAAAATCAAATCGTTCTTTATTGTTTCACAATTTAAAGTTACATACATATGATACATACATACATACATACATACATACATACATACATACATACATACATACATATATACATACATGCAAACATGCAAACATACATACATACATACATACATACATGCATACATACATACATAGGCCCCTACATACATACCTACATACCTACATACCTACATACATACATACATACATACATACATACATACATACATACAAAGGCGTTGTCCTATATGCAATTATACCATGCAAATGCACGTAATATGGATAATTATAGACTATATTGGGCCTATAGTCCAGTACATGTAATGTTAACATTCATCCTTTCCTCCACTTCCTTCTTCCTGCCTCCCTCTCTTCCTTCCACTCTCCCGTCATCCCTCCTCCCTCGTGTCTTTCCTCTCTGCCCTCGTCTCTGCCATCGACGTGGCACTGCAGCGCTGCCACACGCTCTATTATCCCCGAGATGAAAGAACCGGTAATTCGCCCGCGAGGCTTCGGTCAGTGCTTCGTTAGATGCCTCGCAGCACGCATGCACGCGTTTCTGCGTGCTTTGCAGCATCTATGTGGGAATAGACCTGATTAATTTATGTTTGGGTATCATTCGAGGCATAATCAGCACGTATCTAATCTAATCTCGGAACATCTATAATGGCCATACCGTGACGCACAAGGCTGCAATCGATTTGCCGCTGCTAAACAAAATCTCATTCCAAAACAAATTGCGCTGGATAGAAGAGCCATGCACTCGAGACCCGTGATGGTGTTGACGATAAAGGAAGCATGGTGATTGAGCTATATCAACAGCAGAGAGGAGGTCATTGAATTTAGGAAGTCAGAATCATTCTGAAGTTGATATATAGCCTATTACTGTTCTATTAAGAAGCCAGAGAATGCTGAAAGTGGTTTGAGGAGGCCGACGTACGCACGAGTAGCCACAGAAATTTGTCCACGTTTGCCTATAATGCCCTGCGCTGAGCGTATAAGTTACGCTGTATGAATTTTGATATTACGATTAGGCTATGCAAGGCTCGTTCAGGAGCGTAGCCAGGCTTAAATTCAAGAGGAGGCAACTTGGCAAAATTCTGGTTATTGGGGTCATTGGTCAATAAAAGTTCCAGTATATAAATAAAGCAAGAGGAGGCAACTGCCTCCTCTTGCCTCCATGTAGCTACGCCTATGATTCATTCATTCATTCAAAAATTTATATAGCGCCCCTTCAAGGTAACTACTCAGAAGCGCTCCCAACTCCAGTCCGGCCAAAAGGTAAGTTTTCAAGTGGCCATAAAAGTATCAGTACATGTTCTAGGGAACAAGCGTAGCTCCCGAGGGAGGCTATTCCAAACCCTAGGGCCTACCACAGAGAATGCTCGGTTCTGCATGGTTGCTGTGCGGGCAAACGGGACCGCCACTACCCCCTCTCAGCAGAGCGGAGGGAGCGACTACCCTGAACCCCCGACACCGGCTTACAGAGGTCTATTAGGTAGGCTGGTGCAAGGCCAAGATGGCATTGCCAAACCAAAGAGACAACTCTATATTCGATGCGCTGTCGGACAGGAAGCCAATGCAGAACTTCCAACATATACCTGGTGACATGATCAAATTTTGGTATTTGGCCGATGAGTCGCGCTGCAGCTCGCAGTACACGATCAAGGCAAGACAACCGGCTAGACGGCAGACCAGAATAGAGAGTTAAGCAGGGATCAAGACGCGCCGTAAGAAACACGAAGAAAGAAAATGATGGCAACATAACTGTCAACATTATTCTACTCTTACACCCCTCTTACAATCTTACAGCACACTTTGATTGACCCCAAGGGCAAGGGATGGTCATCATTATTAGACTATCCATGCAGTTGTAGCGGAAAACCCCTCTCGTTTCTTCGTGTTGCGAAGGCAGAGGTTTCTGCTCAGGATGACAGCTGCTGCATGCAGTGTCTCGCGTGTCGCTCGAAGGAGCGCAAGTCCGGCGTCCGGGATATTTCGAACGGCTTAGACAATCGTCGCCGACGAAACGCCCAGATCAATCAATACAAGTCACTAGGTTTTGAACCCGATATATTGCATCAAGTAGCCGGCCAAATCAACCACTGTCACTAAAACACTTCAACGAGAAGACAAGCAACGGCAAACAGGAAACGAACGCTCTGCTTTCCTTCTTCTCAATCTCTCCCTCTGGGCACCCCTGACAAGACAGTAACCAAACAAAACTCTACATTATTATTGGTTGCTGTTTAACGACACTGTGTCATAATAAAGATGATCAGTGTCGCCCTCCTCCTTTCTCCAGGCTTGGGACTGGCACTACCACAGGTAGGGTAGAGAGAGAGATAATACGTTTATTTAACGACGCCGCCATAACGACGATGATTGGCGTGCAGGGTACAAGAGCGCCCTCTATTTATAGTACCCGGCCAGGCACGGAGCAAGGCCCAGGACGGAACTTAAGCCGAGGGAGCAAGGCCCAGGACGGAACTTAAGCCGAGGGAGCAAGGCCCAGGACGGAGCAAAAGTCGAGGGTGCAAGGCCCACGGTGAAGGGGATGGCAGAACTTAAGCCAAGGAACTTAAGACGAGGGAGCAAGAGCCAACGGTGCAAGGCCCCCGGGAAGGGCCCGAAGGGGATGGCAGAACTTAAGCCAAGGAGCAAGAGCCGACGGTGCAAGAGCCGACGGAGCAAAAGCCGAGGGGAAGGGGAGAGCAGAACTTAAGCCGAGGAGCAAGAGCCGAGGGGAAGGGGTAGCACAACTTCTCATTCTGAGCTAGCTTTAGTAGCTTACTGCGGCTGCCTAGGCCTACAGAAAACAGAGCTTCCATCTTCAGCTCCAGTTGAGCGTCTCTTTAGCACTGCTAGACGAATTGACTCACTCACTCACCCAGGCGCAATCAACCAAGTTCTCTAACAGACTATCGTTTTGAAAACTTCTACTAAAAATCAAATAAACTAACTTGTTTTAATGGATCATAATTGTAAATCGTATTTTATTTTATACCTGACACACTTATAATACAATTGAATGTATTATTATTACAATTTACAGGCCACTGGTCCATTGGATGTTTTAGTTTAAAAATAGAGTAGGCCTAGGCCCTAAATTAAAAATTATCGAAAAAATTCAGAATTAAGTTATATGCCAATTTTAAAGGAATAATTGAAAGTAATTGGTAATTGAATTACAATCAAAATGTAATTGTAATTCAATTACTTTCACAATTAAGTAATTATAATTGAATTACATTTGGAATGTAATTGATACAACACTGCCCATAGGGTGGTTGCGCCTATGACACTGGCATAGAGAGCCACAGGTACCGAGTTCGAGTCCCGTAGGGCGCACATGCTTTGTAGGCTGCTCAAAGCGCCGTGTATTGCAGGCTGTCTGTTCTGTTAGTAGTTAAGATTTATGTCTTCTGTCATTTGTGTTCTTGTGAATTGTTTCAATTGCATAATTGTACACTGTAACGGTAGTGTAACCGGTTGCGGTTTGTCAACCGGATTGTTTCAATAAAGACAATATTATTATTATTATTATTATAGTAGGCCTATAGTCAAGACATAGGCCAGTGCTTCCCAAAGTGGTGGTCCGCAGACCGGCATCGGTCCGCTAGCCCTCAGTTGCCGGTCCGCAAAGTCAGTCAGGAAACTGGTCAAATTGTCTCGGAATCAAGAAATGGCTAGGCCTATTATATTTAAAAGTCATAACGAAAACACGTTTAGGCTAGCATTTAAAGGGAAAAATAGTCATAAAATTGTCTAAACATGCATTTAAACAAATGTTAATACAATAATCATATTTGAGGAATTTTAGGTGATCGTTAGCCTAACGAAGAAGAGAAATAATTAATAAATTTGGCAACGGTCTTCCTGCAGAGGGAAAATTTCTGCCGGTCCCTGACACTGAAAAGTTGTTTCTGCCGGTCCGTGACACGGAAAAGTTTGGGAAGCACTGACATAGGCTACATGAAGCTCCAGTGTTAAATGTATAAATCACAAATCATACAAATACAAACATAACAACAAATTAAATTAATAATTATTTTGGAAATATATTATACGATCGAACTTCTGATTTGAATCTTGTGAACATGCGATTTGCATAGCCCCGCCTACTGGTGACGTCACAATGACACAGGTTTATCAGCAGTGTTACCACTCCTATGTTTTTCCTCCAAGATCTTTTTCGTCTACGTTTCTATGTTTTTTGTCCAAAATCTATGTTTTTCTGTCATGGAAGCTTTGACGTGTTAAAAAAGGTACTTTTTCAGCAATTCCTAAAGCATTAGGCCTACTTAAATTTATTTAAGGCATTTTCATAAAATAGGGACTCAACGCTCAGCACTTCACTAAAACCAGCCAAAATGCGGTCTTCTGTCCAACTTCATTTGTCAGATTTCTGGCATTGCACCACTCTTCAGCTACTGTGGAAAGAGTTTTCTCTCATATGAATCTTGTGAAAACAAAGTAGACAGACTAAGCCTACATTGCGACACTGTAGCGAAGAGACTAATAGGCTATTACTGCAAAAGAAGCAATCAAATATTAAGGTGTTTGCTGTTACAGATGGAAACCTCAAAAATCTGTCGTTGAAGATGTGAGAGAAGGGCGGTGTCGAAAACGCTACTGCGAGAAGCTGGTAAACACCGTGCAGAAAAATATAGCTGAACTAGTAAACTTCGATGAAGATGCATCTTTTTAGAACTGTTGCATTGATCCAATGATCGTACTATCATCCTACACTATGTCTTAATTTCAGCAATAATATTTGTACTGCTGTGTTTCATTACTAATTTTAACTAATTCTACACGTATTCCTTTAAAAACGTGTATATGTTTTTCTATGTTTTTTTAGCCATCACCTATGTTTTTTAGAAAATCTTTAGTGGTAACACTGTTTATTAGCTAATGTTGAATAACTACCGATTTTAAACAGTAGTTTACGGCTGATGAATGTGACTGACTTTGTAAGGAGAGCTTATAAGGCCAGGCGCAGGAGGCCTAGGTTGGGGATCAGGCGCGGGATCGAGTCCCGGGCCTGGTCTCCAATTTATATTTTTTAAACTTTTCTTCAAAACTTGACGTGTTTTTAAAGACTTTTGTTAAATATAACAAAATTGAATCGTTTTACTGGTACAATTTGAAGCTTTTAATGAAAACAATTAGCGCACGCTTGAGCTCATGCCCATAGGCGCCGACTCCTTGGGAGCCTTGGGTGCCAATGCACCCAGAGAGAACGTTCAGTGGGTGCCTGGCACCCAGAAGAATTTAGACCTTAAATTCAAATTTTTACATTTTGTTACAGTAATCTCACAACTTGTGAAGCAGTACAACACAAATACCCAACATTGCATGATATCACAATTGTGAGTTTCAAATACTTTTTCTAACCACGTAACCCTTGATTTCTTTTCCAAAAATGCACTAAAAGTCACCCCTGGCAATGTAGAATATATAAAATGTTCTAGGGGACTGGGGTAGGAGTCGTAGGACCCAGGCAGTGGCACCCAGAGACAAACCCAAAAGTCAGCGCCTATGCTCATGCTAATGGTTCCATATAAGTAGGCTAACTGTTGTGTGAAACTTAGCAAACCGTTCGTTCAATTGCATCAGAAGCGAGTCCAATTTTTTTCAATAGGCCTACACATCCCTTGCAAACATTTCCAGATTTAAAATCAGCAAATTGCCAAGGGGCCGTCCATAAATGACGTCACGCTATTTTGGCCGATTTTTACCCCCCCTTCATCCCCCCTCGTCACACTTCGTCACAAAAAGTAAGACCTCCTCTGAAAATGACGTCACAAAGCTCTGACCCCCCCTAAAACCAATTTCCACGGCGAAGCAAAATGCTCCTTCATGGAACAAATAGCGAAAGCATGAATATTTTAAAATCTAACGGTGACCAAATATTGAAATAATTAGAAAATTATTAATAATGGTGCCCGTATACATTAAAATAATTAAAAAAAATAATGAAAATTTAATCCTCAAAATTAGTGCTGTTATTATTAAAATTAAATTGTTGTTAATTGTTAAATTTAATAACATAGACCTGGTGTGACGTCACACTACTCAGACCCCCCACCCCCATGTCACACATCGTCACAAATTTCCGACCCCCCGACCCCCTAGGTGCGTGACGTCATTTATGGACGGCCCCCAACAGGCATGGCAATAGCCTATAGACTTTTGATGTATTGGAGAAAAGCAGGTCAATTTCTTTCTTGTTTGATATCTTCTTTCCCCCTACTTTTAGTGCAGGCCTACCATGAACTTTTAAACCTGCTTCTCAAGCCATCTAGGCCTAGCTATAGCCTATAGGAAACTGAAATGGGCCTATGGCTAAATTCAACAACTAATATAAACGCGTCTACAAATTTTAAGGATTTGTTTTGAGCCTGGCTCCCACTGGAGCCAACATAGGACCAAATTCCCATATGGGTCCGATATAAATCAGTGTGATTCTCCTTACAGATTTTATTTTAGTTATAGTTACAGTTATAGTTAATGGCTTTTTATTTTAGTTATAGTTATAGTTATAGTTAGTATTATTTTTTAGTTATAGGCTAGTTATAGTTATAGTAAATGGATATTTATTTTAGTTAATTTTAGTTTACTACTTATAGTTACAATAATTAAGGCTATAAGCAAAATTGTGCGTATTAACACGCCGTTTCACAATTTGCTCAGAGCTTTGAAAGCCTTTGAAGCATGGGTACATTCATCTTCATGAATAGGCCTACACGACTTTCGAAAGTAACTGACAAATTGCATAATAAAAATATCGCATTTTTCGTTCTCATTTATGTCGAATCGTCCATATATTGCACTTCCTATTTTTATTTTTTATTAACGAAAATAAAGATGAATTTTCGTTATTGTTATTTTCGTTATAGTTATAGTCATAGTTAATGATATTTTTAGTTATAGTTATAGTTATCGTTAACGAGAATCACACTGATATAAATGTCTATGAAAACGCTGGCAGGAATCAGAGTCGACGTGCAGCGTGGTAAATGGATCGGTAGAAGAACTTGAGATGAGTGACAGAGGGACGGGCTGGACTGAATTAGGCCTAAACCGATTTTTTTACTTAGCCTACGCGTAGCTGAAGGTTTTCTACTTGGACCGATATCTTACGCTGCGGCTTTTTAAAATCTGAATCCGACGTCTAACTTTAGTCACGTGATCACAATTACATAGCCTATACGTTTTGTAAGAATATTTTCCTTCCTTTTAAATCACACTTTCACTATCTGCAAACGATTGGCTTCGCAACATTATAAATGTATTTGATTCCTAAAATTATGATAAAGACAATAAAGGATCGGATAAGCTGATAAACGCTAATAAAGATAAGCCTACAAAATCCAACAGAAACCTGCCACAATAAGAACCAAGCGTACGGTTCAAGTATTTGCGAATTCAGCGTTTTCCTAAAAATGGAGGAAAATATCATTAAAATGATTTTTTTCTAATAAGCAAAGAAAGATGGACATACGCTACAATAATTATTAAACTACGCAATAGTTTTGGGTTTCACTGCTGGCGAAGGTATTTAGAAAATAAAGGCATAAATGACCTAACGCGAAACGATAATTTTGTATCGTTCTACTTGTTAGTTTAGTAAGTAAGTTAGTAGGAATGCATGGTACTCGATTTGATCAGATTTGTGTACAAATAACGGCAACTTAGAAATAGACTAGGACGTTTATTTTATTGGGATGGAAGTGCAAAATATTTTTTTGAAGCGCATCATTTTATCACATATTGTGACAAAGTTAAAACTACTAAATATGTATGTCTCTGCCGAAAAAGCGTAGAAAATCTTAAGTTCCTAAATGTTTGGTATAAATTAAATAATTTTTACATGCAAATTAGTGGTGTGGCTCTAAGTTTAACTTCGAGATATTTTGAGTGATGCACTGAGCATCTATGTGAAAATTATGCCCAGAACTATTTTTAATCTGTTTTTTAGCAACGGCCTTCTGATTCGATTTCTTGCATATTCATACGACTTGTCTCATGCACGGTCACACATTTATATTTGGTGTCAATGTGTAAATTAGTATGTGGTACAGCGAGTTATTTTGTCATGGGATTTTTTATTTGCTTCTAATGTAGAATGATATTGTCTTTCAGTTTATTCATTAAGTATGGACCGACCACCACCAAAACAACAACTTGGAGGAAAACCGCAGCAGTTGGCATTGAAACAAGCACTGGCGACCACATTAGCTGTAGCATCACAACTTCCAATTGTGTCTCAGTGCACACCGTCTAGCCCTCAACTGCTTGGTTTGTACACTTAATTCATTCAGTTTCTGTGCAAAAATTCGTTTTGGCTGTATGGAAAATTTATACTGTGAAGAGTCTGTCATTGGTACTGAAAACGTACTGCATGGTCATAGTTATAACTTAAAATGCAGGTGTTTGGTAGTCAGATGATAAGATTGAAGGTGGTTGTGGCAGTGCATAGTTGCACACTGTATATAGGTGTCTGTCGCCCAGAAACCTGTTGTGGTTCATAGTTGATGCTGTGTGACAATCGAGTTCTAATGGTAGCCTTAGCCATCAGTATATCCATATGAGCGTTCACACAGTGGCTCATGTGAATCTGTGATAAGCGCTGTGAGCGCGACTGTCGAAGGGGTGGAAACAGCTGCACCTTGACATTAGGAGAGAATGTGAAATTGCAAGCAAAATATTTTACTTTGCCACGACAGGCCATATGAAATTAAAACTTTTGCCTAATGCAAGTTAAAATTATGCAGATAGATGACATTTTCTAAAGTCTTGGCCACTAGAGATGAACTTTTTGCTTAGCTTCTGCAGTATCTTAACAAATCTACTAGACTCTGTGTGTAGACATTATTTGCTATTTAACTAAAAAGAAAAGGTTTTTGCTCGTTTATGTTTCGGTGCTTTTTCTGGATTTGCTGTTGCAAGAGGCAGGAGTTTTAATTTCTTATGTATTTTACATATTGTACTGAACTCGGTAGTTTTGGGAGTTTTTGGTAAATTATTTTAATTTAAGCACTTAGTTAATCAAGCCTTATGACAGAGCTCTACGACATTGTCGTGACTGTAAATCTTATTATCTCTTGAATATATGCTGTTTCCTCATTACTGTTTTGGTCTGTTTTAGTGTTGACTATTAGTAAGCTATTTAAAGAGAGTTTGGTCAACACAGGAATCATTGTTTTTGGCCATAGTTTTGACTATTAGCAGACTTTTTAAAAAGTTTGTTTGTTATACAAGAGATTATAGTTTTGGAACTCTTTGACTATTAGTGGACTATTTTGAAATGGATTAGTCAGAGCAGATATTATTGCTTGTTTTAACCACAGCGTTGACTATTAGTGGACTGTTGAAAACTTGTTGGTCACACCAGAGATTATTGTTTGGTTTGGCCACAGTGTTGACTGTTAGTGGTCTGTTTTAAAACAGATTGTCATTGTGGTCATGAGTTTTAAAAGGCCGTTTCTGTCTTTTCAGCACACTTGACTGCACCGCAGAGCATTCGTGGTTCTTCCACCGCCCTGTCATTTCACTTTCCATTCACTATCGGCTCACTGTCACCTGTCACATGTACCCAGGCCGTTGGACGGCTTGTCTACAGCCAGCCAGTCTCATTAGCCGGTACTGGGTTCACCGTTGTGTCTCCATCTAGCAGTATCCCTGCTTTGCAGGTCCTTGGTAATAGCGCATTTCAGAGTCATCTTTCTAGCACAGGTGAGGCTCCCGTATCAGCTGGAATTCGCTGTGTCTTGTCCTCCTGTTGCCTGATTAGTGTCTTCATGTGCAGTGTTCGCCTGGCTTCAATTACTGGTGCATGAATGCCTGTGTTTGGTTTACAATCCTTGCATGTTTGAGATTTAATGCCAATGTACGGAATGCTTATACATTCAGCGTATCAACTTCACTGCTGGCTTTGTATTAATGCATTTGCTTCGCACCCATGAATTCAAGAGCATTTTTGCGAACTGACTTTTTAATTTTCAAGTCACGGAACCCATTATGAAGAGTTGTGCATGCTCTTGTTAGGTTTCTGTTATTTGTTAAACGTAGCCAAAATATTCCTTAACCCTAGGACCATGCTTCTGAGGGCTAATGTGATAAAATTGTGCAATAAATAGCAATCACCCTGCCATAGTAGCTAAACTGTGGCATGTTCCTTTGACGTGTCTCTCTTGTTAACAGGAGATTTTGAGAAAGTGCACAATGCTGTGTCCATGGCTTTATGATTTGTTCCTCTATCAGTTAAAGATGAAGCAGTATCAAATGAAAGCCTTGTCTGTGACTTGTTGGTGGATATGAACTACCACTTTGTTCTTTTACTAACTAGTTAATTATTTACTCTATGATTTGTCATCTCTTTATCAGTGTATATTTCGTGCAACAGAAAACGGAATTCAGACATTGTTCAAGTAGACATACACATTGGTCGATGCAATAGTGAATTATGAGGCCCTTGGTTTCTTAGTTGGCTGTGGCTTTGTCTGAAATTGGTAGATGAGCTATTCATTAGCATTTGATTTGGCATCTGAGCTTATGACTGGTGTGCTTAGAAGAATGCCGGGAAGATGCCATCTACCGGGTAGAAGTTTAATGTTTGTATTTCAAAGACTTTATTAGCAAAATTACATCTCAAGCAAATGTCATATCTCACGCATGATGCATGTTTTGTAAATGGTTTCTTGTAAAATTATCCATCGATGAACCTATTCAAGCTAAGAAAATGAGACTTTCTTTGCAATTTACACAACGAATTATAGCTAAAGCATGTGTCAATGCATAGCAGTCTGTACATTTTGCTAACATCTCAATCTTCATAGTATTATTAATTCTGCTCTTTTGGCTATTATTGAGTCTTTCTGTGCATCTAGTGACATTACACAGAAGTAACATTTAGTAGCTAGCAGGGGACATTACTGGGGCTGAATGCTAATAGAATAGACAGGTGCTGTCTAGCTGAAATGCACAATATGACTTACATAGCATGTGCTGGAAGAAGAATTTATGTGACTAGATAATGAGTGTGGCTTATATTAACTACACAGAAGTGTCTGCCCAGCATTTATGGCTTATTTACCTTTTACCAGACAATGCGGTAAGTGGGTGTTTTTGATCAAGCTTAACCCTTTAACGATGAGCGTGTACTAAAATGTATGGGAAACCATAGGCAGCTCGTCGCTAAAGGGTTAATGTCTGCTGTTAGTAGGCTTTTCATTTTAGAATTTAGATTGCAGAGTGCTTGCATGTTTTAATATACCCCAGCAGAATTTCACCTCGTATTGTTCGGCATGAAAACTGGTTGAGCGCTTACTGTAGGAGTTATAGTAGCTTTGCATGTGAGGGTCTCTGCTTGTGTCCATAGACTGATTTGTATATGTGTATATTACCTTGTCACTATCAACTTGTTTTTGAAATTGTTTTCAGCAGTTTTAACAATTGAATATTGGGCACTGAGTTCTATAGGTTATTTTAGTCAGTTTCAATTCCTATTGGTACACTGAATGCTGAGCAAACTTGATGTAATCATTAGACATTAGGTAATAAATACTGTTTTCTTGCTTTTCTTGTTATAAACGGAGGCATGACCACTTTGTGTTTGATAATTTTCTTTTTAATTTATAATGAGTTGTTTTGGTAATGTTTAAAAATCAATTGAATTTAAATAAGAATCCAATGCTTGAAAGACATGTTAAAACTGATGTGAATTAACAAGACATATTCAGTATTTATCTTTAGCTAATTATTATATGGAAATAAACCAGGCTAGATTTTAGTGTGAAGTTTAAAGGTAGCCTATTTTAAAAGTGTAATTCATACTGCTTGTTTTCATATTTCCTTCAGACTTTTTCAAGGGTTAATTTAAGTCACAACTGCATTCTGTTTCATCTTAAACAAGCTTTAGACATGGTATCCACTGCTTTACAAGATTTATGCTCTTGGGTAGTATATCTGTGGAAGTTTCTGCTTACAGTACTGTATATTTAAAAATGCATTTCTAATTTTTTTTAAATGTTTACAATTTACCATGTATTTGCCTATTTATGTGTTGTGATGCTTGTTAGTTTTGCATTTGTATGCATGCATTTACTATCAGTTTGCATATTTGTATGCACCATGTTACTAGTAACAATGGTTATTCTGATCATGCTATTACCGTAGTTGTTTTATGTGTTGTGTTGTTTCTGTGGGTATTTTCGTTACACTATTTAGTCTTTTAAGTTTTACGTACACATGCATAACTGGATGCTTGCATGTTGCTAGAAATTTCTTACTAGTTCTGACTTTCTGTAAAGGTAATGCATTGATAATAACTGGTATGAATTCTGTTTGTGCTTACATTTTATGCATCTAGGTATGATGATGGTGCCAACTCTGACAGCTGGTCAGGTCAAAGTGTCCAGTGCAATCGCAAGCGGTCCATCTCTCCTGCCGACCAACGCACCTGAGGCTTCGTGCGGAGTTCCAGTCATCCTTCAATCACAGCATTCAGCACCTGAACTGAACTTCATCTTGACATCACCAGCATCCCAGCTACAACAGCAGCAGCAGCAGTCGTCCCTTCTGCAGACCAACCCACGCTCTTTCAGCGGAACTGTTCATCACAAAGGTGCCGGGGGATTGATCGGCGTAGAGGGATCTGGATCGAAGCTTCATACGACGATCCAGTCGCCCTCCAGGGAACTATCGTTTGCACATCTGAAGAGCCAGCTTAAGCAGGAGAGTTCTTTCTCGCTGGTTGCTAAGTCAAAGCGACCACGAAGCCCAAGCGTTGGGGTCAAGCCCTTTGGTCTGTTCGAATCGTCCGGCTCCTTAATGGACGAAGCCAGCGGGGAGTTGCCACCGGCGAAAAAGGTCAAATTGGAAGCGGAGCTGTCGAACGATAGCGAGGTGTCAACCTACAGAAGCCTGTACTGTGAAGATCGTGAGAAGGAACTGGAGAAGAAAGGCCAGGCTTACCAGGCGCTGGTTATGGAGCTGTTCTTCTTGGAAAACGGTGGGCACATGATGGACTACTTTGGGTGGCAGAAGCGGTCGGCTGCAAACTCTCAGCTGACGCCATACCTGCGGTCGAGGAAGGCGGAAGATCTGGGTGAATACAGTGGGCAAGAAAAAAGCATCAATAATGAGGTAATTCATAGCGTCAACGATTAGTCTAATATATATATGTGATCCAAATAAATTTTTATAACGTTTTAATCTGTTGAGTAAGAGGTCGGAGTTCCTTATAGCAGACAGTTTGCAAGTTTCACATATTTGGTGCTTTTGTAATTTAAACACTGTAGGTCCATATTTTGAAAAGTATGAACTGCAAAGTTCTGCTTTGAAAGGAGTTGTTATAGAAGGTGATATGTATTTATAATGTATTTATCTATTTATTTGTAAATACAGAAATAAATAATAAATAAATATGTTAGAGATGTACGGTAAGTCAACAGTCCTGGAGCCATTACAATAATTAAATCCTGGATTCTGTCTCTACTTGTTATAAAGACCAATTAGAAAACTAAGAAAACTAACTGCCCACTAAACTTTGGGCCACACACAACCTGGAAACAAATGTTGGATCAAGATGGCTGGCAACAACGTAGCGAGTGGCTTGCCGATGATGATGGTGGTGGTGATGATGCTGCTGCTGATGATGATGTTTGAAATCTAAAATCACTTCCTGCTGAATAATAAGGTCTCTGATTTGAAGACATTCTGACTTTGTTGTCATGTGACGTGGTGCATACTAGTTGATGTGAATGTGTTTCTGATCTCCTGCTACAGGTGAAAGTTTTAACGACTAGTGGTGGCACGCTTCCTATTGTCACACCTGTTGCCATTTCCAAGACTCTGCCACCTGCTATCACTGCCATGCAGCAACAGCAGCAACAAGAAAATGGTAAGCTCTATAATGTTTTAAATGCTTTAAGTAATTCGGAGATCATTTGCTGCACCAGTTTTAGTTTTTCCATTATGTCACATTCAACCTAGGACTTCTTTGCAGAACTGTTAGCAGTGATTGTCTTTGAGTCTTCAGGATGTGGCATATCTTTCGGAGCAACCTGTTTTCTAAGGCTGGGTGTTTAGAAGTTGTTTGGAGCAGAAGCTGCTTTTTGAGGTTGCATTGGCTTCTTGATAGCTTCAGTGTTTCTCTTCAGGACATGTTGCTTTTTGGAAACCACAATTTTAAAAATACTGGCTTGCATCTAAATCACTTAGCTAGACTGCAGTACCTATTAGTAATGTAAAAGCAATATGTCGTAAAAGTTTCTATCTTTTTTATGAGCCAGAATTTGTTACTTGTTGACAGTACATGCATTGCTGATTAAATTTTCAGGTTATAGTAAGTTTAAAATTGTCAATCTTTTCTGACCTTTTCCATTGCTAAATACTGCTTTGATTATTGGTTGTAAATGTTTTAGCACTTCTTACATTTGCAACATACTTGCGCTTGTCTGAACTGTAGTGAGGTGTTACATCCATAACGGGTGTTAACTGTAACAGGTGTTGACACCGGTGTTTTTCCTGATCGTGGTTTACTACTTAAGAGCTATTTCAACTTTCAGAGTTTTACTTTCAAGAGATCTTCTAGCTCATTTATTTGAACATCTGTCCTGGTTGAGTGGAAATGTTCTGTTAACGTGGATTTCATCTTTTTTCTCTCTTTGGTCTTAGCGGGCAACAGTAATGGCGGCCAGTTAATGTCGCGTAAAGCCGGGGGGCGCCATGGTATGGTCTATGGTTATGTGTCACCCAAGGCCATTCAGCAGTGCCCTCTGGTTCCAGGTAAAGAGGTGTTGGCTGTGTTGGACCTTGGTCTCTTTCGTGGAATGTGTTACTATTAGCTATGGGTGTTTTTCTTTTTGGTTTGTTTTGCCGTATGCAGATTTACCACGAATGCTTGTCCATAGTTTTAGTTACTAGGCCTGCTGTTTACATATTAATTTTAGTGATATTTTGTTGCAATCTGACTGGATTATATAGCACAAGTTACTATATTGCTAGTAATTATGCAAGTGGTAGATTAGCTGTTAAGTGCTACTGGCATTTATGGTTTAATTAACTAGAGTTGTTCGTGAATGACTGGTACGCCGTTGTTCTGCAATGCTCGGCTAATGAGGCTGTGGTTTCTTGCTGTGGAAGATGCAAATTCAGATTGTTTTCGTTTCCATTGTATTTGCTTTAAGAAATTCTGACATTTTGTCGGGATTTGTAGTCTGTATTGGCGGATCTTTGCAATCATCGGCTTAATTCTGACTGCATGAAGTAAGACCTAGTTGCTTGGGTCCTCAGCAAAGCCAGGTGAAACGAGGCATGATTCTTAGAGATATGCTGATCAAAAAGACTGGAAAGTTGAACGATAAAGCATCTAGTCAGATGTTTAAAAGTAACCTCTTAAGTAGCTTTTGGGAAGAGCTAACCAGAGCCACAGGTTGCAAGGTGCATGTTGAATTGTCATCTTTAACATGTATCCTAGAATCTCTCATCCGTAGGTAACGTTGCTTTGAAATGCTGTAGCAATTTTACTTTCAAAGTTTTATTTTTTCCAGAATATATATGTATGTATTGAACTAATTTTCCCTGAATTTTTTATTATTATTATTATTATTATTATTATTAATCAGATATATATTTATGTTGTGCTAATTTGTGAATTCATCGCAGAAGCGTGGGTAGCTGGAAAATGATGAATATCAGTTGTTTGGAAATTGAATCATACAACCAAAAGTGACTTCCATAGAGGAGCAGTTTGCAAAGAGGCTTGGAAATCACAAGTGGTTTTGATAGGTTGGATAAACAGCTGGTCAGAGAAGCTGTTGTTAAGTTTATTCTGGTGGGATAATTGTAAATGGAATGCAAAAGTCAGCAAGGTAGCTTCGTGTTATTATGTATTGAACGAAATTGAATGATAAACTGTACTGAATCTCTGTCCCAGACTCCCAGTGCTTAGATATCTATTCAGAAAGCTGCAACTCATTGTATTTCTTTCTCTGGAGAACTGTGGTGTCGTTATTAGTGTCAAGAAGCATTGATAAGTCTCGATAAGACATAGTATTTATTAATTAATCTGTATAAATGTTGTAATGACACTTGTGCATGTCACTGTGAATCCTGGCACATCAGTCGGATGGCTTGGGTGTGTTTTTCATGCATCGTTGAAGTAGTTCTTCCAAAGAAATATCTTGTAGAAAAGTACAAGATATTTCTTTTGCCTAACGAAATTTGTCCGCTTCTCCTGTAAATAAATTGTGCTGGCTCTGCCAGAGCTGCTTTTGGCTCGATCAACAATTAATCAATATAATGGGCTCAGGACTGAAACAGTGACTAAATTTGAAATCTAATTGTTAAATATTGAAACTTGGCAATGTTTATCAGGAAGAAAATTTGGTTGGGCTTATGTACCATAGTAGTGTGGCTCGTTTTGACAGGTGACTGGTCTTTCTCCTCTGATTTTGAAAAGTAGCAGGACAGATGTAGTTAGTGAATGTTTCCAGCTGAAAGTTATAACAGTTTCTGTGTATAAGTACTTTACTTGCACACACAATCCATACCAGCATGGAGCTAGTGACATGTGTGGTCTAATGCTTCCCAAGGGCCAAGCTCCTTGACTGTATCTGTTGCATCTTGAAATTTGGGATAATTGCTGACAGGCCAAACTGTTGATTGTGTCTGTTGGTCGGTCACTAATTGGTTTTGGGGTGTTGGATGTTGATACGTGAGCAAAATTCTGAGAATTACTTTAACTGCATGAATCTACCTATCGTTGTTAATTCACACATGTGGCCATTAATTAATTAATGCTCTTGTCTGATTTGAAATTTAACCAGAACTGCTGTGGTCCCAAATGAAGGCATTAATAAAACCGAATGAATGCTTTTTACTTTCTTCTGCACACTTACTTTGAATGGATATGTTTTTATGTTTTGTTGTTTCTTGTTAACTGCCTGAATGTTTTCTTAGATCTTCCAATGAATCGTATCAGACAAATTTTAAAACCACTTAACCGAATCTCAGCACTGATTTTTGATGCTGTAGGTAGAAGTGTAGCTTATGCCAATCATAAAAGTGTTCTTGCATAGTTAATCATAATTTTCTGTAGGAGATGGATGGTTTATGCAGCACCTTTAAATGAACTTATTTACTATGCATTTTGAGAGTTAGAATATGATATATTTAAAGTTATTTATTTTGCAGAGATGCAGTACTTGATTCTTGTACTTGTACTCAAGTACAACTCGAGTACATTTTTAAAGTACTTGTACTTTTACTTGAAACGAGAGTACTTGTACTCGTACTTGAGACATAAGTACTTGGAAACAGCTGACATCTAGCGCTCCTGTTGAACGTGCATTTAGTTATAGTGGTTTAATATTAAAACTGCAAATCGAATTTGAGTGGCAAGATGCTCACATCCGTTATATTCCTCAAAAGCAATTCTAAATGAGTGCATGTGACAATACACCAATGCTTTGTTAAAGAAGTAAAATATCTCCTTGTTCTTGCAGTAACCATGTGTACTTGTACTTGAGACCTTAGTACTTGTACTCGTACTTGGACTTGAGACCTAAGGACTTGTACTTGAGACCTAAGTACTTGTACTGGTAATAAGTACTTGAAACATCTCTGTTCATTTGTGTACAGTTTCACTTGATGAAGCAATGTTTTAAACCTTTGTCTAAGTCATCCTTGACTTAGACAAAGATTTAAAACATTGCTTCATCAAGTGTATATTAGCTGTTAAATTATTGCTGAAAATTTAAAAATTGAGATTTTATTTTCTAACTCAATTAAAACTGATTATTAGCCAGAACTTGAGTCTACACTGAGTAGGGTGTCCTTATGAATGACAGTGTTGTTCCACTGTATTACCAAATACCTTTTTTGTGTCCACTGTCTTGGAAAGTGTTCTGTTATAATATATTTGGAGAAAGCTGTTAAGATTCTCGTGAGATGGCTTTGAAAAAATTATTTTGCAAAAAATATTTTTACTGTGAAGTGAATACTGAAAAGCAGGGATGGTCGGATGTTATGATTGTTCCTTGAGCACTGTTTTATTATTTCCAGAAATCACTAAAGGCATGACCCAGAATTGTTTTCGCTGTAAGAGCTCATTGTACCTAACCTAAGTTAAACAGTTAATCAGCACTGTTTATCAGTGCTTGAAACTGTACTTCTGAGTAGAAACTTTGAAGAGTCGCTGTATAAATGAATTTAATGAATTAGTGAATTGATAAAAACACTGCCTATGTTTCAAGTTCTGCTAACTGCACATGTAGGGCTATATAGCATGCAAAATGGTCATATTTTTGGGGGTTCAAACCTCCTCAAAATAAATTGTCAACAAAATATTATATGCACAAATATTTTTATATGCGAAATACAAAAACACTTAACTTTCAAAACTGACCCCGTACTCTTCAACCATGACCATGTCCAATGGAAAGTCCCCCAAATTGTTTCCTGGCTGCTGTGCCTCTTGAATTGCCTCTGTATGCAAACATCTGTAGATGTGCAGTCAGATTTCAGCCATTTTTTTAACTTAAGAAGAACAGTCCCTTAAGTTAGCCTGATAGGCTGACATGGGCATGAAGTGTTAATGACTTCATTTTGCTTAGAGTAAGCATACAAGGGTGGATGGCCAATCCTCTCCCATGTGGTCTGAGCTTCCCACTGACAGCGTATGGTCAGTGTACTCATTATAGCTGAATTGCCTAGGAGGTGCAGGTGAAGCAGAAATCCCAAAACAGATTTCTGCCCTGATGGGGATTTGAACCTTAGCATCTTGGCTGACAGCCTTGCATCAGTTGCGAATTGCTCTGATTTCTTGTGCTTCTGTTAAATGTGTTACCAATGTTGCTAGGTGGCATTCCACTTAGTACAACGGCTGCGACAACAACCGTTGGTTCGCCTCCACCATACACCGTGGAATGCTCTTCTTCATCAACCGCTGTCGTGACCATAGTAGCTGTGACGACGACGACTGTCACCATGACGTCAGCGTTGCCAAGGACACGAATGACAGAGGGACTCTGCCAGCCAACCATTGGAACCAGTGGTTGCCATGTTACAGATGTTTACCAACCAAGGTAACCAATGGTTACTTTATGAGAGTTCTCAGTTGCTGACCTATTGGTAATTCACTTCAATTCAATATTTGTTTATTGGCCTGTCCTGAATGACATAGATACATTGCTGCTTACAGATTCCATTAGTTATTTGTATTATGTGAAGATTTATAAAGTGCAAGCTTATAGAACTAAATAAATACACTGCAAATGTGCTAAATATACTGCAGATGTGCTTTGACCTACAGTGAATTGGCATTGAGTTGCTTGGTTCTCCAAGTAGCCCCAAAATATCTCTCTGACTTTCAATATGCAAAAAACTCTCTCTGCAACCTCTGCTCGCCCCTTGTGCTCTACCGACCTTTTGGATATCTTTGTCCCTCATGTTAGGTCTGCCTTGGTTCAATTCCGGGCATTTGCTGTGAAAGGTTCCTCCACTTGGAATTACCTCCCTCCTCTTCTATGGGCTAAGCTCATGGCTGAGATTTCCCTGCATCGTCAAGGCGCTTCTTTTCAGGGTGTCTTCCGCGCTGTGTAAATGAGTCTATGTTCGGTATATATGTGTAATATGTGTATAATGTATATGTTCTGTATTAATTAAGTACAAAGTGATAATTTGCTGTAGTTTGATGTCAAGAGATCAGTTGTTGGAATCTCGCCGTGATCGACTGCTACCAGTAGCATCAGAACTTGGTTTGCCAGAGAACTCGTCTGCATCCTCTGCCACTCCAGCCATCTCTCAGGAGGCAGTCGTCGAATTGGCTAAACAGGTGAGCAGTTGTGGAATTGGCTAAACAGGTGAGCAGTTGTGGAATTGGCTAAACAGGTGAGCAGTTGTGGAATTGGCTAAACAGGTGAGCAGTTGTGGAATTGGCTAAACATTTGAGCAGTTGTGGAATTGGCTAAACAGGTGAGCAGTTGTGGAATTGGCTAAACAGGTGAGCAGTTGTGGAATTGGCTAAACATTTGAGCAGTTGTGGCATCCATCTAAACAGATGAGCAGTTATGGCATTCGCTAAATAGGTGATTTTGCTTCTTAAGACAACCATTGAGAAGATGTCTTGTGCATTATAATTAAGGTGTTGCAGAAGTTCACAAATTAGAATTATATAATCTGTCATAATTGTAGTACTTATTCTTGACATTTTGCTTATAATTACATATTGGTTATCTGCTGACAGGAAGCACAGGTGATGCAACGTGTAGCTGAGCTGCGGAAGCAGGGCCTCTGGTCGCTGAAGCAGTTGCCAAAAGTCCAGGAACCAACTCGACATAAATCCCAGTGGGACTACGTGCTGGATGAGATGCAATGGATGGCAGTCGACTTCGCCCAAGAGAGACGATGGAAAATGACATGTGCCAAACATGTAAGAAATTTTCCATTTCTAGTATTACCTATTAGTATTAATATTACTGCTGTTATTGTTAAAATTAATATTGTTATTATTCTAAAATAAACTAAAAATTTCAAAAAAAGGCCTAGAATAAAAATGCTTTCAAGACGACAATGTTATGAAATCACTTTGACTTAAACGAACACACGCTTACCCGCATGAGTGGGCGGAGTTTACTTGCCATCCAATCATGTTACTTGTATTTGAACATAACCTAGTTATGGACTGTGCCAGCCAATTTTATTCCAGTGGTCCCGTCGTGTTCCCTTCTTAAATATTTGGTTTAATTCAACTACTGATGGAGCTGTGGTGGTGTATTGCACGTTTTCAGGTTGCCGTTAGCATAACGAAGCAACACGACAGACGTCAACAGAACCTAAAATTACGGCATAAGTCAGAGGAGCAGCGGGTGAAGGCTCTTGCCGGTGCAGTCGGAAAAATGATCACTGATTTCTGGTCCAACATGATCGAGGTCAGTAGAATGGTTCTTGGACTATGATCAGGCCTAGCTTGGGAGCGCTTCTGAGTAGAGCCCTTGAAGAGGCACTATATAAATTCTATGATTGATTGATTGATTGATTGATTGATTGATTGATTGATTGATTGATTGATTGATTGTTAAAAAATCCACGGATCCAGTTTCATAACTGCTGCACAGGGAGTTTTTATTTTACCTAGTTGGTGAAATGGTGACCAGTTGGTTAGAGTGCTCGTGTTGTAATGCGGAGAGTATGGGTTTGAGCCTCCCTGAAATGGTTACTGTGTAGGGACTTTGAGCATGTCCTTCACTCACAGTTGCTCGGTGTCAATTATTGACGCTAGGTCGTTAGATTGTGGCATTTCATTAATGTGTCATAATAATAATAGTTATGTACTGTTGTGATGGAACTGGCATGTTTAATATTTTTCAAGTGAGATGATATTAGTTGAGACTAGTGCATGGTAGAAATGCAGTGTTTCGCAGTATAATCCACGCATTAGATGGATTGTTATCTACCCAAGAGGAGATGTGCCACCAGAGAAGTTAAATGCCAGTTGACAATCTGCTTCACATGACGGATGCAGCAAAGTAATGGTTGCAGAAAAGAACTGAACTTAGGCTATGAATCTGAGTTGAGGCTTCACTGCAGTACCTGCCTGGTGTTCTCAGAGGAAAGATGTTGTTCAAATATGTAATGGCACCAAACTATGCACAATGCTGTATTTCATATATGCCCTTTATGGCTGATGATTTTGCTACTAAAAACAACTACAGACAGTTACCGTACTCTTGTTTTTAACTATTCAGCCTCTGTTCATTTAGGACTTCATCCCCTTGTGCATTAGAACTTTAGAACTTTTGCATTAGCAATCCAACCCTGATGCATTCAGCCATTGTAGATTAGATCTCAAGACATTGTGCACTCATCCCTTGTGCATTAGCACTTTAACCCCATGTGCTTTAGGACTTCAGCCACCATTCATTCAGCCCTTGTGTGTTAAGACTTGGCATTCAGCAAGTGAAAGAATAAGTTCTGTTGTCATTTAGATGGCACTGTACAAACGGCAGAAGGATGTGGAGCTGAAACATCGGAGGCTGCTGAATTATGTAACGTGCGATGCTGGGATCAGTCCGTTAGAGTCGTCTGAAAATGAAGGTTTGTTTGAATCCCTGATTCGCTAGTTTTTAAAAAAACCTTTTTGTTACATGACCTTGTTACAGCATGGTATGTGATGTCAGTCCCAGAGATAGCACTGTGAGGAGAGTTCCGTGTTTTACAAAGTACAGATTGATATTCATTTTTTTATTTTGGGCATCTAACTAATTTTGAGTTCTAAATACCACACTTTTTCTTGAATACAATTTTAACAGTTTTTTTAATATTTATAAATTTCAGTGAGTGTAATAGGTGAATTATATGTGTCTGCATGATTGTAGATGCCTGTAAAGAAGACACTTCTGGCAAGGCTGCTACTGGTGATGATCAGCGTGGAAGCAATGAAATTGACGACCTTATCAAGGAAGGTAAGTTGCTTGTTATTTCTCTCTCTCTCTTTGTAATATTTGTGTTTATTGACAAGCTCTCATACAAACTGCAGTAAGTAGCATTGAAACATTGCAACATGATGGTACAAATTTCATGATCTTATTGAATACACATCTCGCCAGCCTGTTAGGCGCCCACTCACTTTACAGCTGCCCCTAGGGAATGGAAGGCAGACTGTACTGATGATGTTGGAGGGTCGACCTAGAGGGGCTACAGATGGCGAACCACATCTTTCTAAGATCTATTTGTTCTTCAAACAAGAGTGTTACCATTTAGCTATCACCCCTCCCCATAAGCTTTAATCACCCTCTAAGAGCTCCTCAATTTTGCTTTCGTGGCTGTTTAAGATTGGTTGCAAGTTTTCCTTTCTTCAAGAGTTCTTAATAAAGCTGTCTATGGCATCATTAGCTAAGGAACATGCTAACCACAATAGAATTTCGTATGTAAAGGAAAATGTTAAAATAGTGTGCACCAGAATGTAATTCCGTTAAAGTCATTAAATTACATTATTTTTGCTTTATGCTAATTTCTTGAGGTTTCCTTTGTGTAAGAAATTCCATCTTAGTTCATATGTGTGTGTGTTGCTTGTTTCCAGGTGAGATGCCACTGGATGAACTGATGAAAAAGTATGCTGGAGCCTATAGCAAGGAATTCGAGGATGACTTCCAGCAACTCCAGACAGATTCACCTGCTAGCAGCAGTTGCAGCAGCACTAAGCGGAATGGTTCCAGTGGTGGAGAGAATGCTGATGTTGAAGGTATTAGATGTTGGCAGTGTCTTGGCTTTCTGAAATTACCATTACTAATAGGTTTAAGCACAGTTACTGTACTTTTGACAGTTTCCATGAGACAATACTGGTATATAAGTGACCAGCAACATCCATGCATGCATACGTGCATCAATAAAAAATATTGGTATACACATAAATATGTACAGACATACCTATGTGCAATGTGTACATGCATGAATACCTGTGGAAAATGATAGCATACATGTATGTTCATGTAGGCAGTTTTTTCATCATAAGTACATATATACATACATACTCTTTTGCAGGCATATCTTTTCATCTTTATGGTCTTGCTGATGATGTTGAACATCTAGCAGACATTTGTGATTAACCAAGACCCTTTTACACATTTACAGATGGTCTAGCCTGACAATAGATCACTTGCTCTAAAATATGTGGTATTTCTAAGATCTCTCTATTTCTAGATCTCTTGCCTCTAATGAGGAACATTCTGGTTTTTTCTCACATTTTTCTGTCCCGTGGGCTTACACATGTAATTTTCGTGAAATTGAATTAATGCATGATTATGTCTGTGCTTCTGTTATAGATGTTGATATGGCTGAGGCTGATGGTACAGGAAGTCCAAAGGTGGCTGCCAGTGACCCTATTGAGCAGATGATCAAAACGGCTTTAAGTCTTCAACCTACTTCCAACACTTGCGATCTGGACACTGTAAGCGTGAGTATTACCTGCTGGTCTTTTGTTTCGTCTTAATCGTCATCGGGCGAAGGGTCTGCTGCACCCCACAGACACTGTCTTCATCCCATCCCTTCATTGCCTCCTTCAATAACTGGTTAAACATCAGTTTAGCCCACGGCTTGATGTTGTTGATTGCCAGAAATGACTTGCAACGTGCTTTCTTATCAGCTTTGTATAAGAAAGCAAAAGAAGTTTGTAGCAGATGAGAGATGAAATGTTTCTTATTTTAGTTACGTACATTTGCTGTACGACTTAACCCTTTAACGACAAGAGGCAGTGGTTTTCCATGCAATTTAGTACATGCTCGTAGTTAAAGTGTTAATGATAATGACAATGTTGCTAAAGCTGAAGTCGTTGTTCTTGCATACAGCTGGACAAGCGTGCCTCCTCGTCACTGATGAAACTGAAGCTAAGAGATTATCAGATCGTCGGCAGAAACTGGATTTCTGCCATGCACCAGCATCGCATTGGATGCATACTTTCCGATGAAAAGGGACTTGGAAAGAAAGTCCAGGCGATCCACTTCCTGAGCAGTCTTGCCAGTGAACAGGGCAACTGGGGACCTCACCTGATCATCAGTCCATCTGGATCGCTCTTCATCTGGCAGATGGTCTTCACCAGGTGGTGTCCGGCTCTGCGAATGTTCGTCTACTGCGGAGATGTTCAAGAAAGAATTGTTCAGAGACTCGTACGTATCAGTCTGGTATTTTGTTTAGGGCTGCGGATTTAATTTAAACCCATGTTTTTGCTGTTTGGCGGGGATTGCTGTTATAGGCATATTTTGTTGTTCTACATGCACTGTGGTGCTTGTCTAAAATCTATCTTGCAAAGTGATGAAATTGTGTTGCTTTTTTGAATATGCAATGACGGAAGTATAGATCTACAATTAATATATGTTTTATTTGTATTTTCCATTTGTTTCTGACTTCAGAATTGGATGTCTTCAGAATCTGGGCATTATCACGTGTGCCTGACTTCGTACAAATGCATCACCGAAGATGCGCAATTCTTTTCAGAGCAGACGTGGAACAGCTTAATTCTCGACCAGGTAATAATTACTGGCTGTGATAAGTTTTTGCACGTATCTTTGTCTAACAGATGACACTGTGAATAAGTCCTGCAGTTCAGGTCCACATTAAAGTAGAATAGAATAGAATATTCTTTAATTAACCAATTGCAAACTGCATTTTTATATAGCGCGCATTCGAGGTAACTACTCAAGATGCATCTAAGGCTGTTATTATATTGATGATAACTGTGCCATGGAAAGCAGATCAAATTCAGGTCAAATTGAGATTAAATTAGAAGTCAAGGGTAACAGGTTTAAGTTTTTGTAAATTTTATTGTGTCGTCTGTTTAAGGCTGACAGCGTAGACTCTTCTGACATCTGCGAACAGTTGCAGCACCTTTCTACTGAACATCGCCTCTTGCTGACCGATCTATCTTTGCCGAGCGCTCCGCTCAAGCAAGTCTCTGATCTCGTTGCTTTGGCATTCTCCGAGAATCTACTTCGTGATTTCAAAGAGCGCTTTGGCTACCTTCTGCCCAAAGACTTGTCGTCGCTGGCGATTGGAAGCAAAGAATACAACGACCTGACAAAGATTGTGCATGAAGTCAGTTTCTGACTTGATTACTGTCATTTTAGCTGATGCTGACTCTGTTTTTAATAAGGGTACCAGTTTAGGGTACCAATTGGCTGTTAGCTTAAATAACTGTTGTGATATAATAGACAAATATATTTTTATGAAATGTGGGTTATTTATTCAAAATATTTGATTCTAATAGATGTAACAAGTTTATTAATTATGATTTTTAAAAGTTTACTTTTGATTATTTCAATAGGTATTAAAAGTTTTTTAATTCTTGTATTTTTTTGGAGATAATAAGAAAGTTTTATGATCTCCACGATACTCGGTGATTTCAAACAAGGCAGACTTATGCTCATCTGATTTAAGCACATAAATTTGGAAGGTGAATAAATAAATTTAAATGGAAGGTTTGTCAATAAATGCTCATAATTTCTAAAGAGATTTGCTGTGTTCTTTTTGCTACAGATAGCCAACGTGTTGTCTCTGCGACGGCGTAAGGAGGATGTTAGCGGACAGCTTCCAAAGTTGGATATCACAACTGTCCAGTGTCCTCTGACAAAACGTCAACAGACGCTGTATTCACAGCTCATATCTTCAGACGAGTGAGTGTCATATAAAGTGCTTGTCCTTTTACATTTCCAATAAGTTGAGGCGTTGGATTAGGTGGAATGAGTTTCATAACTTTCAGCAGCTGGTGGCAATTCTTGTTCTGGGAACAGCATCATCATTTTAGTTTTGAAAGCCTGAGGATGAACTGATTGTTTTTCATAGCAGTATACCGGTGCAGATGACAGTTTTTGAATGCTGGAATTTCAAGAGGACCAGCTAAGCATACCTGTGCTGTTCAGATGCGCAATACACTTACATGCCTTGTAGCACTTCTCTTGTGCCTAATAACCCTCATATTTATGTATCCAGACACTATAGCATCTGTTAAGTTTAAGTACCTCACAAGGTACTACTGCCTGCACAACTTAAATGATATTAAAGTTATTACAAACAAAAAGTTGATCAATGAGCGAAAAGTGTTCAGATAACTGGAAGACCATTGACGAGATCCCAGATTTGGTAGTAGTGTTTAGAATGTCAGAGTTGTTAGTAGTGTTAGCTAATCGTTTAGTTAAATTCCTAATTGATTAGAATTAGTTGCTGAACTGAAATTTGCTAATCGATTAGAATTAGCTGTTTGTCTAATCGATTAGCTAATCGATTGGAATCTGATCGATTAGTTACCATCTCTGGTATATGGTACGTGTTTTTAGAATGAAGGACGTGATGAGGGTCGGTCGCCTCTCTGATGTTTTATCCCTGATTCTGAGGCTGAAGATGGTCTGCAATCATCCGGACCTCATCGAAGAGTCGTCTGCTGCACTGTTGCCCCTTGTCGTCGATGGCATGCCACTTTCCATGCCTGATCTACTTGACGGTGCCCTTCGTCAAGATTCTCTTAATGTGAGTAATGTCAATGTAAGTAATGCAAGGTGAATTGGTACAACTGCACTACAGAAGTTACTAGATGAATTCTGTTGGAAGATTGGAGAAACTTCCTGACTAAACAGTGATATCCTCTAGACATTAGTATCGTCAAAATAAGTAGCATTGTTTGAATTGGTGGTGCACTTATGCCTACATATTTTAAATTTTAAGATCAACAAAGGCCCATCTATCAATCACCAAAGCATCTCGTCAGAGAAACCGATAACCTGTTCCCAGGGATGGGCAAATTACTCGGGAAAATGTAGTTGAATTACAAATTTCAAATTACTTTGGGACATGAAATGTAATTTCAAATTACAAAATGCATGAGAAATGTAATTGAATTACAAATTAATAAATTACAAAATGCACAATTTCAAGTAATTGAAATTACGTAATTTCAATTACGTAATTTCAATTACTGCCCATCCCTGCTTGTTCCCCTCCTCCATCTCCTCCTTAACCACCGAGGAGCTTCCACCTCCTCCACCACTTCCTCCTCCACCACCAACTCCACCACCACCTGATTGATATTGAAGTCTTTACTGTGAAGAACAATGAAGTTTGGCACTGAAGGTTAGTACTTGGACAGTTGACCGATATCACGTCATCTGGTGCCCACTGAGCCATCCATCCTTTCAGGGTTAGTAAGTAAGTATCAGCAACAGTTGGGAGGTTAAAAAACATGCCCTGCCATTGGACTGCTGTGTTCATTTATGTGCCTTGGCCAAAAGATCCATTAACCTGTGCTTCTTAGGATTTTATATAGTGGGATGTAATAAGTGTGTTGCCTCTATCTTCATATAACAGCGAGCTATCTGGTATCATTTGTTTATCACTAGATGTGTAGCACAATGTTCTGTATTGCCAATTTGTGATGTATAATTTTGTTTCACAGGATTGACATTGTACCAGCGCAAGACAGTAGATCTTTGCTTCTTTTTCAGACGACTGGTGCATGGTCTGCAGTTACTAGTTTAGTCCGTCTTGAGCAAGACTCTGCCTGTCCCGGTGCATCATATTCGTCTAAACAGAAGCCGCTGATTGAGGAGCTGCATAGTAACGTGGCCTCAGCCGGAGAGAGTGTGATGGATATAGATGTTGAGAACACAGACTTCGCGGATCTGTCTGTTTGCGGAGCTGGAGGTGGTGGTGATGCAGCAACGAAACTGCAATACTCATCACTGTCTGAGGTTTGAATAGACCTAGCCTTCGTAGCTACTATTTGATCTACTCTGTACAGTGTGGCTGCATTTACACAGTAATGGCTTACTGTAGGCTGTGTTGTTTAACATGCGGTATGAAAACTTGTAGTGTAGTGCTTAATATTGAAATATAGGAAGTAGGTTTAAATAAATCAGATGAACTTGTGCTGTAGGGTTTGTTTCCTATCCTTTTTATCACCATTTTGGTCAAATTTGTCATGTGTAGTGTAATATATATTTAGTTTTGCTAAATAAATTAAATGGTGGACAATATATAAATTAAATGGTGGACAATATATCAGCCAATCAGAATGTGTGTGGGTTGAGTTGGAAACTATTTTAGGGTATTAGAGAATATTTTGGATTATTCAAGTATTATGATGTTTTACGCGTGGTTTTCATGGGTTTGTCCTGTAACAACTTTCTTTAACGGGCCACACTGTATTTTTGTTGTTGAAAATACCTAATCTCAATAATTATATCATTTTTAGTTGTGCACTCTCAAATTTTGGCATTACAACAACTTTGTTATGCAGCCATATTTTCTGAATTGTTGACTCTAAGAATGGACCATGGAAACTTAATGAGTAGCTTTTAAGCTGTTAGTTTTATATTATGTTCCAGATGAGTAAAAAAGAAAAACTACGTACAGACTCTATACCTGACGATAACATAAAGGCTCTGTATGGAGTCAGCCTTCAGACACTTCTGCGTTCAATGACCTCTGAACTGGCCACGAAACGGTTTGAGTGTGGTCAGTGGAGCAGCCAAGGCTACATGATGCATAGTCATGATGGACAGCTCGAGGCACAACAGCATCCCAAAACGACAGTGGAATCAGGGACCACAGACAGCTTTATCAGTCTGTTAAACTTATCATCTGATTGTGTCAAGAGCCTGACTGATGCAGTGGCTCCAATCTGCTCAAGTCGAGTCGTGGTTCAACCTGGAAAGACAACGCATCCAAGCGACTCGACGGAGGAGCAGAGCTTAGCCCTAGAAAACACTCTACGTAGTTTGACGGCCGAGAAAAAAGTTGCTAAGCCTCGTTCACAGCTGACGCTGGCAAACAGCGGTATGTTTGTCTGCATGTTAATTACTGCATCAGATTATTCGATTCATTCGACTCTTGTACTCTAATCTGAAACAACTTATTCGGTGGCTTTGTAATGTTCAGCCACAATGACCAGTTGGCATACTTAGATGATAAAGTAAACATTAATGATTATCATCAGATGATTATTGCCTTGCATACAGTCCACTACAGTAATATATCAAGAATAGACTTGCGTGAAACTTCTGCACCAGAATGAAATAGACATTACTAGAAGCAGAAGCTATTTTAAGGCTTTCATTATCTTAGACAAGAATAGGATTAACATTGTTTGGACATGTTTGGTAACTACAGTTGTGGCCATGTTAATCTAGACTAACTTGGCTACAGTTACGGGAGGTGTACCAGTTTGTATGGATGTTATCGTGTTTCCTCTATAGCCAATGCAGTAATGATGAAGTCGTGTCTGCAAGCCTAGCTGAATGTGAAATGTGGCAGTTAAGGTTGATTTTGACCAGTAATTTATAAATTTACGAGTCATTTAATATTTAATCTAATCTTGTGGTATTGTCTTTCATGCTGGGGCATGGCAGCCAACTGGTTAGAGCGCTCAACACATAACGTGGAGAGTACTTGTTCAAGCCTTCACTGAGTTAATCACTTTGCAAGTCCTTCACTCACATTTGCCCAGTGCCATTGATGTTCTGTGATATGGTAGTGATTGCACTTCTGGACTTTGAAAGGAGGGCAATATCACATGCAGTTTGTTATGTATTGTCTACTGAACTAAATTTAGTTGAACGTCTTTATACTTGATTGAATGTCATAGGTAAGCTGCAGCTGCTTGACATGTTGATGAAGCAACTGATTTCGGACCAACGGCGTGTTGTCATCATGTCCCACATGACTCACATGCTCGACTTGCTGGAGGCCTACCTGGACGTTTGCATGCTGCTCTATGTGCGCATAGATAGCAGCACTAAGGTTAGCCAATGCTGTTTTTGTTTTTATGACAATAGTTGAAATTTTCAAGTTCTTTTAACTAAATGCACAGCAAATGCATTATTGTTACTTTGTTTATTATTAATTTAAAAATTTGAACGTTGACGGTAAATTTTTAACATCAGCAGTTCAGTCGAGAATCAGATATTGGAGTGTGTTAGGTTATTGGTTAATTAAGGAGCCCAAATTAGTGGGACATAGGCCCCTTCAGGTCCTTCTTTTGTCCCAATAAAGAACTTTTCTGTTTCTTAAAAAATGCAATCACTAGATTTGTAATGTTCTTTTGTTGCACCAATAAAATATTGATTGATTGATTGATTTATTGATTGATTGATTGATGCAACTATGTTACACACTGTAGGCCGAGAAACGTCATCTGCTGGTGCAGAGGTTCAATACGAACCCCAAGATCTGCTGTCTGTTGATGTCATCGCGAACACCCTACCTCCCTGGGTGCGAGTGGCCGAGTGCAGATGCGATTGTGCTGTTTGATGTCGATCTCAGTCCATCTATGAAGCGACATGCAGACGAGATGCTGCACTCAATGGCTCAGGCATCCAGCTTAACTGTCTTTAGGTAAGTTTCATGCCATTCAAAATTATGCATGTATGTATACATGTATTTATTTAGGCATGTATGTATGAATTAGAATGATTTATCAAAGATAAATAACATTTATCAGATATAAATAACATGCGATCAAACAATTTATAGACTGCATAAATGAATCAAATACTGAAATTGAGAAAGCAATCCTTTAAACTTTCATGTTAGCCAAAATGCAGTTTGCAATCAGTCCTACAATAAAGAATATTCTATTCTATTTCGATTCTAGTTGCACATGCATATGTGTATGCATGTGCATGTGTGCTGTATATGTATGTGTATGCCATGTATATGTATGTAACAAAACAATTAACACCTTCTGAGTACTTCTCGAAAGCGCTATGAACATGACTATCTAACTGAATCTTTGTGAGCTAGGAAGCTAGTGAGCGGTCACACGAAAGAACCGAAGTAGTTCACAGATTTATTGGCCTTTTTTCACTATGTTTTTTTTATTTCTTGATGCGTTGTTTTATTCTATATTTGGTAGATTTATTACCGAGGACACTGTCGAAGAGTTCCTGTTATCTCACGAAGGCATCCTGCAGAAGGGAATTATTTCTCATGATGGTGCCACGTACTCACAGGTCGGTAGTTAACGACGATCGGAATGCGATGATTATTCACGCCTCAGACACGCTTTTATGTGTGACCTTGCACAGTTTGCACACATTAGAAATTTTCGTAAAAATAATATTAATAATGATAAGAGATATTTGTGTGAGTTCTGTCTCATATCCTATATCTATGGGATGGAATTCCCCTGCCGTCCATTTAGTTCTCGAAATTAACTTGCAAGTTTTGCTATACAGTTAATGCAATTAGGCCCCTATTCAGCGGGACTTGTCCCTTCAGGTGTGCCCTTTGCTCCCTCATACCATCTCTTCATAGAGAAACTTCTGTAATAATCTGCACTATGTTTGTGAAATTTTATTTACTGTAGTTTCATGTTATTCATTTTGTTTTGTTTCTGGAAACAATAAATTGATTTGATTGATTTGATTTGATTGATAAATTGCCTACAGAAAATTCTAAACATGGGACCCTGTAAGCTTCAGGCACGGCGATTTACTTCCTAATTTGACTTGTAGCCCATGATCTGTAAATTATTGAAGAAAATTATGTGAAGAATGCGCCATATCTGGAGACATTTAAATCACAGCTCAAGGCATATCTTTAAACAATCATGTGACTGCCATTAAATATGGAGAATATATTTTACCTAATCAGTATTAAGAACAATGATGATAATGCTTTCTAAGGTTCTGAATGTTTAATTTTAGGAAACTTTGAGCCAGTTATTTAGAAGATCTTCTTTGGTGGAAGAATTAATCGAAAGCAAGTCTCCGACACCAATTCCTGCCAACAGTAGTCTAACAGAGTTTCCAGACGAGATGTTTGAAACGGTATGTGACTGTCGTTGGTTGCATGTTGATGTGCTTAATGGCTCTAACTGCATCTGATTATCATCCTCTCATCAGCAATTATCGATTTCCTTGAACGAATGCCTTGTAACGCTTATTGTGCAGAATTGAGCCTTCTAAGATATAATTTCATTTATTTATTTATTAAGGCTATTTGTATAAGTAAGTAAGTAAGTGTATTCTTTATTATACCAATTGCTAACCGCATTTTGGTTTACAAAGCAGTCACTTCAGTGGTTTAGGGAAGCCTAACATACCATAAAAGTCTAAATAATCCCTGGTGTTAAACTACATCGTAAATCATCCACATTATGAATGTTTTCCTAGCCAAACTGTCAGCATGCGGTTTTACTCAATTGTGGGCTCTTGGACGCAGTGAGTACGGAGTCTGTTTAATCGGGGGTAATAGCCTGTATAATATTAAAATGCCACTCAAATAATCAGAAGCGCTCTTTGTGCCAGACTAAATTATGTTAATGTCTTTAAGAGCAGATAAGTTTGTGCTTGTTGATTTTAGGCTTTGAATTCTGTGGTGGATGCTGAAGATGCAGAGGCTGCTCGGCTGGTGAATGCTGAGGGTGAAGTTGCTTCTGGTCCGGAAGGTGATGGGGCGGCTGTGCTTAAGATCTTGGAAGCTGAAGCTGAAAAAGCAGCTTCACCAGAAACAGTCAAGTTATCAGAGGTACCATAACTTTATTAACAATATTAATTTTAACAATATTACATTTAACAATATTAATTTTAACTAACAATATTTATTAATAATTAACAATGTTAATTTTATTAACAGTAACAATTAACACTACTTTATGATAAGTTTTTGTTGTTGTTGCTAGTTCTTTTTAAATTAATTAAGTTAATAAGCAAGCTTGTTTATGTTAACAGATTGAGGAATATGCTGTTTCATTCATTGAACGTAACTTGGAAATGTTGTCCAAAAATGTTATCAAACAAGAGGTTTGGAAATCTTGTGTATGTCTTAATAACATATTTTGAATTGATGGTTTTCCTATTTCTTAATTCTTCCAGTCTTGAATAAATATGATACAAATATAGCTGAAGTGTCGGAAGGTTACAATATGGATGGCAGCTTTTAAGCATTATTTAGTGTGGTGTAACCATTGTCATTAATTTTTCCATGAGTCTAATTTTAGCATGCTTCGTTATAGCACAAATTCTCATATAATGTGATAAAGGATGTAATATGTAAATCCAAAATTTAGTCCTGTTTAGACCAATGGGGTGCTTGATAGTGTAGTGGTTAGTGTGCTGGACTGTCAATCGAGAGGTCGGGGATCAAGACTGTATACTTTTGGTGGGAAGGTCAGCCGGCGAGGGAGAGGACTGGCCACCCACCCTCGTATGCCAAGGCTAAGAAAATAAAGTTGCTAACTCTTCATACCCATGGTTGCCATTCAGGCTAGCTTAAGGGACTGCTGTTCTTAGACCAATCACTGCTCTTTGACTTGTGATACCACACACGCGCCTTTTATAGAAGCTTCAAAACTGTTCTGAGATGGGATGGGCACTTTTCTGAGTAGATATCATCAAGAGTTGCACATAAATTTAATGAATAAATTGAATAAATGGTCAGATGGGCCATCAAACTTTTCTCTTCTAAACTGATTTGGTATTGATTCATAAGACATACTAGTGGTGGGACTATTTAATCCTTTTACGACAAGAGGGATAATTTTTCCAGTAGCTTATAGTACACGCTCATCGTTAAAGTTTTAAATTAAAGAGACTTGCTATAGATATTGCAAGAGGGTTGCAAATTCCCTTAAACTCAGTTTAAATCTTCAACATTCTTTATTTAAACCTCAAGTTTAAACTTGTTGCATTGGCCAAACCGGTTTTATTTATCATTCAGTGTTCTATGTTGACTTTGGCCTGTTGTGTTCAAGGATATTTTGTATACTTCACTTGTATAATACTACATAAGCCTTTATATACGCCTAATATATTAATGCATGTGTTTGAAGGATGACCAGGATTCTCTGCTGAAAGTGGTAAATCCAAACAAACGCAAACTGGAATCTGAGGTGAAGACAGAATCGGAGGTGAAGAAGGAGGCAGAGGAAAAATTGGAGGGAGAAGATGATCTCTTATTTACGTATCCAATGGATAGAGAAAATAAACAGGTAAGAAGAAAGCAGTTAAACCAGGGGCACTGTTCATGCCAGTCTGCGATGTCATCTTTAGCTTGTTGTGTGGTTGGTGGCTTAATGACTGAGGGATGATTTATGATTGTGTCTCGTGTTTGAAGGATGACCAGAATGCTGACTACTCTAATGAACATTAAGAAAAATGTTGCTTTTGAGATAAAAAATTTTGCTTTTTTGGTGTTGCTATTTTAGACATTTTTTAGTCATGTTCATAATATGTTTATGAAGAGGCTGAAAAGTCGTTGAGCTATTTGAGTAATTGTTTAACTTACTTACATCTCTGACATTTTTATTACCTGTCACAGGTGTTTGTGTCGGACGTTACAGGCGAACAAATGCCGGTAAGCAGTGATAGCCAAAAATTTCATTTAATGAATGTATTTGCGAAATGTGCGGTTTCAGTTGTACTAGTACTTCTGATAAGTGCTTCATAAATAATGTTGGAGTTGTTTGGAATGGTGAGTTCATATGCAGACTTGCAATGCAAGTTGTAACATCTGGATAACTCAACACTTTCTGGTTCTCACATGCTTGTAGAACCAGACCAATAGTTTTCCTAATAGTCATAATAATAATAATAATAATAATCTAATAATAATAATAAATCTAATAACCTCGCCTTCCGAGGTACCTTTGCCCAACCAGACACTGCCGAGTGAGTTGCCGTTCCAGACCACCATCAGTAACATCTCTGGATATTGTTTGGATCGCCTGAGGGATCATTAAAAAAAATAAAAAATAAAAAAATAATAATAATAATAAAAATAAATAAACTGACCTAATAAATGCTCTTCTTCCTGTGCGCAATGACTGATGTTAATTTTGATCTATTTTGTGTATGTTTTCAGATATGGATGCCACCAACTCCTCCACAAGATGATTCTGATGTCTACGTTGACATTTCTCTCTATTTCCTCTATGAGCCATCAGTCATGTCGGAAAGCCAACTGCCTCAAGTTTATGTCAAAAAGGGCCACAAACGAATGAAGACAGACAATGCTAACAGTAAGCACAATTACCAATTATAATTATTATTACTGCTACTGTATGAAGATTTATAAAATGCAAGTTAATATTACTAACACTGCAAACATGCTAATTTGTAAGATGTTTGCAGGCTGTCCTTTCAGTTTCTACAAGAAATTATTTGGGGGTTTGCAAACTACCCAAATATGTGCCATCACAAATGTACAAAGTCTTCACATTCAGGACTTTTGCAGGAAACATTTATAGTGACAAAATTTGGGGGTCGGAATCATATGGAATATGTGCAGAGTTCAGTGTGGTTTTATTATAATACCTCTAAAGAGCAGAATGGCTAAATCTTGCTATTATTCCATGTTCTTTAGCTGTTTTCATAAATGTCGTAATTGCATCATATGTTGACTTTAACTCTCTTTAATATTTTTAATGTCACATAAATACAGTGTATATAACTTATACTCTTCAGAGGATGATTAAAGTAAAACTGAACCTGGGTGGGCATCTGTTTGTCAACTTTATTGTGTTTAATAGGCTCGTAATTAATTGTGCTTTATATTCTTGAGCATGTTAGAATATATTTGTACATACATTATTATTTTATTATTATTATTATTTTATGTGTGCAATGTATGGTAATGTTGTTGTTGTTATTCAGCTCGACGAGTAAAGGTTCATCGCGAAGAGCAGCAGCTGGTGCCGCGTTCATTGTTTGAGCGGCCACTGGCTCTCATCCGTGGTGAGAGAGAGTCCCGGTTACTGAAGCAGGGCCAGACGAAGGCCCTGAAGTCATCGACCATGGTCCCAGTTCGACCGATGCCAGAACCACCAAGTGACCAACCAGACTGGTTGATCCATGAAGACTGGGCTCTACTACAGGTTATTCATTCATTCATTCATTCATTCATTCATTCATTCAGTCATTCGTTCATTCAGTGAATTACTGGTGCCATCTAGTGTTATGTTGTATTATCCCAGAATTCTATAGCAGGCCCAATATAAGAACTGATGCACTTATGTGCAACAGTCGAGAAATTTAAACTTGTAAGTCTTTGTTGAATATGCCATGATTGAAAAACAACAAGTTTTTATGTAATCTTTGGATGAGATTGCATGCTATATACTGCTCATTGTAGGGTGTAGTAGAACATTTATATAGCACCTTGTAGCATTTCACAAAGGTCCTACATACGTGGCTTTCTAACTCATCTTAACAGGCTTAGGTAAACAGAGGATGTATGTTGAATTGATCACACGAAAAGAGTACTTATATTTAATGGAAGATTGTTCCAAGAGAGTACATGTATGAGAAGACTCGATGAGCTCAGAACCCCATTGGTAGCAAGCATGGTGATTGGAAACATGGCTAACTGGAACAAGTTTGAGATATGTAATGCCACTGAGCATCATAGTCTGCCTGTCCAGATGTCTATGTTGACATTTGACGTGTTGGAAAAAGGAACAAAACTATTCCATAGCTGAGCCACTGAAGAAACACAGATAAAGATCTTGTGTGTAATCGTTATCAAGTTTCTTATCTTCTCCTGCTAATTGTGTGGTTACTGTACATTTTTACAGGCTTACCAGATGCACCAAGAGCTTCCGGTCATCTCGCCTTTGGATATCATGTCGACGCACAGTTCCAACTGGGAAGTAATATCTGACATTGTCAACGTGTGCAGCCGGACCTACAGAACACCGAAGCAGTGCAAGAACCGGTTTGACAACGTAATACTGCCGCGGGAGGAAGGAAAATTCCTCTACGACATCAACCCACGTAAACTGAAGAAGTCAAACAAAGGACTGTACAAGGTCGGTTCAATTCACGTGGTCATAGTGTACAGTTGTTTTGAAATACAAATGCTTAATGCTTCTGCCAGGCATTTATACAAAGACACTCTGAAATCATATTTATATACCTATGCTATTCGGAGCATAGAAGGTGTTGTTTCCTACTGTTGCCATTTGATGTGTATGTATGAGCACTTGTTATAGCGCCCCTTCAAGATTACTACTCAGAGGCGCTCCCGACTACAGCACGGACACTGAATCGGAGTTTCACGCCGAAGCGCATGAGCAATTGCGAGTGAAGGACTTGCCCAGGGTCCCAATGCGGCGGCTTGAGGTGGATTCGAACCCGCAACCCTCCGGCTGCAAGGCACCGAACATACCCCTACACTACCGCGCCCCACATAATGTCTAGTTGCATGACATTAAAGAAAGGTCCACCGTGGGGCAGGATTGAGAAGATGGAAGAAGATCCTAGGGATTAGATTGGCAAGGCCATTTTGAAGGCCAAATGCAGCACTGAAGAAGGTTGTAAAAATCAGAGGGAGTAGGGAGAGAACAGGGGCAGAAGGAGGGACGGGGACACTGGACAGGCAAGGTAAGGGAACCGGAGATATGATATATCAAAAGGGACATTTTGCCAAACTTGCTCTCAGATGCTTTGAATAAGTGGACTAGGTGCACAGTAATAAATCAATTCTTGTAGGCCACTTTAAAGGTGACCTTAAGGTAAGGTAAGCCACTGAAGAAATACTGAAAAGGCCTACCTAGTTGAACACCTTTGTGTGCATCTGATGGTCGCTGTACATGAGGTACACCAGGCGTGTAAAGTAAACTTATGTCATATAGTGGAGGAACGTGCCTGTGCATTTTTCTTCAGTCATTTCAAGTTGATGTAAAAGTTTCGTTTTCACTACCAATTTGAAGGTAATGGTCTGTAGATCAATATTCGTCCGAGGGGAAAGCATGCAGATAAAAAATGAAGGGTGGGGGGCTCGAAAACCCCCTCTGGCCTATGGGAAATATGTGTATTTTTTCCAGTCATTTCAAATAGATGCAAAAGTTTTATTTTCAGTACCAATTTGAAGGTAATGGTCTATAGACCAATACTGGTCCGAGGGAAAGCATTCATATAAAAAAAGAAGTGTGGGGGCTCGAAAAACCCCTCCAACCTATGCAAAATATGTGTATTTTGCTCCAGTCATTTCCAGTAGAGGCATAAGTTTCGTTTTTTCAGTACCAATTTGAAGGTAATGGTCTCTAGATCAATACTGGTCCAAGGGGTAAGCATTCAGATTAAAAAATTAAGCGTGGGGGTTCGAAACCCCCACCTCCGTCCTTTGAGAAATATGTGGATTTACTCCAGTCATTTCAAATAGATGCAAAAGTTTCTTTTTCAGTACCAATTTGAAGGTAATGGTCTATAAATCAATACAGGTCCGAGGGGAAAGCATTCAGATAAAAAATAAAGCGTGGGGGTTCGAAATCCCCGGCCTATGCTAAATATGTAAACTGTTGTAACTTTTGATTGGATGGTCCGATTTGAACATATTTGGTATGTATGGATTCAGAATCACGAGATGCAAGTGATATTAACATTCATATTGCACATAAAAGCGTGTATTGCATATAAAAGCGTGGGGGTTCTAAATCCCTTTTCCGGCCTATGCGAAATATGCGTATTTTGCTACAGTCATTTCCAGTAGATGCATAAGTTTCTTTTTTTCAGTACCAATTTGAAGGTAATGGTCTCTAGATCAATATTGGTCCGAGGGAAATGCATTCAGATTAAAAAATGAAGCGTGGGGGTTCGATAGCCCCCGTCCTACGCGAAATATGTAAACTGTTGTAACTTTTGATTGGATAGTCCATTCTGAACATATGTGGTATGTATGGATTCAGAATCATGAGTTGCAAGTGACATTAACATGTATATTGTACATAAAAGCAGAGATGGTGCCAGTGTTGGCGCATATCCACAAAACTAATGAAAGTTTCATAAGAAAGTTGCTAATAAACCGGCTATAACAAATTGAACGTATATATATACAGGGGTAGTTAAGTATTGCATATTGTTCTTGTCCAGCTACTTTGCACATGTAGACCTACACTTGCAAAGATGTGTGCATTTCAATTTTGCCTTCATGCACTTGCAGAGAGAGCAGGCACTTGTGTGGGGCGCGGTGGTGTAGGGGTATGTTCGGTGCCTTGCAGCCGGAGGGTTGCGGGTTCGAATCCACCTCAAGGGGTATATTTGGTGCCTTGCAGCCGGAGGGTTGCGGCTTCGAATCTACCTCAAGCCGCCGCGTAGGGACCTTGGGCAAGTCCTTCACTCGCAATTGCTCATGCGCTTCGGCGTGAAACTCCGATTCAGTGTCCGCGCTGTAGTCGGGAACGCCTCTGAGTAGAAATCTTGAAGGGGCGCTATATAAATATCTGAAATGAATGAATGAAGTGCACTTCACATCCAAGTGGAATACATCCCTGGTGAGGGGCAGCAAGGTTCATGGGAAGCAGCTTGCCTTCTTCTTCCTTCCACCCATGATTAGTGGGGTTGTTCAAAGGCATCATGCATGGACCTATGAGCTGTTGTCCATATGCTCGCTTGAAATACACTTCTATTGAGATGTTGATCCAAAGCATCGGTTGTTGGGGGAATTCTCTCCACGTCCCTAGTCTTCTGTTAGAACACCTTCATTCGGATGAGGTCAATGTCAATGTGATCGTTGGAGTCATTGGAGCACAGCCTACAGACGAATTTGCAGCAGTATCGCTTACCCTTGAACTTGAACGATCCTGATCCTGTAAATGTCTGATCCTGTAAATGCGTGAAAGAGAGCCATTGCTTTGCACGTTGTCGTTCCAAGGTTTGAGGCGATAGTGCTCAGGGAGATCATTCTAGTTGTCTTTCCCGCTTTGACGGAGATCCAGATTTCTGCAGCAGGATTCAGAGCCTTGATATGATGGAAATTACTCAACAGAATTACGACAACATCAGTATCTCCGGTATGAACCATCCCAAGTGACCATGTTTGAAGTGCATGTAAGAGATGTATAAGGACACGAGTGTCTGCTTGTTCATGGTTGCATTGCACCATTGGTGGACTGTTTCCTACATGATGGACTTTATCACCTACAGTGATGTACACATTCTTTTCATAGCTGAAAGTTGATGCACGAAGTTCCATCCCTCATGGAGAAATTTGCAGTTGTCGTCGATACTCCATTTTTTCAAACATCGCCAAGGCTGAAAGAAGTGGCAGCGAAATTCGTCTGTAGACTGTACTCCAATGACTGCAACGATGACATTGACATTGTGGAAGGAAGAGGAAGGCAAGCTGCTTCCCATATGGACCTCGCTGCCCCTGGCCAGGGATGTTTTCCACCTGGATGTGAAGTGCACTTGCACAAGTACCTGCTCTCTCTGCAAGTGCATGAAGGCAAAATTGAAATGCACACATCTTTGCAAGTGTAGGTCTACATGTGCAAAGTAGCTGGACAAGAACAATATGCAATACTTAACTACCCCTGTATATATATACGTTCAATTTGTTATAGCCGGTTTATTAGCAACTTTCTTATGAAACTTTCATTAGTTTTGTGGATATGCGCCAACACTGGCACCATCTCTGCTTTTATGTACTATATACATGTTAATGTCACTTGCAACTCATGATTCTGAATCCATACATACCACATATGTTCAGAACGGACTATCCAATCAAAAGTTACAACAGTTTACATATTTCGCGTAGGACGGGGGCTTTCGAATCCCCATGCTGAATTTTTTATCTGAATGCTTTCCCCTCGTACCAGTATTGATCTATAGCCCATTACCTTCAAATTGGTACTGAAAAAGAAACTTTGGCATCTATTTGAAATACTCTGGAGTAAAATCCACATATTTGGCAAAGGACGGAGGTGGGGGTTTCGAACCCCCACGCTTAATTTTTAATCTGAATGCATTTCCCTCGGACCAATATTGATCTAGAGACCATTACCTTCAAATTGGTACTGAAAAAAGAAACTTATGCATCTACTGGAAATGACTGTAGCAAAATACGCATATTTCGCATAGGCCGGAAAAGGGATTTAGAACCCCCACGCTTTTATATGCAATACACACTTTTATGTGCAATGTGCATGTTAATATCACTTGCAACTCATGATTCTGAATCCATACATAGCAAATATGTTCAAATCGGACCATCCAATCAAAAGTTACAACAGTTTACATATTTAGCATAGGCCGGGGGATTTCGAACCCCCACGCTTTATTTTTTTATCTGAATGCTTTCCCCTCGGACCTGTATTGATTTATAGACCATTACCTTCAAATTGGTACTGAAAAAGAAACTTTTGCATCTATTTGAAATGACTGGAGTAAATCCACATATTTCTCAAAGGACGGAGGTGGGGGTTTCGAACCCCCACGCTTAATTTCTTAATCTGAATGCTTACCCCTTGGACCAGTATTGATCTAGAGACCATTACCTTCAAATTGGTACTGAAAAAACGAAACTTATGCCTCTACTGGAAATGACTGGAGCAAAATACACATATTTTGCATAGGTTGGAGGGGTTTTTCGAGCCCCCCACACTTCTTTTTTTATATGAATGCTTTCCCCTCGGACCAGTATTGGTCTATAGACCATTACCTTCAAATTGGTACTGAAAATAAAACTTTTGCATCTATTTGAAATGACTGGAAAAAATACACATATTTCCCATAGGCCAGAGGGGGTTTTCGAGCCCCCCACGCTTCATTTTTTATCTGCATGCTTTCCCCTCGGACGAATATTGATCTACAGACCATTACCTTCAAATTGGTAGTGAAAACGAAACTTTTACATCAACTTGAAATGACTGAGTGTCTGGGCCCCCCACTAATAGGAGAGTTTCTGAAACTACGGATGCATTTCATTGCAGACGAAAAACAATCAGCCAATGCGAACAAATCAGTTGTACGTTCAAGACAACAGCCGTGCTTTGACAACGTGCTTCATGTTGCACGTCGAAGCACTGAAAGGCCTCCCTCCGAAACGCTCGACAGCGCTGTCTCTGTCATCTCCTGCAACCGTTGGTGGAACCAGGAACACAAAGCACATTGCGGCACTGGTCGACCTAAACCTCAATTACGACCAACCTGTGTCACCACTTCAGATTGCAGCCATGCGCGCAGAACGTCTTGCTAAAGATAAGAAGCAAGCCACAACACCAACGGCCACAGTAAGTAACTAATCCAATCCACCCTACTAGAGGCGCTGTATAAATGTTTGAATACAATAATCTAATGAGTTGTATAGCAGAGTTCTCTTACTGCCAAATCATCAACCAATGGTTGCTTTAAGTGAAATCTTAGTCAAACTCGTAATCCATTGGAGGTCAGTACTTCTCTTGCCATAGAGTGTGTGAATGTGGCCTTTATAGCAAGGCCACATAATAAAGAGGCCATTTTCTACAGTGGGATTCTATATAAGAACCCAGCATTTCACTGCATTTAATCAGAATGTATCTTATAATGAAGCGTTTTAATAATATTTATAATAATAATAATAAGATGATTTGTATAGCGCCGTAGCTCAGCTGAGGCCGAAGGAAAGGGCGCTGTTTTATAAAGGGTCTCTAGTTTATTTCATGTTCTAGAGGTTGGCTAACCAGGCTTTTTAGAGATTGGTAACAAGGGTGTGAAGAGCTTGGATAACGAGACTTTTGAGAGTTTTGGTAGTCCGGCTGTTGTAAGTCTTAGTTGCCAAAAGGAATACTTAACCACCTGGTAAATATTTGCAATTTTTCAGCTGACTGCTGGTGACCAACAGCCTGTGATGCCATCTGTGGTCAATACGCAGCTGAGGTTGACCACCCAACAGTCACCAGGAACACCAGTTGTCATTCAAACTGGACAGCAACCGACCCAGACAATACTGCAGACACAACAGCAGCTAGTGGCAGGACAACACGTTGCACAAGCTACACCTGCGGCAGTTGTCAGTGCATCGCTTGACAACAGACAACAACAGATGACCATCGTTCAGGCAACAGGACAACAGTTGCAAGCTGTTGCCAGTGGACCTTCAGCATTACTGGTTAGTAGAATTATAATTCTATGTGTACATATGCATTGTGTTTATAATATGTAATATGTGTAATGTTGTTATAATATGTATGATGTATGCGTGTGTGACACTGTGTGTATGTGTGTGTGTTTGTGGTATGGTGAAGAGAGGTGTTTCACTGTGATTCTGTTGAGTGTATTGTAAATGTATTTCCTTTAATGTTTTATCTGTTTTACGAATATTTTACTCACACATGATGCAAGAGTTTGCAAGAGTCATTGCAGCTGAGCTTTGTTTCTGATCAGTAATTTCTTTGAATTCTTATTTCTTTTTGGTTGTGTTAGTATTAAAAGATTTTATGAGTTCATTCAATTGGCTGGCCCATTTGTTGGAAGTCAGCAAAAATTGGTACAGTGTTTATTTACTTAGAGTAAGACATGTTGCCCCTGCTTAGCCATCTCACCTTCCCAGCTCCGTAGACGCCTTAAGACTTTCTTGTTCTCTGACGCAGGCACTGAAGCAGGTCGAGAGCGCTGCTGATTTTTGAGCGGCGCTATATAAATGTTTGATTACAATTACAATTGTGGGTTAGCTTCAGAGTTCATGTTCTATGGGGACTAAACTTGCAGAATTTCATTGACATTGTTAATTTTTCTGTCTGTAGACAACCAGTCTCCACAAAGTGGTCGGGAGTTCGACATCTGGTGTAACGAGTGTCTCCCTGCCTCGAAATCTGACGATGACTGGTATTGTGGTAACTCAATCGTCTGGATTGAACCGACCTCAGACAGTTGTCACATCAGCTGCGCTTGTGGTACGGCCTATCAATATTATCCATCAAATTGGGAGTGCTCGATAGTGTAGTGGTTAGCGTGCTGGACTGTCAGTCGAGATGTTAGGGGTCGAAATCCCTGCAGGGGCAGAAGTATGTTATGAAGGCCATGATAAACTGGACTCATTTCATTTCAGTAGTGCGGATATGCAATTGATATGATAAAGAATATACTCACTTACTTACTTAGGTGCTACTGCTATAGTCCTATGCGCGTTAAGAATGTGGACCCATGGATGTTGACTCATTTCATTCAGTTGCTGGCGCTGCTATCACACCATGCACTAAACGTCATGTAGATTCAAATTTACGTTTATTGAAAGTTTGGGTGAGTCTATTGCCATGCGGGCAAGCGACCCGCAGGATAATTTTTCAAATGATTTTCAACTGTCTTAGGATGGACAAGCATCAGTAGGTGGCGCTGCTATAACGCGTTAAATGAAAGTTGGGGAGCGCGATAGTCTATTGCCAACATGTGACCCGCAAGCATGTGGCTCCCAAGGTGATTTCTTAAATTCTAGTACTTGTATATTTTTGGTTACCAGTAATTAGTAAAACTATCAATTCACTTCTGTATTTTTGCCTCTTAAATTGGAAGCATGTAATGTTGACCCGATATCTGTCATTTTAGAATCTGCCGACAAACATAAACCAGACGGTGAGAGCGATACGCAACGTGGTTCCGCTGACAATACGAGATGCTGTGTCACCGGCGATCAGTCACAGTACCATCAACATCAGCGCTCAGGATGCCAGGTCACTGGCGCAAGTCATCGCGACGACCGGACTAACGACCACCCAGCTCGTTGTTACTCAGCAGAAGCCGACCGTGGGGATGCCTCAGCTGGGCGCAGGTATGACACTGCTGCCTACAAGCACTTCATTGCATTTGAATCATGCGTTTCTGTTGACTTTTCTGTGTTTCTGTACTGTTGCTGGTTGACCACATGCTGTTTGATCAATGTGCTTCAGAGGAGTTTCGTTCATGTTTATTCATTCCATAATGATGTAATGTAATTGAAAATTTATATAGTGCCCTTTCAAGCAGTGTTATTTTACTTCACAAAATAATTTCTATTTCAGTTTCAGTTCAGTTCGGCTGGGAGTAATTTCAGTTTCAGTTCAGTTTCAGTTCTCAAATAATTTCAGTTCAACTTCAACTTCGAGTTCTTAAATAATTTCAGTTCAAGTTACAGTTCTCAAATAATTTTAGTTCAAGTTACAGTTACAGTTCTTAAATAATCAGTGATATACCGAGAAATCTCGCCAAAATGTGGCTGATCAAGTTGCTCGAGTTCTTCCCTGCCAAAAATACGCCACACTCATTTCCCGTTTTCTCATCGATCACAACGCACTTCGATTTCCCAGACTCTTCACAATACTCAAAATATTCCCAAACTGGACTCTCCCTTTTCCTACCGGACAACAAACGAGCTAAACTTGACGACATTCTCGAAAAGAACCGCTGAACGACAATACTGTGAACGATAATACCGTGATATACCGAGAAATCTCGCGAGATTAACGACTTTCTATTAATTTCTTAACATAGTCCAACGAAAGACTGGTTCACCGCTAATTTAAGTCAGTAAGTAAATTACTTCATTTCTATAACATAGTCCAACGAAAGACTGGTTCACCGCTAATTTAAGTCAGTAAGTAAATTACTTCATTTCTATTTTTAGTCATAAATGTGTATAATTTCCGTTCGGATTTTAATTATCGTTACAGTTTTTATTCAGTTCGGCATCATTTATTTCCGTTCAGTTTTCGTTCTTAGAATATTTTCAGTTATCGTTATACTTATCGTTAACGGAATGGATTATTTTCAGTTCGACTTATCGTTTCCGTTAACGAATATAACACTGCTTTCAAGGTATCCACTCAGAGGTGCTCTCTGCACTAGCCTATATAATGGTAAACGTCATTATGAACGAATATATTACATCAGTTAGCAAAACAATGCACAGCAAGCCAAAAGAGTCACCAGCGGCGGGCCACGCACACACGAGGAACCAACCAACGGACTCCTGTCAACAGCTGAAGGCGGCACGGACGCCCAGAGTCTCAGGACCAAGTTGCATCAACAGTTTATACAGCACCTCTTGCAAGTGTCCGCTTGGAAGTGTTCCCAGCCTGGCCTCAGTAACAGAGAGCAGCGTTCAAGTGTAGATAAAGGATCACAAAGCCTCTGGAGGGAAAACTCACATCTGCAGAAAATGACAAAATTTACAAACTTCGACGAATATGCCTAGCAGCTGACTTCAACTATTTTTTAAATTTGCAGTGAAGTTAAGTGTTTCATTCTTTCGCTTTTCCTAAGGTTCGGTACAGCAGCAGATGCTGAGTCTGACCGGTGCCGGAAAATCGCAGACTGCTGCCACGATTCCAGCGCTACAGGTGCAGATGAGACAGCAGAGGGTTGGAACGGCCGTTCTGCAGCCAGTCCGACCGCTTCATCTGATGCAGGTATTGTCTTAGATTGGCCTTGTCTGATTTCTTTGTCTGTTGGAAGTATCGTCTGTGATTGGATTCTCTTTTGCCTTTGACTGACTCACTTTTAGATTGGTCTTTGTCTGACTACTTTGTAGGTAAATATTGTTGGTAAATGCATTTACCGTCTAAGGTAGATGCAGTTACGGTAGTTGGTTAGGGAAGTTCTTGTAGTGTCTTGGGTAAATGCAGGTTCTGTTTCAGGCGAAAGGATGTTAATGTAAATCTCAGAAAGTTCTCAGCAGCACAGGGCGATGGGGAGTTAGCATTGAAACATGAATGCTTTTGATGCCACTGGTGACTCTTCTAGTTACCTGAGCAATGTTTGCTAACTGACAAATGCTCTGTTCTTTAATGACATTTAACATCATCAGGCTAGCGCAGAGTACACCTCTGGGCTTTGTAAGGGAGCATTATCAAATTTCAGTTGTATTGTATTGTTTCTGGATTTGCATAGAATCAGATGACTGCACTCCTTAGAAAACAACCTCAGGCGAAGACAGCCACAGCGGCTGCAACTGGCACTGTCCAGGGATCTCTGAGTGTTCAACAGATACCAAGGCAGCAGCAACAACAGGTCAGCCAGATCATCACCTTCTTTGCTAACTCTCCATGTTTACGTTTATGCGAGTATTATAATAATAATAATATTATTCTTTATTGAAGCCATCCGGTTGACAAATGCAACCGATTACAGTGTACAGTTATGCAATTGAAACAATTCACAAGAACACAAATGACAGAAATCATAAATCTTAACTACTAACAGAACAGACAACCTGCAATACATGGCGCTAACAGCAGCCTAAAAGCATGTCCACCTACGGGCTCGATCTCGGTACCTCTCGCTTTCTATGCCAGTGTGATATCCAATGTGCTATTTAAAAAATTGTTTCTTTTAAGACGAGTTTCAAGTTTTCTTTCATTTTCAGATTGAAGGAGTGACTCTTCAGCAGCAGCAAACGCAGCAGCAGCAGCAGCAGGGAGTGGTCAGCAGCGCCGTCACACAGTCTGTAACAACATTACTCAAAGCCGTGACTCCGGCTGCGTCACTGTCAACCGTCACAATTCCTGTCAGTGCCGTCAGTCTTGGAATTAACGTGACTCATCCTAAATTGGTTTCAGGTTCGTTAATTAATTAATTAGTGTAAGGTATGTCTTGCTTTTTGTTAATTAACTGAAAGTCATAATGCTTGAAAAGTCGTCTTAGAAAATATGTGCATGGACAAAAACAGTGATCACAACAGCTTTTTTCAGCGGAATTTTACGATTGCAGTGGGTCTTAATTGCTGCGACAAATTACTAGAATTAATGCTGTAAATGATTTCAGCTTAAGATAGTTAAAGACCAGATTAATTTTTATTTTAAACTGTAGTCTAGGCATTCTTATTACATTACAGTGATTGCTGCAAATGAAATCAATTCCATTACATATCCTTATTTCCATTTACAGTTATGTTAATTGCATTACATTTACATATTTGCATCACATAATGTGTTACCTAATTGCAACGACATTGCTGTAAATCTCTTGTAGGCAAGGCAGCTAATTCTCCTCAGCAGCTTCGTCAGCTTCAGGTTCCAAAACGTGGTCCAGCTGTGCAGTTCGCTGCTTCTAAGGTGACGGGTAAGAAGCCTTTCGATCTATTAATGAATAGTCCCATCATTTAATTACCAATTTATTTTGACTGGCATAGACAAAGAGAGGTAGAGTTCCAGATTTTCAGGCAAGTGATCAGAATAAGCTAAACAATTTTCCAAATCTGTTGGGTTTTTGGACATGCTACCTCTGCCATGATTTAACTTCTGTTTATGATGAATGAAGCTTTAGTTGAGTTAGCGAGGTTAGTTTATTCTTCCTTACTGTTCTTTGCATTCTCTCCTGTAGTGTCTACATCATACTTTGTGAAAAGCAGTAACTGACAAAGAAGCAGTTGTTTGGCAGAGCTGAGCACAGTGGATTTTTTAACGCAAAGTCCTCGGGGTGCATGTCTTACTAGCCCTCTCACTTTCTCAATTCCGGAAGCGCCTTAAGACTTTCTTGTTAGCGGACTCCGGTGCTGAGACGGGTCGAAAGCTCTGCTGATTTGAGCGGTGCTATATAAATGTGCTATTACATTATGATACAGCGTGTAGCCGTGTAAACCAGACAGTGTGTAAATAAGGGATAATGCTGATAAAGTTAGTGTTTAGTGCTACACTGCAATTCTTTATGGCACGTTAGCTAGGATGGCGTATTAAGTTCGTAGCTTTGGGGTTATGTCATGGTGACATAACTTCACATTATCAGAATGGTAGGGTAATAGGAGTGCGTATATGAGTCCATTCTGTTATTCTCAGTTTTGTATTTTTTCTCTGCTATAATTGTTTTGTTATTTGTCGTCCTCTTCATCACAACAGCTCTTGGGCCAATGGCAAAGACCGTCTCCTCATCACCAGTCATTCTACAGCAGCAGAAGTTCCTGCCTCAGCCACTTCCGACTCGCTACCAACACCTCATTTCATCATCCTCGGGGACAGTCATTGCTGCACAGATCATTCATCAGTCGAACGCACAGCCATCACTGCCATCATCCGTAACGGCCGCTGCAGCCAGTTCAAAGGCCAGCGTAACCGTGACGATTGCTGGATCCTCTGGCCTGAGCGGTGAGAGTTTTCGAAACTCTTCTACAGGCATCTATTTAAAAAATTCACTTTATTTGCAGTACGAGTCGACGGTGTTGGGAAGAAATTAAATCAGACGTTCTTTTTTGTTTTGACTTGCTGATACGCATATTGCTTTGTTTGGAATTTAGGCTTTGAAAATTGCGAAAAATTCGTTTCTGTAAATGATGATTTAGTAAGAAGGATAGTAAGTAAGCAAGTGAATTCTTTATTGAAATGGTTGCAGAAGATTCGCACTCCAGTGTACAAACATTGGGTAATACAAAATCAGTAGGAATACAACTTTCTCCTAATAAAAGTGGCATGAAGGATTGTCTGTCGATCTATTATCTATCCAGTGTCATGTTCTCGTACATATTTTGTAATGAAAGTTACCATTAACGCTGAGATTTAACATTTTTCATCTGCTTGTCACCAGGCGTTGCTACGATACCGATGTCGTCGCTCTGCCAGGTCACAAACGCAACCGTGGCGACGAGCGCTGTCAGGGTGATGCCAACGCAGGGCATGATGTACGCAAAGCCGAACAAGGATGGCTTCCTTGGAATCCAGAAGACGACGATGGTAGTACCAGCTGGAGGACTCCAACAGGTGACCGTCCGTCCGGCCGCCGCCCAGCAACCACAGCAGCAGCAGCAGCAGCAGCAGCAGCAGCAGCAGTCCACTACCTCCCAGCTGCTGCAGGGTGCACACATCACTATGACGACAAGCAACAAAGCCGTTGCCTCGCTGACTCCCGTCGAGAAGGCCGTGCAGGAAGTGGTACAGCAGGCGCAGGCACAGGCGCGACAGGTGCCCCCAATCAGCTTTGCCGGTACGAACGTCGTCGTATCTGCCGTACCCAGCCAGGCACAGGTCGTGTCCACCGTCCCAGCGCCACAGCACCTGCTCGTTACTTCGGTTGTGCCTCAGCCCTCCATTGGGTCGTCTGCTACGGTGGGTGCGGTTTCGGCGGCTTCGTCCCCGGCCACAGGGAGCGGCGACGATTCGCAGAACAAATCGTCAGCTTCTTACGCGATGAAACTGCGCAACCAGCGTTCTTAGGCGAACGAACGAACGTAGAAACTGGTAAATGTTGAACTGTAAAACTTTTGCCGTCTGCTAACAGCCCCCACGCATCAGCGATTAAATGTGCATACGTCTTCGGATTTCTTTTGTGATGTTTGTGTATTCTTTATCGTATGTGACTGTCTACGTAGCTATGCGTTATTATTCAAGTGTATTTCACGCCGTTTACGAATAAATATCGAGCATGTTACCGCATTCGCTAGCAAGATTCATCTTTCACTTGTTTCTGCCGATATTTGCAACATTCATTTAACTCCTTTAAGTTCATGTTTTGCAGATACATGTACACTATAATTTAGTTGTTGCTATTCTTGTCGTAGTCGTGGTCCACGCCATGGTCTTTAAACTTTTGCCATTGCCTTAGGTTTGTAACTTTATGTGTTGACCTTACTTACAGCATACCAGAACATACATGGCTTTAGTTTTGATGAGCTTTTTCACTTCTACTATTGTTGGCTAACGTCAAAATTACAGCTTGTCGGCTTGAAACTGACTAAGTTTGGTTAAGTAACACTTTTAATTCAAGGGTATTAAAAAGGTCACCAGACTGCTTAAACTTGCTTCATCTGTTACTGAAATAATAGCACATTAAAGACCATTATAATGCCATTTCGTACATCCATAGTACTGGATGAAGGCACGTTTGTTTTTCACTCGTTAGTAAGGCCGTAACCAGGATTTTGTTTCGGGGGATGTTTACTAGTCCGTGAGCAAGCCGACAAGAAACCGAGTCAACCGACTAAGGGGTTTGGAGGACTCATAGCGGCCCATAATAATTACACTCTGTAGTAGAGTTAGTACAATACGATTCCAGTCTTTCCAGAGCATCAATTTTACAAACGGGCCAATGGTACTCGTTGATGGAATAACATCATTTGCTCGTTTGACCGCCTGCCTTCCTCATTTCTCCAATATTTCGACTTTCATAACTGAACACCTTCATTGGCTTCTCTTAACTGCTAGGATTCAGTTTAAAATTCTCTTTCTTAACTGTAAAACGTTCTTGGGTCAAGCTCCACGCTACCTTTGGGATCTTATCAGTGATATATGATCTCAGCTACTTCTGGACGTCCTCTCCGCTCTTTAGACCATCATAACCTAGTACCTCAGTCTTTGACTGCCACAGCACCGCATCGTGCCTATGCGGCTATGCCTCTGTAACTCTCTTGGCCTTTTGCTGTGGACTGACCTTCCTGCTATAACTTGTGCTGCGATCTTATCTGGGGGCACTGCTGTTTCTGCCCGTTCTCTTGACTTTTTTGAGGGGTTCTTCGCACGGGAAGCGCCTCTGTTATACTACCAGAGGCGCATTATAAGGCCGTAAATAGGGTTCACCGACAAATGCGCCCGTGACAAAAGCGCCCGACAAAAGCGCCCCGACAAATGCGCCAAAAAATCACAAAAAAACCCCGACAAATGCGCTCCGTCAAAAGCGCCCCAAAATAACCGACAAATGCGCCCGACAGCAGCGCCCCGACAGTAGCGCCCCAATATCAATAAAATTACTTGAGTTTGTTCTATACTTGCAAGAAAGAGGTTGTTTGTGTTTATTTAGAAGTATTTAGAGATATCTTGAAGAGGCGCTGTATACATGTTCAATTACATACATATATGCATACATACATATATGCATATATACATACATACATACATACATACATATATGCATATATAGGCCTACATACATACATACATATATCATATATGCATACATACATACATACATACATATATACATACATATATACATGCATACATACATACATACATACATACATACATACATACATACATACATACATATATGCATATATACATACATACATACATATATGCATACATACATACATACATATATACATGCATACATACATACATACATACATACATACATACATACATACATACATCGTTGTGTCTCATTTTTCGTCTCATTCAACAGGCAGGGGGCGCATTTGTCGGGGCGCTTTTGTCGGCAGGGGCGGGCGCATTTGTCGTGGCGCATTTGTCGGGCGCATTTGTCGGGCGCTTTTGTCGGGCGCTTTTGTCCGAGGCGCTTTTGACGGGTCACCGTAAATAGAATAGAATAATTATATATAACAGAATTGTATTGTACTGATCAGGCCCATCCCAATATCTGGGGCCCTACCCCATTGGTATTGGAATACGTCATAAACATTGTGCCTAAGAAAGTAAACCCCCTTAAGCCTGAGCTAGTTTAAGTAGCTTTACTGAGCATTCTGAACAAAATTAATATAATCTTACTATAATCTGAGTATCATAGGTTTACTACTGTAAGGCAGTGTCAGTAGCCTATAATATTGTACAGAATTTTATAGGTTTGCTATTTCCTGACTTATTTCCCGACTGACGTCACAAGCAATGTATTTAATTTAAATAATTTAAGCATTTGTTACTTTGCACTTAATTTAGACTTATGGGGCATGTAATGTCATTATTATTATTATTTTTCATAAAATTAATGGTATTTTGGGGCCCATAACTTTCGGTGGAATCGCCGTGTCCTACGCGGTTGCGTATTAAGCGTATTCCTAGGGATGGGCCAGACTCCACTGCCCTCGCAACAACACCTCCACTGCCGTCGCTACCACCTCCACTGCCGTCGCCACCACCGCCACCAACATCCGCCGTCGCCACCAACCTCCACCGTCGTCGCATCCACCGTCGCCGCCGCCAACAACCTCCACCGTCGTCGCCACCAACCTCCACCGCCGTCGCCATCAACCTCCACCGTCGTCGCATCCACCGTCACCGCCATCGCCACCAACCTCCACCGCCGTCACCACCAACCTCCATCGCCGTCGCCATCAACCTCCACCGTCGTCGCATCCACCGTCACCGCCATCGCCACCAACCTCCACCGTCGTCGCATCCATCGTCACCGCCGTCGCCACCAACCTCCACCGCCGTCGCCATCAACCTCCACCGTCGTCGCATCCACCGTCACCGCCATCGCCACCAACCTCCACCGTCGTCGCATCCACCGTCACCGCCGTCGCCACCAACCTCCACCGTCGTCGCATCCACCGTCACCGCCATCGCCACCAACCTCCACCGTCGTCGCATCCATCGTCACCGCCGTCGCCACCAACCTCCACCGCCGTCGCCATCAACCTCCACCGTCGTCGCATCCACCGTCACCGCCATCGCCACCAACCTCCACCGTCGTCGCATCCACCGTCACCGCCGTCGCCACCAACCTCCACCGTCGTCGCATCCACCGTCACCGCCGTCGCCACCAACCTCCACCGTCGTCGCATCCACCGTCCCCGCCATCGCCACCAACCTCCACCGCCGTCGCCACCAACCTCCACCGCCGTCGCCACCACACCTCCACCGCCGTCGCCACCACCTCCACCGCGGTCGCCACCAACCTCCACCGCCGTCGCCACCACACCTCCACCGCCGTCGCCACCACCTCCACCGCGGTCGCCACCAACCTCCACCGCCGTCGCCACCAACCTCCACCGTCGTCGCATCCACCGTCACCGCCGTTGCCACCAACCTCCACCGCCGTCGCCACCACACCTCCACCGCCGTCGCCACCACCTCCACCGCGGTCGCCACCAACCTCCACCGCCGTCGCCACCAACCTCCACCGTCGTCGCATCCACCGTCACCGCCGTTGCCACCAACCTCCACCGCCGTCGCCACCACACCTCCACCGCCGTCGTCACCACCTCCACCGCGGTCGCCACCACACCTCCACTGCCGTCGCCACCAACCTCACCGCCGTCGCCACCAACCTTCACCGCCGTCGCCACCAACCTCCACCGCCGTCGCCACCAACCTCCACTGCCGTCGCAACCACCTCTACCGCCGTCGCCACCACACAGGCCTGGATTTAGGCATGTGCCACTGCACAGGGACCTCCGCCACATAGGGGCCTCCACCACAAATGCAAGAATTTTTTACTTGTGTTTCATAATTGATTATGAAATATTTCAGTAGTGCACAGCGTGCACAGACACAATTAAAAAAATATCTAAACTAAGAAACAGTTTAGAAGGTATCTATAGTTTGTCTCGGGCGTGAATTTATGTCAAATTAGTGGAACTTTGCGTGTTTTCTTCTTCACAAATTCGGTCACCAGGTCCTCAAAGTTGATCTCACGCAGAATGTCAGCTTCTATGCTCATCAGAGCCAGATGGGACAACCCATGGCCTTCTAGAGGTTAACAACCGCTCATTGCCCAGTGCGAAGTCTGTTCATTATTAGTTCCAGTTTTGAGAAGGAACGTTCCGCACTACAGTTACTGACCATCAGCACCAGTTACATGCGGAGTGTTATTTCCACATTAGGAAATTAGCCCTGAACTTGTTTCTCGAGTATCAGCTGATAGGCTACATGAAATGCTCTCGAGATACGTCTTGAGCTTTTTCGTCCTTGAATTTTCCACAAAGTCAACAAACTGCACAAGCTCATTTCCTAAGCATGCATCAAGGTCGTCTTTACAGACCTCAACGAGATTCGATGCTGCTGCCAGTATAGTTCTTGTGATGAAAGTACATGCAGTTTGCATAGGAACCGAACCGAGACGTATAATTATAAGCACCAAGCCGATGTTGCAAAGCAGCAACAAACTGATCAATGACTGGTAGAGTTTTGTATTCGTAAAATTTATGTGACTGCGTCAACAGACTAAATAAAGTAGCGTATAGGCTATAGCTACTAGTTGTAGCTTCGATAAGCTATCTTTTCAGCATTCTACGTTATTCGCCACTGTATAATTAGTAAACAATCATTTCTGTTTTTCCGCACGTGAATTTCAACATTGTTATTTTTAATACAGTTAAGTTCTGTGGTGTGCGGTCTATAGTGGTGGTTAGCATGGTGAAGAGTTGGAGATTCAAGTTCCCACCAGGGATCTTGAGATCTAGGTATTCCACCAGCACTCCTAACGAACTCAAAAGGAGTACACCAACCCTGCATTGCCAGAAGAGGAATCAGATGGCAAGGAAGATGACTGGCCACATACAGAGCATTAAACACTACTGTGTTTTGCGCTTGTCGTGTACGCACACCGGTGTGCTGGCTCCGACGAGCGCTTCTGAACGGTTCACCCTACGAGAGGCGCTTTACAAATACTTAAATACGATACGGTAATAGCACTATAGAAGTTTGAGCCTCGATTACATCAGATACCCATAACTGGGTAACATGCGATGCTCAGTAAACGAGGTTGGTAGCCTTCATTCACATGGACACCTCCAATTTGGTGTAAAGGACTGCTCTAGTTTCTGTAATAAGGTTAGGTGTCCAGCTGACAGTTACCAATAATTGATGAACATGCACACCAGAAATTCCTAAACGATTTCATATTTACCTTCTTTGGAAATTCGCCTATACATACATGCACAAGAAACAACCAATTATATATAGTGCATAATTATTATTAACGAGTTATAATTATACACAGAATTTAAAGCTGCTCTTGCTGATTTAGCAATTTTTCGAATCCAACAAACACTTTCACGGTACCAAATCTCAGTCCGAACGGCTGGGACTTCCTCAATCATGTACTGAAGTCTGAGCCACAACACTAAATCGACGTCAAAGAAACGAGCTCAACAATACCTCATTTACTGGTAAATAGTTTGATTACATTCTCAAGAGTAGAATTACATTCTCCAGAGTAGAATATGGTAAAAACGTTAAGACAATTCTAAAAGTAAGAAACCACAAGTATCTGGAACGAAACACCACAGCCACACAAAATGGCACGGCTAGCAACCGCAGAATGCGACAGTAAATAAATGGGACTAAACGGTGAAGTACACGACATGTCTTGTGCTGCTGAAGTGAGCCATTCTCAAGGCACAAATAAAAACGCAAATTAAAATCAATATCTTAAGCACATTCGTTGTATTTCTTGCTCAAAATACTGGTACACTTTCTTTCCCTCTGTTGAAATCAGTAGTTGGAAACCATGTTGTTGAATGTGGGTTTGTGTTGTCAGGATTATTAAGAGTGCCTCGCAAGTATTCCAACATAGACAAACTCCTACATGTAAATGGAATTATAATTTTAATGGCTGGTGTCAAGTTGTGGGAAAAATAGTTCCTTAGCACAACCCGTATCACTCGTTTCTATCAATATTTCAGCAAGATTCTCCTGACTTGTGCTCCTATAAACAGTGATAAACACTGCTTGCACATATCAGACGATAATTGTGATGTCCAGAATCAGTTACTACTTGTTGTAAAAGACAATAAATGTAGACAAATAAATGCTGTACATCAACCCTTAGAATATAACATTTAAATAAACAATATTTAAATAGCAAATTTATTCATTTCGATTCTTATCTCATCTTGTTGATACCATCAGTGAGAGTTGAATCTTGGGCTCACAGTCCATACACAGGGACCTTAACTGGCATGGCACCCATTCAAAAGTACAATGGTGGTGAAACTCACCCGATCATTTCATAGAAACTCAGCTGGGTCGAGGCCAGAAGGTTGCTATAAAAAACATGTACATTTACATTACGGTAATAAATGCCTGATAGCCAGTGGCATAACTTCACATGTGGGCCCTGCCACAGTGTACTCAAATGGCCCCTCTGGGACCTGTTTGAACTTTACCAGACTCAGATTGGGCCCCATTTTGGGGGGTCAGGGCCACCACAGTTGCGGGACTAATGTAAACGTTACTGCTGACAGCATCAGGCAAGGATGTTCCAAAATCAAAGTTGTCTGAAATGTAACGGATCCAACATACAGCTTGCAATGTAGATGTGACTAGGAGACTGATACTTACAGAAATACATGTACATCACAGCTGGAAACCAGTTCGGTGCTGTTCAAGTCAAAGCAGAAATATGAATAAGATGTAAGATCCCGTTAATGTTACATAAACACAACAAAATCGCAACAACTGAACAACTGCTGCGGTCGGCAGCCATAACAGTCAAAAGAATCGCTTACAATACCAACAGTATCAGATTGCTGAGTGAGTATCGGCATCATTTCACTGTTTCGATGACTAAACAGCCTGTGAACCTGGAAACAGTCTGTGTTATTAACTGCTCTTCTAAAACAAAACACTCCCTGTACTGTCATTACCCCCGAGCTAATAAAAGCTCAAAATAGTAAAACTGCATTCTGTTCTTACAAAAATACGACAGCACACTTTGATGACACAGCTAAACTCATCAACAGTCAAAGCGTTGATTTATTTATCACAACCAACATCTCAGCAAAATTAAATACAACCAAAATCGAGCACTTTTCTAAATCACACAATAAGACAAAACCTCAATTAAAAAAGATCAGATGCACATCTTTACCACTAGCTGTACCAGTGTGGACTGGCAGCCTAACTGGAAACTTACAAAGCGCGGCTATAGTCCACAGAAGATAGAGTTTGAACTTACAGGGTTAATAACCAGGCCTGGAAAATTTTAAAACAAACCTGGCAATACACATGATTACTTCACCAGCTTCAAGAGACCTTATGCTGCTGAATAATACAAAGCAGTAATAACAGATGCACTATAACTGGTAAAAAACATCGTAAAAGTAGAGTGTAGATTTGCAAACATGTTTTCTGGGACATGTCTTATGATACAGCATGTAAAAATGGATAATGCTCAAAAAGGCAGAATTTAGAGCTACACAGCCAATCTTGTACAGCACGCTAACCAGTACACCGTGTTAAGTTAATAGCTTTTGGGGACATAATACCACCTCACCTTATGTAGAATGGCACATAAACTGGTGTAAAGACTTCAAGCTACTCCATTGCAAGTTACCATACCCCCAGTAGTCTGAAATCGACTCCATATAAACCCCGGTGTAGCTTGAACCTGAGTTCATATTACCCATGCCCTGCTCATATTACCCCTCTCTGATTTAGCCAAAATGGTAAATTCTTATGCCTACAGCTAATGATATGATTATCGAGTAAAACAAGTGAAACATACAAGATTTAAAGCCAGTCCTAATAATTATCTGAATTTTTTTAAATGCCATACCAATGTTAATTGTATTAAACCACTAATACTCTAGTTGAAAGTGCACGACATATTACATACCCTAACTCTATCAAAATAAGCTTAAAATAAATAAATGTTTTGAGGGGCTAATCTGAAATTGTAGAGAGTAGGATGAAATTGCCTTCAAGCTACCCCTAGGGTCTCATCCTACGGCCCCACACCCCCAGTAATCTGAACGCAACTTGAATTTCTGGGGGGGCGGTAGTGATGTGAGCGTGAAATATTTCATTTGAAATATTTCATTTCTGACAGTTTTTTTTAAAATATTTCAATGACCAAAAAAAACAACATGTTTTTTTTTAAGTATTGGATGCACACAAATTGACACAATGTCTTGAGTTGGACCAGTTTGTGCTGTTCCAATGACATGGTGCTGTTCCAAAGATATGTCTGACTGATAGTACTATTTATGTTTGTGTTCTAAGTTCTATTCTTAGAACTTTTTGTAAAATTTTGTTCGAGTTGACATAGTATTTGTGATTCATAATTTGTCTTGTAAAGTCACTAAAGTGTTTCGAATTCTATACGATTGACTGTGTCCTAGGCTAGCAGAATTTAGCTAAAATCACATTTATTTCATTTATGACAAAACAAGTGATTAATAATAAATGTTAAGCATAACAATGAACAATAACATCTACTTTATTAGATCAAACTGTAATTTGTGACATTTGGTGAATAAAATATGTTTTTCAACATATAATGTAACTCTCATAAAAGTCATTCTTAAAAACAGGTAATTAGAAATAAATTGAGTATCTCGAGGATGGTCATCACTAACACAATAATGCATATAATATGTAATATGAGAGAAATAAATAAACTGTTATTATGGTTGTAATTAGTTGTAAAATGTAAAGAAAAAAATAATTTCAAATGTTTCAAAGAAAACTGAAATATTTCAAATAAAACTGAAATATTTCATTGAAATATTTCAACGCCAAAAAAAACATGTTTTTTTACATCTCTAGGGGGCGGATAATGTGAATGAGAGATAATCAGAAATCGCTACACCAGGAGCGAGTAAACGAGTCCACATTGTGACAGTAATGGCAACAAAAGCAGTGGATAAGACCACAGAGAGATATCAGAATCAAACGCCCGTAAATAATGCAAGTTTTCATATCTTTTACATCTGACCACTTCATGTTCCCAAACAATAATGCAGCATCTCTACTAAACTATGTGCAGCAGAGACTTACTTTAAACTCAAACTTATCATGGTACAAAAACCAGAAGCAGATAGTAACACTAAGAGACCTTATGAATAACATCAAAAAGTATATGCTGATTACTATAATATAGTGCTACTAATAATGGTTATAGAATGATGTATGCTGAATGATAAATATAATAATAATAAATAATATAAAAACATGAACTGGAATTTTCTTAAAACGTTACCTACGAGTCCCATACCAAATAAAAGATTGCAACAACGTTGCTGTGATGAAACCAAGATCATAACGCTGAACTTCTGGATCAAAGTGCCCTACCCAGTTATATCGGAATTTAAGTTACATAATGATTCATGCGATTATGATGTTTGGTGCATGCATTAAATTCAAAGCACAGAAACAAGAACCAAATTTCACTAAGGCAAAACTTGGACAACCAGGTTAATGACAATTCTAAAACACAGAGTAATTAAAAAAATAGTGACAGTTGCAGCACTGATAATAGTCAGTCACAAGGCCATAATCTAAAGTCCTATTAAATACAAAGATTTTGATGCACTGAAGCAGCACCATTCAAGAAAACTATTACACAGAGATGATAAACAAAAAATAGCAACCTTTGAAGTTGTTTGTAACGAACAACATAAAATTTAGAGATTTCCACCATGGATAATAATAATAATATTCGTTTATTCTAACACAAGTTGACATGGCCGCAGCTTGTCTAATTCTTTTATTACCGATTACGGTCACAGGGCAAAAACGCAGAATCATTATTAAAATGCCGGTAAAAACAGTTAAAAATGTTCTTATGTACAGAAGCAGCTGAAAAGAATTCTCATTCTTGTCAGGAAAAAGTCAAGATTCAGCATTTCAAGAATAACATATTTCTCAGCTGAATGTTCAAAACAAACCTCAATATTTCTCTATACAGCATTCAGAAGAATTAGTGTATCTCCTCTATTAAAAATCCAGTACTTCACTCAAGTGCTAATACTCAACTCAAATTCTGATATTCTACTCAAACTCCGATGCTCCAATTAAACTCTGCTACTCCACTAAAATTCCTACACTCCTCTCAAACTCCAATATTTTACTCAAACTCCAGTACTCCACCACACCTAAATTCTTTACTCAAACTCCCATTCTCTACCTAAACTCTGATACTCCAAGAAGTCAAGCTCTAATTCTCCACTAATACTCTAATATTCCACTCAAACTCTGAGGCTATGTTGAAATGCCGATACTTCACTCAAAATCCAATATATCACTAACTCTGAAGTTCAACCACTCATAATATGAAATAAGTCCATAATCTTCAGTCAAATCACAATCAGTAAAAATTAAATACACACATCGACATTTCCTTCTTTTCCACGTCAAAATAAAACCACTACATCAATTTATAAAACCTTCCGTAAAACAACAAACACCTATCGAGAATTCACAATCGGAGTCGTATGAAGTTCAGTTTCATAATGCTTTTTTCTATGTAAATCAGTTGGCAGGCACAGTTGAAAGAAGATTCTCCTGTGGCTGCTTAACAATTCTTTCTTCATGTACAGACAAATAATTACACGTATGCTCTTGGGCATTGTTCTAGCACCTTTTGAAAGCCTCTTGTAAGCACCTCAGATATGTGCAAGCCTCCAATGCCGCACCATCTGCAATGCACTGTGTATCTGCTACAAAGACATATTCAATCAACCAAGGAAATAAGTTTCATTTTCCATTTAGCTACATCTTTCCTCTAAACCACTCACCTGCTCATGTCTCTTGACTCAACTTTGGTGTTTGGCACTCCAACCTCAATATTATTAAAACAAACACAATTATCTCATTATTATTATTATCATTATTATAATTAAGTAATTATTATTAGTAAGCTATTTTTTTTAAATCTGACACATAACACAGAAAAACAGATTGTTTCATATTGAAGCTTCGATGTAAAGGGAATTTTCAACAGCCCGTACCATAGGCTTCACCGCAAAATATAAAATGCCAGATGAAAAGCACAAATACACTGCCATTGGACACATGAGTCTCATCGAAAGCGAACTTACTACAACCTCTGTAAGACTGCCTTGCAGTTGCAATTGTCAATGATTTTCAAATCATGCTAATGAACAAGAAACCTCTGTAAACACACATAACACAAGCAGAATGACTGACATACAATCCTCAGCTAAATAAATATTAAAAACTTACAGCACAGTTTAAGTCCACAATTTCCTCTCAAATTTCATACCTCTTGCGTCATTATCATGAAATATTGACGCAATGAAAAACAACCTTACAGTCGACATCACTTAATGAGGTATTATACAGATGATGAGGATTAAGTACACGATTAGAACATTAATTGGGAAATAATTTATCCTCAACAGCTGGGTAAACAGCAAAGGTATCCGGATATCCCCCCCGGACAGTAACCCCCGAACAGTAAGTAGGTAACTCATCCACTACCACTGTCCACGATAACTGTCATTAATCCAACTTCTATTGAAGCAAAGAATTTCTGTCATCAATCAAACTTCTATTTAAGCATAGACTTTGTTTAATCAATCCAGCTTCTATTTAAGGAAAAGAATTTCTTTCATCAGTCCAACTTCGGGGGAAATGTCCGGGGGGAAATGTTCTAGACCCAAAGGCAAACATGACACACTAAATCACATATTGTTAACTACTCTTGCATATTTAGATGCACAAATGTCCAGAATTACTTACCTACTTTCACATATTTTAAAGGCTGACTGGACTCCCTAATTTTAATAACAGCATAGCATTTGCATTCTCATCAAATTTGAATTTCAGCAACAAATAATTTGTTGAGGAGGCAACCACATTACCACTGGCTCTCAAAAAGCAAACATACATTGTTCATAAGACATCGTAAAAAATACTCAACACCACAAACTTCTCCAACCCCAATCTTAGAAGACAAATTACCAAATCCTGTATTTCTTCCCAAAAAGTGCCTCAACCACAACCTATTTTGAATTCGTTTTCGACTGAACTGAAATACAACCAGATAAAAAAAATTGTCCGATACAGTAAAATCAAACATAGAGTACAAAACCTGTTAATCAAAAACGCAAATTGTAGAACAGAAATAATCCGAATAGAATTTTGGAATTCAGATATCACACATATGGAATAGATGACCCCTTGAACTGTGAAGCTAACCTATCAGTCATCGAGAGTTAAATATCACTTAACCAATTGCATCAACATTCCACAGCCAAGTCCAAGCATACAATCAGACAAGAACTGTCAAGGATATATGCAACAGAATTTCCCTACATATTTTCTGTTAAAACAAGCTTCATTGGTTTCCCAGTCGCTTTTAGTATACTCTCATCATTAAGCCTTACTCTTCAGCAAAACACATGGACCATGTTTAAGGAAATGTCTAAAATGTTAATTATTAACACTAATCATTTTCTAAAACAGACATCAATAATTTGTAATAACATACATTATTAATTTGTAATAATAAAGTCTAGTGTGAACCATTATTCATTTTCAACAGACACTCTTAACATGCAAACAACATAATTTTTGGCCCGCTATTTCTCTAGTAAAAAAATGGTGATCATGAGTCGTACCATGTCTGAGCCATCCATCCAAACTGAATCATGGAAGCAACCAAATCTGGACAACCAAAGCGGGCTCTAAACGAATCTGTACTGAAGACAGCAACAGTGGATATATATATATATATTATATATCATATATATATATCCAAATATATATCCATATATATCCACCATATTTTACCCATTCGAGTGTAACAGTTCGAAGATTGGCTAGCAGTTACTGAGCATGATCAGAAATTCATCTACTTAAGCAATTTATCTGCTCCTATAAAACTGATTTGTTACACAACTCTCAGCCCAGAATTTGCACAGACAACCGACACTGTAACACACCTAGACCGTAAAAGTAGCTCGTTACTGACAACGCCATAGAAATTTTTGTGACTACATTACACTACATGATTGCGTAACATAAAATGGGTTGCGAGCTTTCGAATCAGCTAAGCCAGCACGACAACCAACAGCAGAATCAGCCGCTTCCTGCACAGTTTACAATTCGAGTTGAAGATCGAGTTAAACGGCAACTTCAGTTAAAAATAGGAAACGTTGACTTTGAAATAGTGTTACAGAGCAGCGTATATTTTAATTACGGAACGACAGCGTCTCGATAGCAAACACCACCTAGACCTCACAACAGCAACCATCTAAGCGACCTAATCTTTACTGTTGAACAGATAGAGGTTGTTGGTGGCTGCAATAGCAATGATATCGTCTCTCGGATGCCAGGTGGCGTGCAGGATCTTCTTGTTGTAGTCAAACGAGTCCACCGATATCTCGTCTTTTTTCCGTTTGCCCGGACCGCAGAAGACCTTCCTCGGCTTAAGCACTTGTTTCGGCTTCACGTTTTCACGAGTCGCCTCCAGCGTCAAATCCTGCTGACAATCGCGATCGATTATTCGGAAGAAATTGTTGTACGATCCCGTCAGGAGCTGTCTGTCAACGTAAGATAGCACACACCTGTTGACAATACCTGTATTCTTTGTTTAACAGGTATCACCTGAAATTACTGAACTTGAGTTCTGGTTTATTGTTGCTATACAAAAGGGGTTCTACCACTGTCATTGTTTAAAATTTGTACAATATCTTCTTTGTTTTATATTTTATTGTTCCTAACAATGTACAAATACAAGTTTAAGTATTTCATAATTGTTGAAAATAGTCCAAATGGCAATCCTTATAAGATGAGAGTCCCAATGCCAATCATTCATTCAAGAATTTATATAGCACCCCTTCAAGGTAACTACTCAGACGCACTCCCAACTCCAGCCCAGACAATGAGGTAAGTTTTCAAATGGCCACAGAACATGTCAGTGCATGATCTAGGGCACAGGCACATTACCAAGGGAGGCCATTCCAAATCTTGGGATAGTTTGTACAGACTTATTACATACCCAGTGGGCTTCCAGGGGAGAAAAAAGCAAGCGAACTTCAGGATATTGACTCAGTTTTCCAGTTGCTGTTATGGCTGCTGTATTACACTGTTGCACCTCACAAGGTTTGGATTCAAGTTTAAGCTTTATGAAACTATGCAACTTAGATAAGGCAGTTTACTCATGAAATACACAATTACTAGAGACCTTTCAGCAATCACTGAGAATCGGTTGACACCTGCAATCACCGAGTAAAACCATGAAATATCCTAAATTCACATATTCAGACTTCTACAAACATTCACTTGGCTCAGTTTAAATGAAGGTAAAATAGATATATTAGCCAAAAAGATGTACATAACAGGTGTAAGATTAGCTCTGAACAGTGCAAGACTTAAAATAGGATTCCTTGAAAAAAAATCAAATAAAGAACCGACCTATCATTACCACTCCAGGCACATTCAAACTTGTCGAAAATGCTGTCGTTCTCGTAAAGTGTACACAGTTTGCCTTTCAAGTATTCGTGGACAGGGTAAGACTCGACTGGGCGCGACTCCATATTCATGTCCCAGACCTTGAGCATAAGGTAGTCGCGTGTCAGCATGTAGCGCCCATCGTGGCTGAATCGGAAATCAGAAATACTCGAGATGATTTCCGAGAAAAAGCTTTTAAAGTTGGGATCTTCTGGTTCTTCATAATCTACAACACACAGCATAATACATAATGTATTACATGACCTCTTGCACATCTAGCACATGGAAGTTCTATCGCTCATATCAAAACCCCAAGACACATCCAACATACAAATAATTCATTAAAGTGCTGTCTTGGGAAGCCAAGTTATATGTATCAGATTGTATCTGGGCTTTTTATAGAGTGCAATTTAAGAACCTCTCTGTGAACATCGCTGTCTCAGGGAAGCATGTGCATCTTAACAAACAACGAGAATGCTCCTTGAGCATGAAGCATTAGCAACTACAGTTCCTTAGCCTTGGCATATGAGAGCAGTCCTTGCTCCCCACTGACACATCATATGGTCAGCTTACTAATTTTATACCCTTACTCATTCATGGAACAGAATCTTTGATACATTTGTCCGCCCTGGCGGGCAACTCAACTCCATACCTTACCAACCACCAGCCTATAACACACCCCAATTGTGATTTCATGTACTTACTCTTAACATGTCTGTCGCACAGTGCCTGCGACCGCATGTCACAGAGACGCAAGGAGCCTTTGCTCGTACTGTACACGAAAACGTTGCATTCGCTCGGGTGGAATTCGGCTGCAGTTATCACCTCCGTCAACTCTTCCATGTTGGCCGGCTTTATGTCAACAATATCTAAGACACTGCATTAGGGATCATTAACAACCTCCGTCAACTGAAAACAAGCTACAGTGGTGCACAATATTCTATCAGATAACAAAATACTAAAATATCTGATCACGGAGTAAACCAGAGTATCAGAAGAGCACCAGATAACACAATACCAATCACATAAAAATACCAGAAACAAAAGACGACACAGTACCGGCATCACACCCAATGCTCAAGACTGTAGACTTTCCATGCAAAAATAGATGCCTCATTGCTGGATTGCCGTCGTCAACGAGCCTCTATAGAGCTATACAAACTCGCATGCTACCATACCTTTTCAACCACTCCATGCGGAAAGCATATTTAAAAAATTCAATGCTTCTCCCTACCTTATGCTAAACTGCCTTAGCTTTGCAATACACTCATTAATGTAAAAGTCGTCGCGGCATATGCCTTATCATACAGCATGTATTGTAAACCAGGCCACATGCTAAAAGGGACACTAAAACGATGCTACTTAGCACTACACTGCAGTTCTTGAATGGTGCATTAACCAATAAGGCATGTTAGGTTAATGGCTCTGGGGTAACACGACTTTGCATTAAGCAGAATGGCATGCTAACCAAGAGCGAGTAAATGAGCCACACTGCACATTTGACAGCAAAGGATACTGAAACTCTGATTCGTAGTCTCAATGTTCCAGAGGTTGATGCGCAGATCATCAGCCGACAGATAAGTCTCCTCGTCACTGTTAACCGAGATAGAGTTGATGTGGTACGTGTGAGCATTCGGGTACACTTTTCTACACGATGAGAATACCAGACGGGCGGGAGGCTTTCTGTACGTCGGAATAGTCACCGACGTTATACTGCTCGGATCACGCTTTGTTGCGCGATCGGCTTCCAATGTGTTATATCCACACGGCAGTTTGCAACGCTCTGCGATCTTCCAAAGCTTGATCGTCTTATCTGGAATCAATGTTTACAAAATGAGTCACTTATGATAATAACTAGAACGAACTGCTGGTCAAAACCCAACGTTATGTCCAGATATTCTGTGTACTGCATGTGTGTGTGTGCAGGTGTGCATACGCAGAAATTACAATAAATACGTATGACAATTCGTATTGCATGGAACTGATCTGAAAACGATTAATTGAAGGTAAAACTGAACAAAACATTTAAAAGACAAAGGCTGCCAACAAAAAAAAGACACAAGAAGACAACGGTACATCACAGCCTCATTGAAACGTACTCCATTGTAACACAGATTCTAATATATAAGTCACAGACATTGATACAAAATTTAGTTCATCAGTCGAAAATGACATCATAACATGACCATGTAATAAGGCAGTTCTTCATACGGCTCCCAAAGACAGCATGTTACGAGGTTCTGGTCTACTTCAAAATCTTAAAACTTACCATTGGTTGTAAGAACAAACTTTGCTCCCTTTACTCCCTTCAGAAACTTGATTTTATTTATCTTTTCTTCGATTTCCAAGCTCTTTAGGTAATCGAACTCTGGTTCGTGGCTCTGGAATGTTGCGTAGACACTGTATTCTGCACTTTTCTGTCCTTGACTGACCTTGGCCTATATGATTTCAACAATCAAATAATTGTTCATTGGTTAATACAGTACGTAATTCATTAACCTCTTTCATTTATAGAAAAACTATTATTCACTTTGAATCTTAAGCCTTGAATATATCATTTCTGATCCATACTGGTATTATAGACAAAATCACAACATTAGTTATTTACAAATGCTACTTCAACAGCAGTAAACTAAATAAATTGATTCAAATCTTGTAGAAACACACAGCCCACTGACACAAACATGATCCAAAAAGTTTATCAATACACCAGAAACTTGTCATAACACTGCCTCTGGAAGCCATATAAAGAACAACCTTAAAACAAGACTGCATTAAAATGGTCATAATGGATCAAATTCTTTACTACAATGTTCACTGTTACAATGGTCATTCTTTACAGTAACTGATGCACAATGAAAATTCTGATCGGCTGAACCTACGCAATGATCGCGCTCAAAGATGACAACTCGTCCACCTTTATCCCCAGTGGCCAGGTACTCGCCATCTTCATCAAACTCCACACAGGAGATTATGTCAGCTACAATCAAAAGCAAATAGACAAGATGATCAACTATGTGTCAATATCTATTTCAGCACATTAGCCCTACAGAATTGGACAAAGTAGATTAATTAAATTGCCTCAAGAGGTGTTCCACAGTTGGGTTAAAAGCTGGTGCTGCATTTACTCGATTACTATTATGGGTTTAAATTTTTTAGAAAATACAGCTTGGGTACCGAGTTCGAGCCCCCGTTGGGTGGATATGCTTTGTAGGCTGCTATTAGCGCCGTTGTATTGCAAGCTGTCTGTTCTGTCAGTAGTTAAGATTTCAATTGCATAACATGTAAATGTACAGCGCAGTGCGTTTGTCAGGCGCTTATTAAAGAAAAGATATTATTATTATTATTATTATTATTATTATTTGACGCTAGTACCCGAATAGCCATTACACCAGAAAATTTTATAAATACTTTAAGCTATAAAACAGTTGCATCTTACTAAGCATTGAATGTACTATAGGCAGCTGCTCACTAGTAGTTTAGTGACTGAGAAACTGGTGAGATTATTGGAGGACCTGTATAGTAAATCGATCAGCGCAGTGAGAGTGGACGGAGAGCTAACAGAATGGTTTACAACGGCTGTGTGGGTAAGACAGGGATGCGGATTGTCACCAGATCTCTTCAATCTGATACTGGAAGCAGTAATGAATTTGGCGCTGAATAATGCTGAAGAAGGAATAATTATAGGAGGCAGAAGACTCAATAATCTTAGATTCGCGGATGATATAGACCTTGTGGCGGAGAGCAAATTACAGCTACAGGAGCTGACCAACAAAGTGGATTCCAGTAGCACAAGACTAGGGCTCAGGATCAACGCCCAAAAGACCAAAACAATGACAGTGGGGAAAGGACAGGAGGCACTGGACATCAGATTGGGAGGAGAGGAGCTGGAGCAAGTAACCGAGTTTGCATATCTAGGAGGGCTTATTACAGAAGATATGCCAGATGCACAAGACATCAAACGGAGAAGTACTCTAGCGTGTGCAATGTTCGGTAAACTAAATAAGATCTGGAAAGATAAAAGCATATCAACGAGAACAAAGTTGAAGTTATACGAAACCTTTGTCATACCGGTACTACTATATGGCTCAGAATGCTGGTGCCTGAGGAGGGAGGATGAGAGGAGACTCTTGACGACGGAAATGAGCTGGCTGAGAAGAATAAAGGGCAGGAGCAAAAGAGATAGGATTAGAAATGAGGTGACTAGAAGAGAGCTAGGACAGACAGATACAATTGTCGATAGAATAAGGAAGAAAAGGCTAAAGTGGCTGGGACATGTGATGAGAATGGGCAATGAGTCAATGACAGATTACCATCGATGGCTTTACACGGATATATGGAGGGAACTAGGAGTAGAGGAAGACAACAAAAGACATGGATGGATAATATACGAGAGGATCTGGAGAGAATGAAGATGAACATTGCAGATTGCAGAAGCAAAGGAACAAATCAAGGATAGAGAACTCTGGAGACGACAAGTTGAGGACTCATCGTTGGCCTTGGCCTGACGGAGGAGAAACAAAGAAGAAGAAGTTTAATCACTACCTGAGATATGTCAAAATATTAGTGAAATATGGCCTCAGGTATTCGAATCCACTCTCAACTGGTACTCGACTTAGTTGCTAGATAACATTACCATCCTACTTCAAAGTTGCCCCTTGTACGCACACATTTTGGGTGGAAACATTAATAAATGTACTTTCAGCAAAGGCAAAATCACCTACATAATTCTTTGATACATACATTGCTCTGCGTCATAAATTATGTTGAAGCAGCGCCGTCACAAGCAGGTGGACTTAGCACAGTCATAAATTATGTCCCAGATGACATCAAGTATATTTCATCTATAGACTATATTCATGCCATACTGTGGTCTGTCGGTAACATGCCTGGTCACAGATCATACGATTGCAGATTCGACTCCATGCAACGACCCTGGCCAAGATTTTTGTGCACACAAGCCTCTATCACAAGCATTATAATATGGTACTGACGTAAGCTGGGAAGTAAACAGCAACCAGCGTCCACGACCTTGGGAGTTGTCCAACGTGTCCAAGTGAAGAAAATGACTATTTCCACTACATTACACATGGGATATAGAAGCTTCACGTTTTTACTTACTACACATGACGAAGGGATCAAGCCTACATTCACTAGTATCACTAAGATAAATTATGGCCTGCTGTAAATTCAGTTTATAGCTTAGCCAGGTACTGGTGAATCCTTGAATCCAGCTTGAGCTCAGCTGTTGTATGGGCAGAGGCAACCAACAACAGTTTCGTGCTGATAACCATTGATGCTGTCCGCTGCTGGATCTTCACAGTTAAAAGTAATGCCCAGAAACATCTGGGTATCAGATACAGCATTCACAGACCAGGTGCAACCCTTCTGGCGGGTACACAGGCCCCTGGTACCCACCAACAGGCCGATTTACCACTGCTCATCACATTTCACCTATTGTGGTTTTCCAGCTTCAATCAGAGTTAGGGAGTGATTGTCAGAAAGAAGTTATCAGCAGCAGATGTCTTTGTTATCAGCAGCACATGTCTTGAAGGTATACCACAGCCTGAATCCTAAACAACACGTAATATCAGAAATGACTAACCATCTGCTATGTCTTCTTCCACGGTGCCCTTGACTTGCGAGAAGCACCACTGTTGCGGTTCAATATTACCTTTACAAAAACCATTCAAGATGCATTAGTGTTTTGCACAACATTTACTTTATTGATTAGGCATTCACAACTTGCTTTGTTCCTATCTTTGTTGAAAGTTTGTCGTCAACAACAGGTCGAGGCTACCAATTTCGTATCTAATCTAAACTCTTTCAGACTGCCATACTAATATAGAAAATTTATAAATAAAACTGTAATTAGAAATGTGTACAGTGCCACAAAAAGAAAAACTTTGAAAGCAATATGAGTGTCTCTGATTAGTTTTTCTTTATGTGGCATTGTATACAGAAGGCACAGCCTCTAACAACAGATGCATTGTCTGCCCATATTAATTATTAACCATTTGAGCCCGAAGCTCCTGAGCAATTAAGCTTTTTCATATACAAATTCCCCCTAAGTTCCAGGTCATTTTTGGGCCCTTTGGGTTCAAATGCTTAAAACATGATGGGTTTGCTCATGCCCAATAGAATCCAGGAACTAAAACTGCTAATTCAGGAGTATTTGGATTTATTTATCACATAATTACAGTCAAATAACTGAGGCGGATCTGATCGATTAATGCAAACAATATTATCTGAGCAGCCCGGAGCATCGGCTGTGTCGAGCAAAACTAATTTCATGGTCCTCTGTGAATGCGGGTAAAGATATTTAGCAACACTTTCAACCAACAGCCATTTCTCATCTTCTATTTCCAACTCTTTGTAAGGACATCTAACAAATGTTCAGGAATTATTCAGACTTCAGTTCCCAAAACCAGACCCTTACCCAGGGCCGTTTTATCCATTAGGCACAGTAGGAACTGTGCCTAGGGCCTAAGAACCTTTCAGAGGCCTATGCAAAAACTGACATATTGAATTAGACCTTAATGGATATATCCAGGATATTAAAATTTAAATAATCCACATTACAAAATGTAAATTGAGATTTGAAATCTAAACTGGGTGTTCGTGAATCATGATTAAGCATGATGTAAATAAATAATGAGAATGTGTAATTATGCGTTTAGCTTTAATGCAGAGCTGGCAGTTGGGGTCTATGATTGTAGGAGTGCCTAGCATCTATGACAACCTTAAAATGGCCCTGCCCTTACCTTTGACAATACATGCCAAGTTATATCTTGATCCCTGGGTATCTGGAATTTGTAAAGGGTTACTGTGCCAACTGTCTCTCATCTGAACCCTGATGGAGAAGTCACTGTTTGTCTATGACTGTCAATTAGCCCCAGAGCACCCGCTAGCCTCCATAAAAGGACATTTAGGGTTGCAGTCTTTCCAAATCCTATGTATCAAGTTTTTAGGTCGAACATAGGGCGGAGTCTGAAAAGGTCGTGGAAATGCATGACGCAAGAGCAGGAAAGATGGGTTATATGATCGGAGAAGTTAAGGTTTTGATGAAAAATCAAACCTAGGTTACGAATAGGAGAATCGGTGCGGCCCGAATCCCTTAAACGAATTTCGGCCGGATCCCAGATATTGATTTTCTAAGTCTGACCCGAATGAATATAATTAACAAATAGACATGTTAACAGGCAGTACAACTGAGTACATCAATACAAATAAACATGTCAATAGGCAGTATATCGATACACATCAAGGCCACACTAGGTCTGTCATGTTTACAATTTAACTTTGAATAGCTCTGCCGCTTTCTAGAAAACAGTTTTCGGGAAATCGGGCTTTTGTGTATTTTCAGCGTTTTCGGGGATTCGGGTTGACCAGTTATATGATTGGAGGAGTTATGTTTTGATCAAAAATCACACCTAGGTTACGGACAGGAGAATTTGTGCAGTGAATGTGCGAATGGATGCAGTCTAAGTTGAGGGGACAAACTCATTCTTTTGTCTTCAGATCCTATTTTCAATTGCAGATTTCAGTCTTCTACGTTTCAAAGTCCGTGAACGAACAGCTTCTTCAAAGAACGATGAAGCGACTGAGTGGCGGGCAAATGGAAAGCTTAGAAGAGAACGCATCAGATTTCAAAAGCCCGCACCATCAGCAATTTCAACTGCGTTGCAATATAAAACTCACCAGCCATGACAGAAATCCAACCAGATTAGATATCTCGGTGAATTTCGAACGGCTATTTGCCGACAACAACGAAATCGACACAAACAGCTATGCCCGACTAAGACGACGAGATCCCTTCCACAAGCACCGGCGACGACCGTCTCTCTCCCTTTTGTGCACAACCCAAGATGGCGGTCAACAGACTTTAAGTCTGGCAGCACGGTCTTATAGCGCTGTGATGCAGGCGCTCAATAATTATTTACTTTACGTGTGTGCTGGTGCTATATTACGCTGCTTTCGTATGTCAACGGATTTATGGTTCTCCACTAGATTTACACTGAGTTTCTGAATGCACATTGATACTGCCTAGCAGTCGTGAATAAGCTGGTGCTCTGCGCTTGGCTGTCGAGTGGCTCTTTAGAAGTTTGGAGATTACGAGTTTTGTTAATCGATGTATCTTTAGTAGCATTTAGTTGTTAATCGATGTATCTTTAGTAAGTTTAGTTACATTTAGTTCTGCATCTGTGACTTTATAATCTGCCTATAGTTTATTATCCAAAGATCTATAGAGCCTACACCCTAAGAGCTACGATCTGTGGTTTCTTTGTCATAATTTAGTTCACAAATATATTATGTAATTTTGTATACGATGTAATGCATGTGCGCTTGTAAGATGCAAATACAGGCTACTTACTTACATACTTCGGCTTCGTCTTAAGGCCTAGTGATGCTAATGAATTTCTTAAGTTCTAGATCAGTAATTCCTATAAATGCCGAAACTATTGTGCAAACCATTGGCTGCCATAATGCAACTCTAAAATACCGGGACTCGTTCTCATAGCGACGTCAATGGTGAAGCGATCAGCATAAAGATAGGAGCATCTCTCTAGTGCTGGTCGTAGACAGACGGCCCACATAATTTGCACTCTTTGGTAAATTGATTGTCAACCCCATAGTGGATCAGATTCTAGTCCATGCCTCCATGGTGACGCAGAACAGCGTTGTTGTTGTGTTCCAAAAATAAGCCGCATAAATACGCAAAAACTTGACCCACTTTGCAGTGTCAGATAATTATAAATATCATGCTGATTAGATCGGCAGGTCTACTACGAGAGCTCACTGTACACCTACATCAGTTCATTTGGCACATGTCATAACAATGGATAGAAGAATCACCAATTATTACAGTATGTGTTGGATCTATTGACATGGCTGTTTATGCTGCATATTAGTTCTTAATAGGTACAAAAGGTAAAGCTGTTTCAAGAGTTTGGCTCAACAAGCTCCCTTAATAGGTCCAGTGGCGTACCTCCACAAGGGGGGGGGTAACCTCCCGGGCGCAGTACAAGGGGTGTGTGCAAAATTAGCTTTCAGTGGTACACAGTACTATGACAAGAACGGTTAAAACTCAGCAAGAAAATTAAAAAGGGTGCAGTCAACTCTTGCCCCAGGGCGCTGAAACCCTACGTTACACCACTATACAGGTCTAGTGCTGGATTGTCGATCCAAGGATCAGGGAGTCAAGCTCCCATGCTGACTGACCTTTTTTCTATTTCTTTTGACCAGTTCCGCAAGCGCCTGAAAGCCTCCCTTTACCAGTGTGAAGAGACCGGCCCGGGTCAGCAGCGCCTGTTTTTGAGTGGCGCTATATAAATGCTTGATTATGATTACATGCCAAAAGGCAAAGATGTTTCAAGAGTTTGGCTCAACAAGCTCCCTTAAAGAATGCATCTATAAAATGAATGCAAAGACTGCACAGAGGAATAATAATACAGGTAATAATATTAGTTTATTAATTCAAACTGAATTAATAAACTAAACACAGCAAGATTACATGATATAGTAGCAGTGCCGACATTAGGGGTGACGAACCGTTGCAACCCAGTAGCAAAACAACATTCTGAGAATCCGGCAGCTTTAATTTAAGATGGCTTCCTTTTAAAGAACTAAACAGAAATTAACACAGAGTAATCTAGAGACACATGTTGGCTTTTATTACCTATTAAATTTCAGTTAAATTTCCAGCACAATTTCTAAACAAATTGGACTACTGTCTTGTGTCAACATCCTGCAAACTCTTCTTCACGTAATTTTCCTTTGCAATCTTCATTTCCTTTATATATTGCACAGCTTTTGTCTGAAAAGAAAACATTTGCATGTATGTACAGTAGGCATGTACCTGAACATCTCAAAGTCACATCCCACTTAGGATACCATATCAATATACCGTACATGATGATTATCTGAAGAGCTGCTGTATTGTTACAGTGGTTGGATTTGCTACATAACACAAAAAGAAAGAGCTGGATTAAATATTCAGAAAGACAAGAAGGTAGTGTAATCACAGAGAAACCAAATCTGTCTTGTTCGACCGGGTTGGGCTGGGAGCGCTCCGGAGTAGACTGTGTTGAAGGGGCGCTATATAAAACTGCTGTAACAATAATAAATCTGGTACTCAGTCAACTGATTTTCAGTAATTTGCAACAACAGCGTGTTGGTGTTTGTAAGGCAGTGTTTGTGCAATTTCCAGATTCTGCCTATGCTGTAGCTCCACTTGTCAAAAGCTAGACATCCTGGTTCTGTTCTTGAAGAAACCATAATAATGGATCAGAAGGCACATAATTTGGACTAGAAATCAACTGGTACCTTCACAGAAAATGACCTGTGAGCCGTGTTATCCAGCTTCCCAAGAAGTTTGAAAAGACCAGTTGGATGTCCTCATTATTGTTATCACAATATCATTATGCATTTATTAAGTGCCATATGCATCAACGGATGATGCTGAGCAGTTGTGATGTTCCAACATGGTAACCATTCAGGGTAGGAATGAACCTGTACTCTGCATTTCAAGGCAAGCACTCTAACCAATCGGCTACCACATGCATGGAGATAAGAGGTGAAGTCTGACCAGTCCCTACTAAACTTTGAACTACACAGCCTGGACAGAAATACAGAAAACATTGCTAGCAATACGGCAGTGCACCATAGGAGCCTACCACAGCATGACGCAGTGTCTCATTTCATACCGAGCTTACCCTTGAATCCAACAAATGAGTTAAGAGTCTGCTGAGGGGTCATTGCATAATTACGTAACGCTCCAGGGAGGGTAGGGTCCTTGAAAACGTTACGAAACGTTAGGTGGGTGGAGCTGAACGTTACGTAACACTTTAAAAAAAAGTTTAGTTATTAATGAATTTTAAATTAACATCAAATGACACGATGTGATCGATGTTCAAACTTCGTGCCATTGATTTAAAACTTAACTAAAACACGCAATAGTATAAAGCAAGCATTTTATTGAGCATTATTTAAAATTAAAAGTTGAAAATTTAATCTGTTTTTTTTTTTAATTTAAAGAAAAATTAAATTTGTTAGACAACAATCGACATATTCAAGAAAAGTAAAGTTAATCATATGCCAGATCTTAACCGAGACCTAACAATAAATACGTAACGCTGGGGTGGGTGGGTCTAGGGGAACATTACGAAGCGTTACAGGGTGGGTGGGTGGGTAAAAAATGATCATTTTCGGCGTTACGTAATTATGCAATGACCCCTGACAGGATAAATGACTGTATAGTTTAATGATGAGCTATTACGCAGCATTTGACTGTATAGTTTAATGATGAGCTATTACGCAGCATTTGACATACAGCAAGTTCCTTTTGCTTCTGTCTTCTAATCGTTTCTCTGGGACCCAAAGGCGCAGGTTGGCCATCTGCAAAATGGTAAACAATATTCAATTATTCTTTCAATAGAAATTACAATCATCATTATTATGCATTTATTAAGCGCCACCATCGAAAGATCAATCACAGGCACTGAACAATTGTGAGTGAAAGACGTGTTCGAGGTCCCTTCACAGTAACCTCTCAGAGAAGCTTGAACCTGTACTATCCGTGTTACAGGCGAATACTCCTAACCAATCGGCCATCACGTCCGATAAGATGCCAAGGTGCATTGTGAAGTCTCATAATATATAATCTGCCTTTAAGTTTCTAGAACTAATTCTCAAATAAATGTGAACTTTTCCACATGAAAATTCAGCTTACATATCAGTCAGTCAGCATTTGAGGAGGTATATTTACTGACCCTCAAAATCTAGTTCTCTGCACACACAAAAAGATCTTAAATCAACTTTGAATAAAATTTATTTTGAAAACAGTAATTTTTTGCAGCGGTCCCTAAACACGCAATCAACAGCTTGCATTTTGTAGCACCACTATATATCATAAACTGAGTATTGAAAAGTCTAACAGTAGGATGAGCTTGGACACATTTATCAAATTCTATTACAGAATCCTTTTTGATCAGAGACACATTTACCTGCATAAGACCAATCAGGAATTTCAGTTAATGGACCATACTCATTGCCATGTTTACCAAGTCCTTGCCTAAAAATACAAAATCAATTTGTGTTATCCAACAGAACACAATTTTACTGCACTCATAAAATTTCCAGTTCAACAAGGTAGAAAGCTCCAAGCTTATACAAGACCCCGCCCATTTTTTTACTTTAGGGCAACCATTTACATCTCAATATGCATACACGTATCATGTATCCATTTATGATGTAAATGGTTTCTCTAAAGGCATGGGTCAATTCATATACGGTATTTATTTCTTCATTAATGCCAATTGATAAGAGCACAATGTAACAGCAAAAAGCTTCATTGTCCGAATGTTTTGAAGATTATGTTTTGGATTTTGGATTTTCTCTTCAGCACTCATGAATAAGCTCGTATTCTGTGTGGTACTCCGTGCTTAGCTTTAGAAATTTGGAGTTTATGATTGTTTTTCTCAGTTTCTGTTTCTAGAGTCAATGTGCTTTCATAGTTGCATTAACTGATTGTTGCGCTGTGTCTATCCACTCTGTTTAGTTGCCTGTGTCATTTCGTTCTCAACTTAAAACTTACATCTTTCAAATTGCTGATACACCATAGGCCGCCTCTCTGTATTATGGACTGATCTTCTGGATGTTGACCTGATTATTGATTACGACATGGTTTTGACGTGTCATTGGTTGAAGCCTTGTGCATTAGACACCACCACAATAGAAATTACTAATTATAATTACATCACAATAGAAATTACTAGTTATAATTACATCACAATAGAAATTACTAGTTATAATTACAAAGAGCATCAATTCACATTCCGACATATCTCTCTTGCTTACACTCTGCAAAATTTAGACAGTCTTTTGTGATTCAGTTGTAGTGCTCACTGTATTTATCATATTAGTCTGTTACCATGTATTGTAACCATGAAACGGGTGCGGGCCGAATCCCCTAAATGAATTTTGGCCGGATCCCCGAAATTGATCTTCTAAGTCCGACCAGAATGAATATAATTAACAAATAAACATGTGAATAGGCAGTATATCGATATATGTCAAGGCCACGCTAGGTCTTTGTCATGTTTACAATTTAACTCTGAAATAGCTCTCTGGAGTTCGGCCACTTTATACAAAACTGTTTTCGGGGATTAGGGTTTCAGGGATTCGGGTTGACCCCCATGAAACCATACTCACGCTAATCTCCATTTCGATCCAGCACACTGAACTTGTGTTGAGCTGATTGTGCGCCTAATCCATAACTGTACAGCAGGTTTCGACACAACTAGCACATAAATGTAATTAAATTTATTATAACATAATAACACAAGTTTCTTAAACATGGCTGCATACGCATGCTCATCTAAACGAGGGCACGGGTAAAATGCTGATTTGCTGATTGGCTAGGGGTAAAATGCTGATTACAAAAATGCTGACTGGTCATGCTGATTGGTGGGTAAAATGCTGATTAGAATATGCTGATTGTAACAACAGAATGTAAAAATCGGTCTTTATTATTATGTTGACAGAAATTGGATGATCCTTTAGAAAATAAACTGTTTTGGTGAAGCACTTGCTCCATGATTTGGGACCATCATAGATCTGGAAACGCATCCTGTCACATAGACCACTGCCACATTTTCTTTCTTTTGCTGATCCACAAAAAACACCAATGATATCCATCTATTTTCTTAAAATCTTCTGATCACGAATAATGAAGAATTGACCCTCCCATCGGTCGATTAACAATTGCATTTACTGACTGACTATTAAAACGCTCGTAGATTATTATTATTTAATTAATAAATTTGTAACGCGCGCCAGGTCACGTCGAAATGTGAATCATATCACTCATGACTGTAATTTTTCCTATCCAATGTATGTGAACTCTCCAAAATTCAAAATTTATAATAAGCTACACACTTATTTTGGGGTATTTATGGTCTTTTAAAAGTTTGCATTGGTTGAATAAAATACCCTATTGAAGACAACAAAGTGTCTTGTTTGATCACTACTTGCCTGGCCTTTAATCTCTTAATTAACAGCTTCATATTTGTTAATTAAAACAATATTGAAAACAACAAAGTGTAAATGTCTTCTTTGATCACTGCTTGCTGGGACTTCAATCTCTTAATTAACAGAGCTTCAAATTTGTTAATTAAAACAATATTGAAAACAATAAAGTGTATTGACTTGTGATCAGTACTTGCCTCGATTTCAATCAGCATTTTACCCTTTGATATGCTGATTTGGCTGGTAGGTAAAATGCTGACCAGTCAGCATTTTCTAATCAGCATTTTACCCCTAGCCAATCAGCAATCAGCAAATCAGCATTTTACCCGTGCCCTCTAAACGAGGATCGTCGAAAGATTGAGCAATTAAAAGTTTGGGCACACTGCTGAAATACTGAGAACGTAAGCATCGACTGCACTTATGCCCAACAAAAAGCAGTTAAATTATTAATGCAATCGTTAAAACTTATGTCGATGTGTAATTAAGATAAAGACTGTCTTAAGATGTTTCAAAGAATTCGTGATTCCAATTTTGACCGAAAACCTCAGAGGGGCTACTGTTGACAACCTCTGACCTTGTCGATCGATCTAAGCCATGTGACTGGGTGTATTTGCAAAATTTCGGTTTTTTATTATACAAAAACAATTTAGTATTTCTAATAAAATTAGACAGTTCATAAAATGCTTTACTGAGATGAAAATCAACCTGAAACGCCCAAGCGATAACTTCTCGTCGCTAACGCCATTTTAATTAAGCGCTATAAGAGTAGAACATCTCGGTTCCGATAGATAGTTCTGCGCTGCGTTCCACTAAATTCAGTTGTACGAAAGTAAGATAATGGTCGCGCAGGTGGTTCTTCTATGATGTAAATGATATAATGTAAATCTCCAAACTTTCTCAATGCCACACAAAAGCCACGTCGGAGACCAGATTATTCACCGGCGTTTCTATAACCTTGTTGAGAAGTGCAAGTAAATAATCAATTAAGGCCAATTATGTCTCGGACCAAATGTTAAAACTGTAAACCTAGCCTAAATATTGCCATTTTGTTTAACCACATTGCGTTGTGACAATTTATTAATGAATAAACGAAGATTCTAATCTAAGTTTCATCATCTTTAACTAGTGTGATTACGTAACTTTTCTTTATTTATACTTAGATCTGTGTTAATGACTACAACTTCGAGAAACGTCTCCAATCAAATGAGCTTGGGCTCTTCCTGATCCTAGGACAGTAGCAGCGAAGATCTTAAGAGTCTTAGTTTACACCAGCTGCCTATTTTGTCAAACATGAGCGTTTGACTTGCATGAATATAGTTTATGGGGGAGCCATTATGTCTTTGGTTTCAACCATCAGAAAGGGACAATGTCCAGCTGGTTGTGGGAAACCTGCCCAGGAAAAACTAGAATTGATGCCATCAAATGTAAATGATTTTTATGGGCATCCCACTACATGCATTTCCGTTGCCACTTAACACACATCCGGCATTTTCAGCAATGCCTCTTAAGATGTTCTTAGGAACACAAGCAAATCCAAAACTGCTTAAACTGAATGTGAACATGAAACTGATTCCCACTTTTCCAAATGTAATGTAAATGTGGACTGTTAAAACTTTGCACGACAAACTCTTTCAGAAAGGCATTATTATCACTTAGCAAAATGATAAGTTGGACACAGCTGCTATATTTAAAAAGCTTTGTTAACTATGTCTGCTCCTCTTTTTTAGAAGCACACAGAACCACAATACGTTCTTCACAAAATTATTACCTCTCAACACTTTCAAAACAAGTGATGTGCACTTACATCATACAAGTAACAGATATGAAATATAATTCTTAGGCCTAATTTCGTGGCACTTTTAAAAAATGGTCCCTTTTGCAAACAAACACGGTGAAACAAAAAGTGCTGCAATCGAATTGTGCAGACTACTGACAAAATCAAAAACTTTTGTCAATTCTGTTCAGAAATGACTAAACCTCATCTTTAGGTAGTTGACATAAAACATTTGTTGAGAACTAAGGGATATTGCAAAGCTGCAGGTTGAGAACTAAGGAAATTTGCAAAGCTGCATGTTGTCAACTAAGGGATTTTGCAAACCTGCATGCCAGCATAAAGTTTAGTCATCAAAGTCAAGAATGCTACAGTTCATGTATCAGATCTCAACAATTCAACCCTGAAAGTATGACCAGATTACAAGGCTATGCATGTTTGTGATCGGCTTCAATGCTTGAGTCTAGCTTATGCCCCTGTTGAGCTGATATGGCCGTCAGTATATGATGTAGACCCCCAGTTTCCATACGGTCACTCGAAGCAGTCGTATAAACCACGGTAGTTGGATCATGGCACAAGGATCCATCGGCCATTTGCAGAGCAGATGCGGTACTCGCAGTAACCGCTGTCTGCTGAAGAAACATTTCGCTGTTCAGTTGGCTTATCGCACTTTGATACAGCGTGCCACCGTCGGTCGTTTGCACCGGAGCCATCAACGAATGGCTCTGTTCGTTCATGATCACGTAAAATCCGTCGGGCGATTGAGTCAGCTGTACGACCTGCTGGCCGCCGACAGTTTCTCCGCCATGGAACACGCTGCCGTCTAGAGTCGTCACGACGTTTTTCAGTTCCATCATTTCTGTGGTAGAACCTTCGACCTGCATCATCACAGGTTCCAAGTACGACTGGGAACCGAAATCAACAACAGTGTACGACTGCTGCGTCGAGACATTTTTAATTGTACTGCCAAGCGTCTGAACAGACATTTTGTGGGCAGTGGTAGTCACTGCACTTGCTGTCTGGTCACTGACATGGACTACTTGGTGGTTGTCACCCACATCTCCTGGGTCAGAGCTGACAACCACATGGATCACGTTCGTATTGTTCTGCCCTGTCTCCTCATTGATAAGGTTGTTCCTGTGATCCTCCAAGTGATTCAGCCAATGCTGCTTGTTAACAGTCTGGTACTGGCAGCTGTCACACAGGTAAATCCCTTCGCATCCTGGGTGCTTGTTTTTCAGATGTGTCTTTAGTGAGATTGCCTGTATGCATGAGTATGTGCAGTACAGACATTTGTACGGCTTTTCACCGGTATGCCGCATGCGATGACGTCGCAGAGTATTGTGATCACTTGCCATGTAGTTACACATGTCACATCTGCTCAAAGAAAATAAAAAAGAACAATTTTAGATCAAAACTTCATAAACAACACACTTCATCATCACACAGATTCTATCTAAAGTAGTGAGGTTGAGGACCTGGATCCAAAATTCAATTCAGCTTAAAAATGAGACTTAACATATTTGTTATGTTGCAGAACCTGCCATAGCTCCCAAAGGAAGCATTTTAAAGATGTTACAGTAGCGCTATGTTTGAGTCTCTGGACCAAATTGTGTCAATAGTGTGGAGGTTTTACTCATTTGTAATTATTGTATATTCATTCATTCATTCATTCATTCATTCAAAAATTTATATAGCGCCCCTTCAAGATAACTACTCAGAAGCGCTCCCAACTCCAGTCCGGCCAAAAAGGTAAGTTTTCAAGTGGCCATAAAAGTATCAGTACATGTTCTAGGGAACAAGCGTAGCTCCCGAGGGAGGCTATTCCAAACCCTAGGGCCTACCACAGAGAATGCTCGGTTCTGCATGGTTGCTGTGCGGGCAAACGGGACCGCCACTACCCCCCTCTCAGCAGAGCGGAGGGAGCGACTACCCTGGACCCCCGACACCGGCTTACAGAGGTCTATTAGGTAGGCTGGTGCAAGGCCAAGATGGCATCGCCAAACCAGAGAGACAACTCTATATTCGATGCGCTGTCGGACAGGAAGCCAATGCAGAACTTCCAACATATACCTGGTGACATGATCAAATTTTGGTATTTGGCCGATGAGTATATAAGGCATTTCATTTTGTGACTTAATTTGCAGTAGTGACGCTTGCGAGACTGACATGTTACATGAAGCACATTTTCCAAAAGATCTTCGTACGAGGGTAAACATATTTTCTCATTTTCTGAGCCAAAAGTTAGGGTCAATTATACTAAAAGGGGACTCAAATATAAATATATGGTCAATGCAAACTGATTTGTAAGGTTTTGATACTGATATTGAAGAACAGCAGTCCATTAAGCTAGCCCAAGAGGCAGCCACGTGTTTGGATAGTGTTACCAATTGATGTCATTTTTTCTAAGCCTAAGTATCTGAAAGCATGTGGTCAGTTCTCGCATTTGTTATCTGATCTTCCCACTGACAGTGTGAGGCCAGTGTACAGTACTCATTATAACCGAGTTGGCTACGGAGTGCAGGTGGAACAGAAATCTCCAAACAAATTTCTGCCCTGGACGGACTTTGAACTTTTAAATACGTGTTGGTGCAATGCATAATCAACATGATAAAAGAAAATGGGTAACAGTCACCCGAAAAATAAGACATAATTCGCATACCTGTATGGCTTTTCCCCAGTATGTGTTCGCAAATGTAAGTCCAGCATAGCTTTTCTGGAACTTTCATGACCACAAGTGTTGCAGAGAAATGGTTTCCTTTTGTCATGCACTATCTACATGAAACAAAACAAACATTTAAGTCTATGGTAGACTCTTCATTTTTTTCATACACAAGCAAAGGCATAACATCAAGGTCAAAGGTATGAGGTCAAATAAATGCCTTTCCATTCAGGTACTGACAATTCCTTCCAGCTTTAACTTTTACAGTATCGATCTAAAATATTTAACCAAAATTAACTCAGTCCTGCAAAGCAAGTTTAACCACTGCTGGCACTAATAACACCACAAATCGTTCAAAACTTAATTAAGTCAAATGGCCTGCACGTGGTACCAGAAATCCTAGAATCAAAAGCGAAGTTCATGTTTTTGAATATCAGTGGTGTACAAAATACATTATCCAGCCATGAGTGACTAAGAGGAAAATTCTTCTTCATAATGAAAATCTATCAAGAAAATAATAATACATGTAATAACAATATAATAATCATAAACATATTAATACTAGTGATGATCCTTAGCAAATAAGGATTGACACGTTACCTCAACATGTTTCTTGAGACTTTTTTGATTTGCAAAGACGCGTTTGCATATGTGACACTCTTTGTTCTTGTCACCAACCGATGATTGTCCCACTCCTTTGCCATCGAGATGCGTTAACTCGTGATTTTTCAGCTGATTACTCTGCTTGAAGCCCTTGCCACAACTGTGACAACAGAACGGCCGTGAATCGCTGTGCGTTTCCTGGTGCAGTTCCAGTTTCTGTAAAGAGTCAGTCCGATATCGACACAGACCAGGCCCAGCAGTAGCCTGGCACTTAAAGAGATCGCTGTCTATGGTATGCACTTTCCAGAGGTGCATACGAAGCGCCTTCCATACAGCAAATGCCATTGCGCACTCGGGACACACAAACGCTGCAGACTGTCCATCATCATCGTCAATAGCGCCGTGACAAGTAACGTGATAACTAAGACTCTGCGGTTTAAGAAACTTTGCTGAACATCCCTTAACGTCGCAGATCAGACCGAATGCCTCGGATGGCAACTGTCTCTTTTTGTGTTTCCTCCGGCTGATGCAGTAGTCTTCTATCAGTGCCCTTGGAGGTCGGACTTTGCGCTTGCTCTGTCCACCCGTCGCAGTGTTGTCCACTCTCCCAATGCCCAACATGTTGACCGCATTGATTGCGGCCGAATTATCAGCGGGTTCTTCTTTGCTTACGACCATCATGTCAGAAACAACAGGCTGGTTTGAATGTCCATCCGCATCCAAATTGATAACCTCCCCAGTCGGAATGACCTTACGCTTCCTGCCTGGTTTCTTGTACATCTGTGCCTGGGTCCCGATGCTCACCGTGTTCGGTGGCATCACCACTTCGTCAGACGCCTGCGTCGAGGTAAAGGTATCCATGTGTACTTGGTTTACATGCTGTGTAGAGTCTTCAAGCGTCACAAATCCCATGTTACACTTTGAACAGACAAAATACTCGTTGTGGTTTGACTCGCCGCTCATCTTTGCTGTATTCGGCTCCCCCGGATCAAGCCGGGTGACATCAAAAGTATGAATCATCGGAAGGGAACTTATCATTGAGGAAGATCGAGGCTCAAGTTCAGATCCACAACTAACGACAGTCTCGAACAGTTTAAGCGGCTTCCCTCCATCCGACCGCTCTCCTAAATCGGTCTGTGTACATTCAGCAGACGTGGAAGCAGATGTTTCCACCCAGTGACTGGTCTTTGATGGACCGCCCGTGTCCAGTGTAACATCATCTGGAACAGAAAGCCAGACTTCGTTGCCGTTGATGCTGAACCTCATTTCTCGAAAGCAGCCCCTGCCTTGTACGTTCGACTGGAGAACGTTCGAATGGAAATTGCTGCTCAACTGAACATCTGAAGATTCTTGATGTGAACTACCAGAAGATGTCTCTACAACTACAAGACCACTGGCAGCCATGTTCAGCCTAGATGTTGCAGGAATAGATGTATCAGAGACACTGCTCTTCACAAAGAATGATCCATCCACTCCATCAGCAAACTGCGTGGAGGTCGACCTGGAAGAATCCATTCTCTGCAGACCAGTGACAGGAGCGCCTGGAATAACATGTGAAACGACATCTGAGGAATGAGCTGTTTCAACGTTTGCCAAAGTTCCATGCTCTATTGTCTGCTTCACAGAATTTCCTGTAACAACCTCTTGAAGGTGTGTGCGGAAGATGTGGCCTGTTGCAGCATCAGATCCATCAAAGATTGCGTTGCACAGCTTGCAACGATATGTGTAGATAACTTCCACAAACTGGCTTATGTCAATTACAGAGTCAGCCACTGATTGACCATCCACAAGGTTACTAATGGTTACTGCTGCCATGGCGATTCTAGGATATGGAAAGTCATGCTAGTTCCCTGACATGAACAAAAACAAGACAAAACAATGAAAACATGCACGAATTATACAATGCAGTAGACAAGTAATATTGTACAACCTGCAGCTCTGCCTTTTAAGAAAACCAACATTCTGCTCAATTTTGCAGTTATCTTACTGTCTCATAATTCTTGAGCAAAGGCTGCTTGCAGTTAATAAGTTAATAACACCACTTGTAAACAATATGGCCACACTAGATTGCAAGAGCAGCATGTTACTGGAAGGATTATCAAATACATAAGTACTCGATCATCAATCCCGGACAATCCGAACATCAACTCAAGCCCATTGTGCCTTGGACCTTCCTCTTGGCACAGTCTTCCACTGCACCTATTTACTGTTCCATAAACAGTGTTCAGTAAGCATTTTCAAGTTAAAACGCACTTATCTCATTGAGACAGTCATTGATACAGCATTTTGTGAGGTACTATAATGCACTTTAAGTGACTTCATGCATAGATGCATTAAGTAACAGAGTACTTTTTCGAAACCACAACAATAAAAGGAGTAAAACAACCTCACAAGGACAGCCGTTTCTTTCAAAAGGACTAAAAGGACTCACAAATTAGTTTTTATGGTGCTGTGATGTCATTGTATGAATAATTTAATTACTAACTACTTTATTCAATACTCCTTCCAGTAGCATTCAACGCTTTGTCACACAATCTTGGGTGTCCATGCTGGTTACAAGTAGGGAAAGCACAAGCAGCTGTTTTTCAACACTTACTCAAAGCCTAATGCAGGACCAGAGTTAATGGTGTACTGTGTTTTAATCACAAGCCAGACTCATTTCCAAGGTTAGTTTCTCAATTTGATTGCGGCATAAAGTTAGATGTTAATACGCGCATATACACCCGCTCCACTGAAAGAGGTATCAATTTTCAATGCTATTTTGATGCGTATATTCTGTGACCTCTGTATACAGGCGACCTGGTAGAATTTCACACGCGTTTACAGGTTATTTAACTGTTTACACGTTTATTATTTAACAATTAAAATGTTTCCGCCACTGTAGAATAAAATAACATAACTTTCTTTGCATCAAATGCAGGCTTCACGCTGAACGCGAAAAACATACGAGCGTGTCCAAGGCTGGATGGAAATTGTATTGGAAGGCTGTTTACTAAAGCCAGCAAGCACTATGGGAACTACTGTCAAGTCACACTTCTTATCCTCTTCAAAAGCTGATTTTCGTTTGATTTTTATTCTAATCTTGACCATAACCTTATATTTCGAACAATCCATAAACACCGGTCACCGACTTTGATTTGGTGCAGAAACATGTTTTATTCTCGACTCCATTTTGTCAAATGCATGACAACAAAATGCATCTGCTTAGCTCAATATTTAACAAATAAAATTTACCTTCAAACTAAACTAATCTATATCATACTAAGAATCATTTAGCAGAGACAAGAGATCTAAATTTTCACTTTTAATCATAAATGAGAGATAAAATTAATCTCCAACAGCATAGCTAGAAACCGACGAAATATGGCGGCGCCTCTGATAGGCTGAAATTCTTAAATGTCCGTAAGTAAGTTAAACGCCAGGAAATTTTTTATATTATATTCGTAGTCCCCGAGGTAATCTATCGTTTTAGAGTCCGAAAGTATTCGACCATTGTAGCATTATTATTTTTTCATCAATCCAACTTCTTCATTGCCTATTGCTTTTAGGCCCACGGTGAATATTTCAGGCAGAGCATCTGCGCGCTATTTCAATAAAACGTAGGCACAACGACTCTAACATCTTCGGTAGGCATACCTGCGAGGGGAATTTCCTGTTTTCTCACATACCTCCTTCATCCCTAAGTCCTCTGCCTTTCCCTTTCCATCTCTCCCCCATGGTTCTCCTTTCAACTTTCTTGTCCCTGTCCCACTAAAATATAGTGCCTAACTGGACCCAACACTGTTGGATTTAGAGATTTTCAGGCGATGGCCATTTAGCCCAACTGAACTAAATGGACCAGATATGAGAATACCAACTACACGTCTGTGTATATAATATATATATATATATATGTGTGTGTGTGTGTGTGTGTGTGTGTGTGTGTGTGTGTGTGTGTGTGTGTGTGTGTGTGTGTGTGTAGTGAGTTGATCCATGTGGACAGATTTCTTTGTAACAGGCAAGGTTTCATCCGCTGTATACATGCATTATCCCCTCAGTAAATGACGAGTGAGCAATCTCTGACTTTGATACCGTTAAGGATCATTTCAACACTACTTCCGGAGCCTAGATAAGTGTAAAACATGTACACGTTTTTATATTGCAACTGTATGAACTCAACCCTGCTCAATTTTCAGTGAACGGATCGGTGAGATCCTTCACCACGTGCAGATGTCACCAGCTTTGTCCAATTCACGAGCTGCACTTTCAGGTAACAAATTTCTCACACATCAATCGTCAAATGGTTTCAACATACACCAGACACAACTGAATGCCAGTCACACTTCAGGGTGCTGTAAATTTGCCATATTATAGGCTATATCCAGCAACAGCTTAACTACTTAGTCTTATAAACCCAGGCTATGACCATGTTTTATGCATATTTCAATGACCCAGTTTTCTGCAGATATTTTCAAGCAACAGGACATAACATTGTTACCAAGAATTCAAGTAATCCTACAATGAAAAGTCATTCAAGAAGATCCGATACTAAGGAAATGATCCAGACCGATCAGTGTATAAACGCTTTATTGTCTGACAGAAACACAAAAGGAAAAGACAAAATGAAGTTTTGGCATTAATTTTTCTTATAAGGTATCGTCGGATGTTCTTCTCTGTCGTATCGATCGTGTCCTTCTCTGTAACAAAAACCAAAACAGTTACAGGTGATGAGGGCTTTTCAAACGCAACTACACGTGCATTGATTCATTTCAAAATTGTTTAAATCATATGCTTTGCCTTATATTTCAAATCCCCATGGCACTATGTCCGAAAATTTATGGTTCCCTTTATAGTTAAGCAAGAGGTCAAGAGTTCAACCACGGCCAGGGCAGCAATTTGTGTAGCTTTCTGCTTCACCAGCGCCCCTAGCAAACTCAGCTATAACGAGTACACTGACTGCAAACTGTCGGTGGAAAGACGAGATGGTGAGGGAGAGGACTGGCCACCCACCCTCATATGCCGAGGCTAAGCAAAATGAAGTAGCTAACACCCATAGTGACCCATGGCTAGCTTAAGGGACTGCTCTTCTTCTTCTTATAGTCACAAGCCTGTGCTCTGCCTGTTTAAAATTCCTATGGCATCATGTTCTAAATTTATGGTCCCCTACATCTTCCTGTGCAAAATCTCCTAAAATCTGGTAATTTAAATAAGATTATTAATGAGAGATACTTATTCGATGCATGAAAGAAAACATCTGCAACCTGTAGCATCTTTGGCAGTAGAGATCATTATCACATCCTTTGCAGCGCAGAACAGCATCATTGTTACATATGCAACACCATGGCAACTCGTCCGTTTCCATTTCGGGATCATCATTGGGTTTCGTTGCCTGCACACAGACACAGACTCTTCTCGTTACTGAGTTTACAAATTTAATTTATGACCAGCTCAGTAACATTTACCCACTTACCTATTCTAACATTTTGCCTATTCTATCCTTTTGCCTACATGCCTATTCCTACCTTTTGCATAATTGCCTAATCCCAACCGTTAGCTTACTTGCCTATTCAAACTTTTTATCTACTTTATTATTTTAACATTTAGACTACCACTTGCCTATTCTAACCATTTGCCTATTAGCCTATCCAATTCTTTTATCTACGTTATTTTAACATTTAGCCTACTTGGTTATTCTAACCATTAGCCTACGGTACTTGCCTATTCTAACCTTTGCCTATTCTAACTTTTTGCCTACTTGTCTATTTTAACCTTTGATAAAAAAAGCCTCTCCATGCCTTGAACTGAACCTAGTTCGAACTTTTCCATTCTGGTAAATACATTGCTTAGAGAAAGTATGAGTTGCTTCTCTTCACTCAACTTACTTTAGACACCGAAGAAATTCAAGCTTAACAATTAAGCTCACATCAGGACACCCTTGATAGAATTGAGTGGTTTAACAGTACACACAACTAATGTGGCAACAATGTCCACAGACATACATTGTCAGTTGCATTAAGCGTAAAGCACATTTCTGGAAAATCTGCTCATATGAAATGAATTTTACATGTACACATATATTTTATGAAATGTTCTGAAAACACTAATGCAAAATGGTGATAAAAATGTTCTGTACATTTTTTCAGGAGAACATTTATCTACTGGTAAACAATGAAAGATAAAAGATTTCTACCTTGCTAGATTTGGGAAGACTCTGATCCTGAGAATGGAATCCAGATTCTTCTTCAAGGCGATTTTCTTCTAACAGCTATAGTCACAGATGCAGTAAAGCCATTAATAACTATTTATTATTATTATTATTATTATTACTATGACAATCTGTAACTTATAAAGTCACACAGAAATTTGAATCTGTGGCAAAGTGTATCTAAAGATAGGCACTTGACAGCACCCTTGGCTGGACTTGGTTAAAATGTTCAAAATTAAAATTCTAAAACCAAAACCAGTCTACTATAAAGGGTCATTTTCAGGCCATACAGTCTATTAGTCACTCTCAAACATTCTCATCACAAACTTTGTCGGAATAAATCTCAAAGGCAACATCATAGTCACAAGGTATGCATTAAACCGATTAAACCCAATGCATCGTACCTTTAAGTAAAGATATCAAGACTGTCACTTTTGGTGAAGCTTTACTTTAAGATCTTGTCAAGAGATAGAAATTGTGAGAATAAGAGAATTTGTTAACATACCTGTTGTATGAGTCTTTTTGTTGCCTCTTCTTCATTCTCTTCATCTGATTCAGGTGCCGCACATTCTGTACAAATAAATTACTTTGTTTAACAAACACAATAATATTGCTGGCTCAAATGGTAAAGGGCAAAACGTACAGTAGCACGCTAGAACCTGAATTTGAAAAATTTAGAAGAAGACTAAATTGAGACTTCCATCTAAATAAAAAATAAATATTAGCATAGTGAGAAGCTTCTCACTATGCTAATATTTATTTTTTATTTATTAAGGAAATTTATATAGCACCAATCCAAATAATCAGAGACACTCTGAACACTGGCCTAAATCATGTTAAATGTCATCAAAAACAGAAATACTGTATCATCAATAAGCAAACAGTGCACAGAAAACTAGAAGAGTCACCAGTGGTGGGCCCACGCACACATGTAGAGCCTAACCAATGGACTCTACATCCAACGTTAACAGATACTGCCGCTGTCTAATCAGTGGCAAGCTGTTGGACCTACACAGTGGTGCATTAAGTTCTCTCAGTGATTATTGAACCTCTTTGAATTAGTACCTGGTCAAATAGTATAGGTCATGGTAGCCAATTGGTTACAGTGTTTGCTTTGTAACGCACACAGAACGGGTTTGAGCATACCCCCTGAGACGGTTCCTAGAGCAAAGGCCACTCACAGTTGCTCAGCGCCATCGACTTAGACAGCGGCACTTAATACATGCATAAAAATAACAAACAAATAGTAGGATATTTAACAACTACTGATATTTAAAGTTATAATTTCATAATTGAGAAAAAATTCATATAACTAAAAGTAAGTAACGGTATTTAAATTTGCCATGTTTTTGCATGATCTCCAAGGAGGCTCAAACGTGCATACTTCGTTTATATGGAATAGCTCAACAGCAACGATTGCTAATCAGAAAAGTCTATCTGGAGAAAAGAAAGGAAACCTTCAGCTTTGGTTTCATTCGGGTCACTCCCAGCCGCAGTTTTCCTGTCAGCTTTCAGGCGCTGGACCCGATTCCAAAGCTCTTTGTCCTTGCTCAAGTCCTCCATTGCCTTCTTTGCATCTATCTCCATCTCAGCTGCCACCTCCCGTACCATTCGGTCAATATCCGACTGGTCAGTATTCTTGTCTGCCGTCCCTTCTGTGGCAGTGGCGCCAATGTTGTATGTAGCACATCCTTCAACTTTTGGAAACAGTTCCCCTTTGTTCAAGTCATTTGTTGCTTCACTAGGTCCTTCAGCATAAATTCATAATATATTTTAAAACAGTAAACTTTTACAAATTAATAAAGTATTACTGAGAAAAGGTTGTGTTAAACAACAAAATTCCTAATTTGTCTGAACACGTTACCAGCTAGGCTTAATTTCTTTTATAGATTCTGCATACAAAAATCATGCATGTTTGTAAATTAGTATTAATGAGAGTCGTAAGAGCAGTTAAAAGTTAAAACATTTATGCAACTAACAGTAAATAATGACCATTAAAAAATCTACAAAATACACAGTTTTCCTACAGTATGCTGAGTACAGGCATTTTAATGATATACAGGTAACTAGTTAAAGTAAGTTACTGATGTTACGTTTGTTGATTAAACAGGTAAAATTAAATTAAATTATATGAAAGGCTGACACTGAAAGGAAAGATATTGCATATAACTAAATGGGAAGTAAATGGCAAGTCTTGATATATCCTGGCTCCATGTTTCCATTAAATGAGCATTACAGTAAATCAACATCTCTGTGTTAAGCTATGGGACCGGGGTGCTTTACTTGAACTTTGCCATCTATGCATTAGTTTACTCTAAATGTTCTGATTTTTCCAGACCTGGTGCTGATTTCTTACTTTTGTAATTGAAAGCATGTGAATCGATCTCAACTTCTTGACAAATCTCACTGAGCAGATCGTCAACTTGTTCGTGTTGCATTTTTCGATTTTCAGGCTTTAGGACCTGAAGCAGATTTTCCAGCAGGGATTATCAATTTATGCAAAGCATAGCTTAAAAAGCATAAGATAATCATAAAAGATTCACATCAAGACAGTCATCAACGCATTTGTCATCAAAGAACGGGTACAACGGCTTAGTGGCTATCAGCCTATCATGCTCAACTGTCAATCACTATGGTTGGGATAGATATTGTACACTAGATGCTGCACTAGTGCATTCAGCTAAAAAAATGAGCAGCTGGATGGCAGAATCAGTCAAAAGATGAGAACAACTACTGGTAATCACTACTGACATAGGCCCAGTGATGTAGTCGAGTCCACCTTAGCCGAGTCCGAGTCGAGTCCGAGTCCACCTAAGCCGAGTCCGAGTCGAGTCCGAGTCCAGAGTTGCTCGAGTCCGAGTCCGAGTCACAAAGGATCGAGTCCAAGTCCGAGTCCGAGTCCTTCAACACCAAAATTCACTGATCAAACACGCAATTTAATGGCATAGAAAAATAACAGCACATTTATGCTGGAAGAATTATTATTTATTATTATTATTATTATTTTTATTATTACTATTATTATTATTATAATTATTATTATTATTTATTATTATTAAACTGCCATTTACAACGCGCCTAAACAAAAAGAAACTTGCACAAAAGTGCGTAACAGGAATGTCTAATCATACTAAATCTTAAACTAATAAAGTCTTAAGATTACTTTAGAAGAGCGATAATGTAATGTAGGCCTAATGTAGCTTGTCCGCTGCAACTTTTGGCTTTGGGACCTCAGCCATAATTTTAATTACAAGAATAATTGAAGAATTACGCTTTGAAAAACTGATTTCTAAACAATGAGATTAGACTAATGTATTTTAATACTGCTTTGCTGCCAACACATCTGTTTCTAGATACGTGCTAGACCTATACGGCTCCTATAAGGTTCGTGCGCAGAGGGGTATTCCAGGCTGCAAAATCGCTTAATGTTCGATTGCCATTCGGCTGGCCCTGCAGCCCTGCTGCGCGAATGGGGTATTCCTTTAGGTCAGAAGCGCTATAAACGGGTCAAACCTCCCTTCGATGGCCTTGATCTTCAGGCGCTTTATTCTGCCTAGCCATTACTTGGGGGGGGGGTATCGCGGTGAAGAATTTTTCCAGCGGCTGCAAACTCCAGAAATTCTGCCAAACGGGCCTCTTGGGCGCGTCTGGTACACTCATTAACTCCTATGAGTGCAGGAGCCGAAGAATATCGTCTCTGGCAGGGTGGGGTATGATCACCCGATGCTCTTTAAACCCCACCTACGGCGAGCTCTTTGATATCTAATGCGCTCTTTAGTTTAGAATACCTATTTTAGACTCGTAAGTAAGGAAGTACCGTATACAAGTCGTTTTTTATCGTGAGACAAAATTGTGACTCGGAAACCGAGTCACCGAGTCAAATTCGAGTCCAGGGCCTTCGAGTCCGAGTCCAAGTCCGAGTCGTGACAAGCCGAGTCCGAGTCCGAGTCCGAGTCCACAAAAAATCGGACTCGAGTCGGACTCGAGTCCTAGGCCGGACTCGAGTACTACATCACTGCATAGGCCTATAATTAATTATTTTTAAGGACTTAGAACTTAGTGTAGAAATAATCACAACATTGTGGTTCAATAGAAAGAACATTGCTCATCATTAAAATAAAGAACTGGAAGAAAAGCAGATGAAATTAAAGCCAGGTGCCATTGACCAAATGACTTTTAAGGATGCCTTGCTCGGAGAATGGTTGGGAAGCACTTGTCTGGATAACTAATTAACTAAGATAACGACTGGATGGTTGCATAGCTCTGTTTTTGTCGTAACAGAGAATATTAAGATGAACAGATGACTGACATTAACTCAGACAGATGAACAGAAGATAACGTACAGATGGCTGTGTGGCTCTGTTTGGGTCTTGGCCCCGAACAATAGCAAGGCGCTCGGCCATTTCACGGTCAGAAGGAACTGCTGCACTTCGTTCTGGCAAAACAAACAATCAACATACATTTAATGCAGTGTAGTTGATTACAACTGATTGCATTATCCTACATGAGGTAAATGTAACAAATAAAACAAGAGTAAATGAATAAAATAACAAAGAAATAAAAACAAAGAAGAAATAAAGAAAAAGAAGTAATAAAGACAAAAGCAAATAAAAGACAAAAAAGAAATAAAGGCACAGAAGATAAAGAAGAACAATGAAGTCCTTGACCAAACCATGAATGACAGCCATGGGCATACAAAGCGTTAGCAGCAAAAGTTAAGACAGTGAGTGTTTCTTAGCATTATAAAAACCTACAGTCTGTGTTTATTTACAAATTTGAATGAACGATAGAAACTATGCTTGCCTTCCCTCAACTTTGACATCCGACTTTCAATCTCTGCTTGCGATGGTATTGGTGCAGCTGGCAACAAATGAAAACAGAAACAAAATAACTTAGCTGTTGACATTGTGTTCTTCTCTTCTTACTGCATTCATCACCAATAACATACATATCATTTCGACCAGTCAAACATTTTCCTAAAGCATTTGAAAGCCATTCTATTCAATCATGTTTTGTATTGTCAGGTTATAAGCACCTCTGCCAAATTTCTGTTCAAGAGATGCTAGGTAAATAAGCAATAACACAACTACTACCAAAACTGTAAAATTGGAAGCTATATTTGAGGACCACTTTACATGTTAATACATACGGGTGAGGCAGACAGTTTCAGTCTCCCATTCATGGAAATACACATACAGATTTGCTAATATCATCATTAAAAAAGCTGTAATGCATGCAAGGTCACAGGTCAAATCTAAGGCACAGTTAGTCGGTTGCCAGGTCAAGAGCTGCTAGATATCCAGATTTTTATATGTATGCAACCCGACACTTCATACTGCACATTTAAGTAGGGATGTTAAACGATAATCGGAAATCCGATTATCGGTTTCGAAACCGATAATCGGTTTTCAATATTGACAAAACGATTATCGAATTCTGCCTCTTATATATAAAACGAAGTCTTCCAAAGTCAACGAGGTAATAGTAGAACCCCCAAAGCGACGTATTATTGCCTCTTATATATAAAGCGGAGCTTCCACAGCCAACGAGGTAATAGTAAAACCCCCACAGGGACGTATTATTGCCTCTCATATGTAAAGCGGAGTCTTCCACAACCAACAAGTTAATAGTAGAACCCCCACATGGACGCATTATTGCCTCGTATATAAAGCAGTCTTCCACAGCCAACGAGGTAATAGTAGAACCCCACAGGGACGTATTATTGCCTCGTATATAAAGTATATAAAGCAGTCTTCCACAGCCAACGAGGTAATAGTAGAACCCGGACGTGTATGTACGTTACCCTATGTAGCGATTATCGGATTTCAGTAACTTGCATTATATGATAATATATCAAACTTTCTATGATGGCCCATAAAAAACCGATAATCGGTTTAAAATCGGATTTCTGAAACCGATAATCGGTTTGTCAAAAAAAACCGATATTAACAACCCTACATTTAAGTACTGCTCAAAAGCACTGAAATGTATGCATCTAGGTCATTGGAATAAACATACAATCACCAGTATACAAGCAATCAATCCTAAAGTCACTTTACACTAGTTGTTGATAAAGGGTTGCTGTTCAAAACATGAGGTCCAAGTTGAGCCTTTTCAAAGTATGAGACAACGCTGTCCCTGAGTGATTAACGTACCTGCCTTTCGGTCCTTTTTCAAGTCTTCCAATCTCTTGGCAAGAGCTGCATCCTCTGCACTAAGTCCCTTAGTCTGCTTGCTACAATGAACAGCTGCATTCCGAGGAGCTGGATGGTCCTGCTGTGGCTGTGAAGCAGCCAATACCCTTCTGAAGAAATAAACACAAACATCGAATTAAAACTAAGCAAATTCAGTGAACTGAACATTTTCAGCAATCATTCCTTAAATCTTTAAGTCCATTTTAATGTTTGGAGTCTCACTTTATTTTAAAGAAAACAGGATAAAGGTTAAATTCCATCTATTACTATAAAATAAATTACCCGAGTCAGATGGGTAGAGAAAACTTACAAAACTTCACAGCTGGTTTTAAAAAATTTCCCCGTATTTATGTTTAGAGTATTTAATATATTTGAACCTGATGGGTCAAAGGAAATTAACCAGCAGACAAAACTCACAAACCTTAACATTAGTTTTCAACACATTTCAAGTATTTATACTGTATTTACCCCTAAGTCATTTACAAATGTGTGTATGCGTTTGAGTATGATGTACTGGTGGTGAGTGTGCATCTGAGCATTTCTATAGCTCCTTTTAACACTTCTAAAAGGTAGGTCTCACTAGTCGACAAAAATAATAAGTTTTAACTGCAGTTTGTTTTGATCCTGCTTTTCATTCTTCGACAATCCTTTATAACATAATTTCGTAAGAAATATACTCAATTCAAATTCCACGGTGCTAAACTTCACAACGAAAAAGGAGCATTAGTTTTGAAAAGTCTCAAAACAAGAGGTATCACCAAATGTCACTGACTTATTGGTCTAATCAGAATTATTTATTTAATTATTTCAGAAACATTATTTAAAGATGACAGCAAAATTCAACTCACTTGGTGTAGGCTGCTGGCGGCTCAATATTCACAGGCTGTATTTTTCTGTAAAAAAATGTGCATCCATCAGCAACATTTAATACAAGCACTCATGCATGCACCCACATACACCCAGATATAAACACACAGTGTATGTATGTGTGTATCTAGATATCTGTATCACAGCTTTCGGGCACCTATCATGGATATACTGCAACACTGCTATCCAGAAGATCCTAACAGGCATGTCTTAAAATAACCTAATAATGGTAGTCCTTCCACGTCTTTTTCAAAACTAAAATCCTGTCTTTTCTCTCGTGGTTGTTCGCACTGGGAGTGCTTCTGGTAGGCTCTTGCTGAGAGAAGCACTTTATAAAAGACCAAATACAATACAATACAATACAATTTTTAGTTTAATAAAATAAAACAGTATGAATATTATATCAAAATTCAAGCGGTACAGATGACCATATGGGACTTTGACGTGCATGCACTCAGCTTTGGCAGGACCGCAAGAAAGAGTACTGCAGTAGTCCAAGCAAATCATTATGAAAGAGTGGATCAGGATTACAACATGTTAGACTCAATGGATGAATACAACAGATGTACACCATCCCCAAACTGGAGTTTCCCTAACTGTGTTCTATTACACTAAAGCCCACTATCACTTCATCTGCCTGACTTCAGACCTAGGCTTTCATGCAGCTGCCTCTTAATTGAATTGTCATCACTGATGGAAGAAGCAGTCCATTGATGAATTTCTGATTTTAACCTACTTTAGTCATTCAGTCCAAGTATTCATCTGGCATTACTTGACTGATTATTTGGAAGAATCAATTATTGATTAATCATATTATATACTGTCATGATTAATTTATGTATGAGCACTTATTATAGCGCCCATTCAAGATTTCTACCCAGAGGCTCTCTCGACTACAGCGCGGGCACTGAATCAGAGTTTCACGCCGAAGCGCATGAGCAATTGCGAGTGAAGGACTTGCCCAGAGTCCCTACATGGCAGCATTAGGTGGATTCAAACCCGCAACCCTCCGGCTGCAAGGCACCGAACATACCCCTGCACTGCAGTCCTCCTCAACAAATGCACTGCAGTCCTCTCAAACTTGTTCCGAGTCTTTGAGATGTTCAGAGTAAGACAAATGCAGAATGAAATTGCATGAGTCGTGATGAGTAAAAATCAAACGAACCCGGTTAGTAAGTCGAAGCATTTGTTGCAAACAGCGGCCTTTTCATTGTTTAGCTTTGGAACGCAAGTCTTCTTCACAAGACATTTCTTACAGAAGGCAAAGCCACAGTTTTTACAGCCCAACTAAACACAGGAAAACAACAATAAATTACATAGTCATATACTATACCTCAATGCTATGTACTACAAAACTTCGGCGTCCCGATTTATTGTTTGCCGACCGGAACGTCGTACTGATAAAAATTTCGGCAAACTTATAGCTTCGGGGGCTGAAGATTACAGTGTCTTTGGGCATTTTGCACGGACGCCGGACGGTACCAGGTTTTCTAATGACGACACTAACCCTAACCCTGACCCTAACCGACCCTCACGACGCCTAAACTGACCCTAACCGACAAAGGGTCAACTCGAATCCCCGAAAACACACAAAAGCCCATTTCCCGGAAACAGATTTCTAGAAAGCGGCCGAACTCCCGAAAGCTATTCAGAATTTAAATTGTAAACATGACACAGACCTAGCGTGGCCTTGATGTATATCGAAATTTCCGTGTTTATTTGATAATTATATTCGGGTCGGACTTAGAAAATCAATTTCGGGGATCCGGCCGAAATTCGTTTCGGGGATTCGGCCCGCACCCACCGACACTGACGACGCCAGTAAACTTATGCACTGTATCCTTCAGCCCCCGATTCTATTAGCTTGCCAAAATTTCTAGATTAACATGGTGTCTGAAGCTGGCACTCCGGTTCTTTTTCGCTTAGTACAGGGTCACTGCTGTCATTCCCTAGGCCCTACAGGCAGAGACTTGAACGGACTTTTTGGCGACAGGTTAAATTAGCGCAAGTGTTCATTTGCAACTAAGTATGGCAGACTATAAGACTGGTTTGATCGCTATTCAATTGCAACCTGTTTATTGAAGACGCCGAATGAAGTTGCACAACCGTAACAGACGGACATTTTGTCTTGTTGACATGGAGCTAACATACACTAAAATATACATCCAGAATCGGCCATCTTTACTTCGGTGCATAGACCTAATCAGAGCCGTATATATATGGCTCTGGACTTAATATAACAGCAGCAGGTAAGTAAGTAAGTATGTTCTTTATTAAACGTAAGGAAACGCTCAGCGCTTTACATTATTAATTATTATTATTATTATTAAATAAATTTGTAACGCGCGCAAGGTCACACCGAAATGTGAATCTGAGGCGCGGATAGTCAGCCGCCAGGTGAAGATGCACTTAGATTTCTAAATCCTTGAAAGCCAAGGAGAAATAGTGAGTTTTGAGCCGCTTTTTGAAGGAAGGAAGTAATCGTAATCGTAATCGTAATCGTAAACTCGAAACTTCTACAGCGCCCACAAAAGCGAAGTCGCGGGAACCAGCTTATTCACAGGCGCTCAATAAAATCAAAATCGATAGGCAGGGGTCAAAATCCAGAGAGTCAGACAGGCAGACGGCTATTAGTGGATGATGTTTGATGTTCAGACGGCGAGGTAGGCAGGGAGAAGTGTTGGATTCAGGATAGGATTTGTCAAAAAGCAGTGTTTTCAGTTTCGAGTGAAAGACCTGTGGAGATATAGCGAGAGGTGGAGTTTTGGTGACCTCGTAGGACGGGTCAGATATTTGTCGTAGTGCTGGCGGAAGTTTGTGAAGTGAAGTTGAGCTACGAAGAGAAAGTGGTAGTCGATTCCATTCCTTTGGAGCAGAGGCGTGGAAAGCACGAGAGCCCATAACTGTTCTGCATCGTGGCTCAGCTAGAAGACCTGTACTTGATGATCGCAGGCAACGAGGAGGGATGTAAGGAGTTAGTAGTGCATGAATATAGGTAGGTGTGCTGGTGCTGAGGGTTTTGTAGGTCAAACAGGCCAATTTAAATTTTATTCTGAATTCAACAGGAAGCCAATGCAGCTCGTGGAGTAGGACTGAGGGGTTTGTTGGTAGTGGGACACGCATCACAACACGAGCCAAGGAGTTTTGGATTCGTTGCAGTCTTTTGAGTTCAAAGTTTGAGACACCCACAAAAAGTGAATTAGCATAATCAAGACGAGAGGATACAAGGGAACAGGCTATAGTTTGAGACATATTCTTAGTTAGAGCCGACCTGATGTGACGTGATGTGATAAAGTACATACAAAGTAAAGTGAGCGCCTTTATACGCAGCTGCCAAGAGCACTTGCTTAGCATTACATGCATTACATGTACATGTATGTATTATTGTGTTAATAAAAGAGCAAGGTTTTTAGTTTTGAGCTAAAACCAGTGGACAGCTGGCGAGAGGTGAGCCCGTTATGTGGCAACCGTACGTATGATTGTCTACTGCGATGGATGGTATTTAGAATTGAAGCGACGACAGAGATAACGAAGACACGGAATCAGCGTAGCATTTGTAAGTTTTAGTGTAGGCTAAGTATTGTGGTAATTCAGAAATGACAATGACATATGACAATTCAAAAGCGAAACATGAAATCACATAGGCCTAATATCAATGTTATTGAACACTTTATTACGCCACAGAGGCAGAACAATAACTATTGGAACAAATTTCTAAGAAAAGTAGGCCATTATACTTCATAAGAGAATAATGATTGGAAATTATTAGTTTAAAACGTCTTTACGATCACGTTGTTGTTAATTTAGCAGTTGAGCACATTTTAGTGTGCAGTACTTTTATGGGCGCGGAGAAATTTTCGAAGATTTATAATTATTACATTGGGCCTCGATGATTACAGGCGGGAATTTTGTACCAGTGCTGACATCTGGTGAGTAAATACGAAAAGAGCACCTGCCAAAACCACCTGTTAAGTCAATTAGCTACGCGTTCTGCAAATTCGACAAATTGTCTGAAAGTGTACAGAATAGTTATAAAAGTATGTGGGTAGAAATTGAGGTAAAGTTCAATCGTCCTTATGATATATGTGTAGAGCGTTTAGAAGTTGAATTGTACTAGATATCGCGACAGTTGAGATGTTGGTGTTAGCCCACCTTTTTTGTGAATGCATACCATTTAATATAAACTATTCTCGAGAAATGAGCGGTATCGCTTCTCGGCCTTTTGGCTAAGATCAAAGTGTAGTATCTGTTCTTATCTCTTGTCTCTTGACCCACAACTCGCGATCAAGGACTATACCGCGAAGAATACCTACGCGGTACTGAGGGAAGCACAGGTCAAGCGTCCGGTTATCCTGGATAAACATCCTCTGGTGGACTTCCGCCAAACGTGGAAGGCCGTGACAACCCGGTTGGTGACGCCGAAAGCGAGAGAAATTAACTGGAAGATCGCCCATGGTGTCCTACCAGTCAACGACTATCTGCATCGTCTGCATATCATCCGCCATAATCGCTGTCCTTTCTGCGACCAACCGGAGACACTGGTTCATCTCTTCTTCGCCTGCAGAGAGGTCCGCTTCCTGTGGCGATGGACGGACCGAGTGATGATGAACATTTCCGGAAACACAGCGAAGATTGGGGCGGACTTTGTGCTCTTCCAACAGGATATGGGGATTAACACCATGGACGCTACAACCCTGCTCGTCTTGAGCGGCGAATTAAAACTTGCCATTTGGACTCAGAGAAATCGTGTCAAGTACGACAAAGTGCAACTCGATGGTAGCGATATACTCCGTCTTTATTTACATTCAGTGAAACACCGGATACAGGCGGACTTCGTCAGACTCGAGCGAGGATATTTCTCCAACTTGTGGTGTCGGGGAAATCCACCTCCCTTGGCCGAAGTAAACGGAGACTGTGTAAATATAAATATGAAAAAAGATGTAAATAAAACACGGTAATAAGACTCTTAGAATTTAAAAGGAGCACCAGCTCACAGACGGTTCAAGAACAGTGGTTTCCAATGTCACGCTTTAGCATAAGTACTTAGATCTAAAACTGTAGTTTTTTTATTAATACGTAGAAAAACTGATTGAATACATTCTAATAAGTATTACATTAGTTCAGTGCATATCGACAGTAATTGAACAGTTCGTTCAAGAGATTTATATTGAAAAGCTCATTGTGGACAGTTATATTAGCAGCTTATCGCTTCACCGCATATTTTTTCTACAGAGAAAGTTAGTGAGTGTTGTAAATTACATGTAAACATTTTGTACATTTATTAAAAGATAAAAAAAAAAAAAAAAAGTATCTGTTCTTATCAGCTTAATATCTGATACGTCCCCTATCCGGGGACATCGATATTAAACTGATTTTTGGACTTGGGAGAAGATGCAGGGGCTTGCTCCGGCTTCTCCACGGGTTGGCCCGGTATTGCAGTACCTCCGGGATCGGCCCACTCCCCTCACAAGGGGAGAAAATCGAAAAACAATACAGCTTTAAACTTCACGTATTTTTCTCCTGCCTCCAACTCACACTATTTTCCTTTCCCTTTCTAAGTTAATTGTTGGGTAGCTCTGAAAGCGCAAAAGCTGAACAGCTAGTCCGTTTGCGTTCTTCAGCAAGGGGAAGCTTTTGGTTCCGCGAGCTCACACTTCTGTTAGAAGTGGTGATTCAGTTTAGGCATGGCATCGGCCATTTCAGCAGAGAGCAGACTGTCGTCATCCGCCTGTGTACAAGCTCGTTGACCACTTTCGCAAGGAGCAGCATCACGTTGAGATTATGATCGAACCCTTCCGTTCAGGATTTAAACATCGTGAGGCATCAAAATCAAGGTAGGCCTACGCCAGACTTAGGCCTAACCAACGCCGCCAGCTTTGGTTCCAACATACGGCAACGTACCATTGCTCGACTATCTGCGCGGAATCGCACATAACATTTCAATTTGAAAGATGGAAAGATAACAAACATTAATTAGTAAACTAACAATCAACAAACATTAACTACATTATGAGTTATTTGCTGTTTCAAATAACTTTATTTGACATAAATTTTTCCGTTTTGGGCGCTGTTGAGCCTATTGTCTCATTAATTACAGAGACCTATTTTAAAGTTTTGTATTTTCAACGTCTTGATGTAGGCCTATACGCGTTATTGTCTTGCGCGCAATTGACGGTGCGCGATTTTGACGGTTCGTTTTGTCCTGTCCGGTAGCGACTGGGTGTCATTTTAGAGACAGCCTTTAAAACGATGATTTTTTCCCAATGTCAATTTGCTACCTAGAAAATATCATGATAGGCCTAATATTATTGAATTTTAGCCTAATCGGGGCGGATCGGTTGATCAGTGCAATACCTAGGTAGGCTATGGGTAGTTATCTAATTCCATGTGGGAGAATGTACACTGGTTTATTCAGCAGGTACGCATAAAGCTTAGGATCTTAATGATCATGCGCCATTATCTTACAGGCCGTTCTTCTTGTCTTCATAAGTTATAGATCATCCATGCCCGCAGAGTTCTTCGCTTTACGGCGCAAGATGAACTGGTTTCCCAGCAGATCGAACTTCCACAGTATACTGCACAGCAACCTGTGACATGAGGTAAATGGTCTTTTTCTTGCCTTTTATCCTTAAGCGTTTGAAAACCATATTCTATGCAATAACAGCTAAGTGTTTTGAATGTATTCTTATCATCCTGTGATAACTGGGACTCTAATAAATTCATTTACTAACTAATCGGAACCTATGAGACAGTTTGGACAATGCTATAAAATTATGACAAGATACGAAACCACAATAATTGAATTTATTAATTAATCTAAATAATACAATTGAACAGATTGAAGTATAGACAATATAAAGTTTTTGGAAACTAGTTACGTCTGAAGTTCAGAGCTCAAGTTGAAGTGTAACATACAAAACAAAACAAAAACTAGATTACGCACAATAGAGTTGACTCCTCAGATATCGGTGAAGTGAAACTCGGTGAATGACGTGACGCAGGGGGACTAAAGGGCAAAACAAGGTCCACTTTGAATCAGTGATGATGAGGATAAGGGTTCGTTGGTCAGACGTTAACTCATGACGAGGATCAGATGACGATGGTTCTTCGAAGGAGCCAATACGCGAGGAAACCATTACTCCACCGTAGAGAGTTATGGCAATATCTACAACTGGGTCTATATGGAGCAATAAACAGCAATTTTAGTGAGGCTATTATACGTCTATAGGCCTACATGTGTCAGAGCATACTTCTATAAACACTAGATATACAACACACATGACTAAAGCTCAACTTGTCTCAACAGTTGAGTTCCTTGACCTGCTTCTCTAATTTGAATTAGAGTCTACTTGATCTGTGTCTACGTTGAATTGCTTGACTTCTTTATCTAAGTTGAGTTACACGTTTATTGTCTCTGTTGCAGTCGTACTTGATCTCGACGACAAATCTGAAAACGACAGAATAACTTACGAAAGCCAGTGCGAAATTCCTCGTAGTAAAAGCCATAGATGAATGGGTCGTTGCAACAGTTCATGTAGGCCAAGAATTGACCGATGTTAAAGGCAACGCCAGTCAGATCCAACACCCCGTCTCCCAAGAGATTTACCAATATAAGAAACTGTTTGAAGGTTGTACAGATGATGAATGCAAGAACGACGATGAATAACGTCTTAATGATGTTGCGTCTGGCTCGAGCGATCTTCGGATCGATCGGTTGCGCTGTGTCACTTGCCGGTTGAGTGATCTTTGAGATGCGGCGTAGAGAGCGCGCCATGTTAGCGTAGCAGAAAGCAAAGACAATGATGAGGATGAAGTACTCGAAGAGAAAGTTGCCGAGAGCAACGACACGCGTGGCTGCAATGGTAGGGTAGTTTCCGACGGTGCAGATTCCTTTGATGATTCTCACGGATGGGCAGACGAAACACGCCTTAGTGAAGACGCCGAGCAGAGTCCCGACAATGATGCTTGCAATGACCTTGTCCTTGCTGATCTTCAGACGGTGCTTAATCGGGTGCACAATCTCAATGTACCGCTCAACGGTCATTAGAGCAATGTTGTAGATCGACGATTGGAACAGGCCGCCGAAGATGGCACGGGAGTTCCATATGTAGCACATTGGGACGACTGCATATGGTGGCCAGTGACTTTGGTCGACTAATATCATCAGGATGAGCATGATGCTAACGAGGAGGTTGATTGCACACTGGCTGATGAGAAAGTAGTTGGCCGGTCGTTTGAGGAGTGGCTTGTGTCCAAGGAAAACGATCAGAGCCAACAGGTTTCCAATGATTCCCACGACCCCAATTGAAACGTGGAGAATCTGGATGGCAGATGTAGCCGAACTGAAGGACATTTTAAGGTCAAGCGGTTTCTGAGTCTGAAGTGAGGGTGCATTGTTCGAATCGTTAACCGAAACACTCATTGACGATGTGCTGTTCATCTTTATTGTCTTGAATAGATTCAATCCAGCTTTCAATTGTTATTCTTGGACAGTCATTCCTATAGCCGCGCGATGTTTGAAGATGACTGTCTCATAAATCAGAAAATCATAAACTGTAGCTCCTCTCTTAGCAAGCATGCACACAATATATGCAAGCATACTTTCATGCATGCATATTATGGATGCAGAAATACATACATATACGACGTGTATTTATTCATCAGAACACTTGCATAGCGCTTTCAGATGCCTCATAAAGGCGTTAGGGCATGGCTATTATAACAGTTACGGTATATAGCTCGTTTTTATTTCAATACTATATTATTTTATAGCCTACATTCTCAGATTCCGTCATTGCATTTCCCAACTGTTTGAATTCTTTTATATTTATTATTGTTATTATTCTAATTATTTTTTGCCCTGGGGTACTTCATTCCCCAGGGTCTTGGAAATTAAAAAAGAAATGTGTCTGGCATGGGGTGTTATTATTATTATTATTATTTATTTCGCCCGAGGTAGAAATAATCCCTCAGGCTCCAAGATCTAAGATTATTATTTATTATTATTATTTTTAATATTATTTTTTGTCCCAGGTATAAATGATCCCTCAGTCTTCTAGAAGCAATTCCGAAGATATTATTATTATTATTATTATTTGTAATTATTATTATTATTTGTAATTATTATTATTATTATTATTATTATTATTATTATTATTATTATTATTTTTTATTTTTATTTTTTTTTTTTATTTTTATTTTTTTTTATGCCCCATTTTATTATTATTATTATTATTATTATTATCATTGTTATAAAACCAACAAACTTATAACTGATTAAAAATGGCTGTTTCAATAATTTTATAAGCCGTCATTCAGTCCTGGGCTACTGTTGTTGCAGTCCGCGGTTGCTAAAACAGACAGTTTCCAATCTGTAGGGCGACCGATAGGCGTTGCAGCAGATGACTGGTCTCACGCTGGTCGCCGGTCGCTGCAAAGATCCTGCCTCCGAGTTATTATTATTATTATTATTATTATTATTATTATTATTATTATTATTATTATTATTATTATTATTATTATTATTATTATTATTATTATTATTATTATTATTATTATTATTATTATTATTATTATTATTATTATAATCATCATCATCATCATCATCATCATCATCATCTTCTTCATCAATCAACATTAGTAATGAAAGCTACAATTAAAAAACAAGGAAGCAGTAGCTGTTATCTTAAAAGAACATCAAACTGCGGATAGTGTTGCGTTTCCCCTATGTCTCGCTCCGCTAAAGTGCCCCGGAAAGCCACAGAGTTGAACTGTTGGATAGTAATAATTTAGCTGCACATTTATGCAGATAAATTTAAATATATATAAGTTGACCTGTGCGGAAGAATTCCTCCGGTCTTTCTAAAACATCGTTTATAGATTTTGAAAGTCTTGTTATTCTCTCGTTAGGTAAATTTATACAATACATCTACCTGCCATTTTTTATATTCTTATTATGAAAACACTTAAATTATAATTACCCGTTTCGGTAAAAATTCTGTAACAGTACTTCGGCTCTTTAGCAAGTATGAGCGCAGTCTCTCAAACGTTTCCAGAGGACTAGAGAGCTATCAGCGGAACTGCTTGCGATAAATTAAGTCAAGCTGACTAAAGATACTGCTGATGAGGACATGATCAAGTACACACACACATATAGACCTATGTGCCGTCAATCACGACGGTATAAGTCGATATGGGTGGAGTCGATATCCCAATCGCCAAGATCGTATTGGCATATTACCAGTCAGGTATTAGACGTAAACTCGAGATTTCTACGGCGCACAAACCGTCAAGTCGCGCGAACCAGCTTATTCACAGGCGCTCTGTGAAACTAAATCGACTGACAGGTATGGTCAAAATTGGTTCCAGGTAAAGATTCATAAGGGTCAGCTGTAAATTGTCTGACGGCTCAGGATCTAATTTGTGAAAGAACACTTTTCAGTTTTCAGTGAAAGACCTATGTAGAGATAGCATAATGGGTGGTTTTGATGAGTTCGTATGCGCTGGGCTATTTGTCGTAATTTATGGCGAGAGTTTATTTCAGAGAGGCGGAATAGCTATGGCTATGGAGTGAGGGTGAGGGAAGGGCAGCGAAGTATCAGGGCGGATGAAGAGCGGGTTGAGCGGCGTGTTTAGACTGCGAAGGTTTTTCGAAGTTAGGACGCGGGAATCAGCTTATTCACAAGCGCTCTGTCAAAACGAAATTCTGTTGTATAGGTATGGTCAAAATCGGTTCCATGTGAAGAATCATAAGGGTAGGGCTAGCAGACAATCATACGACTGCGGTGGATTGTGGTTAGAGTTGATGCGGCGACGAAGGTAAGGGAAAGAGGTAGAATCAGGATGGAATGTGTGAAAGGCAACTGTTCTCAGTTTTAAGTAAAAGACCTGTGGAGAGATAGCATGAGGTGAGGTCTGATGAGTTCGTATACGCTGGATCAGGTATTAGACGTAATTCTGTCTGGAGTTTACTCTGAAGAGAGACGGAACAGCTATGGCTCTGGAGCCGCTTGAGATTTTTAGTCGTGAGGTGAGGGAAGGCAGAGAAGTGCTTGGGCGGAAGGGGAACGGGTTGACGGCGTGGTTGGACCACAGTATAAATAATTATAATTATTCATACTGTAGTTGGGCTGTGAATAAATGGCAATATACAATGTATATATAATTTTATATATATATTTTAGGGCTAGGAGGATTGGAGTGTGTTATATGTAAATAGTCGGACTTACAGTAGTCTATGCCTTCATGTATTTTAAGCCAGTAGACTGATGTAGACTGTTGTGACGACATGTGATGCGGTGATAGATGTGATGGTGTATACAGGAAGTCTCAGTGACGGCGTGAGCGAGAGGAATCTGGATAAATTGAAAGCGGTATATTTGGGTAAATTAAACTAGTAAATTCGTACAAACATAAATAAATTCTGATTGATTGATTGAAACCGATTTCGGTTAATCCAATTCCGAGTTCGAAATGTTCGATTAAGTCCAAAGTCCATAAATTATTTATTAATCAGACGAAAGTCACGGCATGTGGTTGGGAGGTAATTTCGAAGATACACGCATAGGAAGACACCCGCATCGAAAGATACACGCATAGAAATAAAAATGCATAGAAAGATACACAAATAGGAAGACACACGGATATATAGACATGCGTACAGGAAGATATATATATAGGTCCATAGGAAGAGACAGGCAAACACTTGGATCAGTGCGGTTCACCTGCACACGCAAAATTAGAGGTCTTATTGTTTGTTATTTCATAAATGTCACCACGCATTGATCATGTTCATCGAAGCCTTTCCTTTGTTCATCACCGACTCACAACAATAAGTACGAAAACAGCCCCTCAGCAATCAGCTAATTAAAATTCACAACCACAGCGCCGTATTTACAAATCAGCGTTATATTCTCTGTTAGTAAGCGTAACTGTAGTGAAAGCGAGGAAAACGAACGATGAAATAAAACGATGATACGAACGAACATAAACTATATGTATAGAATAGTTATATTGTGTAGATGTAACCGTATGAAACATTAACCTAAAGACATGTATACTTAGATAGACCGAGCATGGAACTCGGAATTCATGTAACTCGGGGTGTACGCTGACCGCAGACGCCTGCACCCATTGCGCAGTAGATTTGACCATATTGATGTAAACACGTGAAGGATAATTGTATACGTGAAGGACACTTGTACTCTGACTAGCCTAGGGTTGAAAACTAGATCATGTAAACAGGGAAAGCCATGTAAGCAGGTGGGACACGTGCGCTTGACCATTTGGGCAGAAATTAGTGCACAACAGACTGACCTTGTTGACATAAACACAAGGACATTTGTACCTATATACTGACCTAGGGTGGGACTTAACTAGGTCAGGTAAACAGGGAAGGTCAGGTAAGCAGGTAGGACTGACCAATCGCGAAGAAGCAGGGCTGACCATGTTGGGGAAAAGACGAAAGATATTGCGCAGTTAGATTGACTCAGCAGGGACTTGAATTGCGTAGTTATAAGTTTGTGGATGTAAACAGGAAAGGGAAGACGTGCGGATTGGAAAGTAGCGCGATGGAAGAACGACGCAAAAAGAAGGAAGCTGGAAAGGAGGGAGAAAGGGAGAGAGAGTATATAAGCGATGGAAGGACAAAACTAAGGGACTCTGAGGGACGGCAGCGACGACTCAAGAAGAGACTAGTTAGCCAGAAGGTTTCTCAGAGTACATGAACGTTGTATGACGGTCAAGTCGATAAGCTGTAAAATACTGTTGATGATAAATAAAATCGTGAAAAGCGAAACGAGTGTCGTTTGCTGAAGAGGTCGTCACGAACAACCACGCAACAGGAAAATCCCCCGAAGAGACGCCTGCTATAGTACCGCTGCCACCAAGCCAGTTTTTCATCAGATGATTGGTACCACGCCAATCATCTTTTAAAAACAGTACATTGTGCCAGCGCGCAGAGACGACGAAGCGAACGGCACAAGGAACAATCGAACAACGAAAGAAGAACAGCGAAGTCGACGACTGGTCAACAACGGACGATAGCACGATCAGAAGAAAAGACTGGTCAAACAACTGAACAGAACGGCGGCAGATCCACTGCACGTAAACAGACCGAGGACGAAGAATCATCCGGAGGGTGTCGGAGAACGAGTGTTGGTCAACAACGGGAAAGAGCGACATCTGGTGACGTGTAGAGGCAGACCGCGGACGAAGAATCAACCGGAGGTCGAACAGAAACAACGACTGGTATCGACAACGGAAAAGAAAGCCATCTAGCGAAGTATACGAAGGCGAACACAGGACGAAGGATCAATCCGGAAACACGATCTGAAGAAAAACGATCGGTCGGGTGAGCAGATCCTGGTTTGACACTTTAAAGTAGCAGATGTGCATTATATGCTAGGAATATCGGCTGTTAAGTTACCGATTCCTAAGCATTATTGTGAATTGTTTGTATTTGCATGCTAATAGAGTAAATAGTGAAAAGAACTCTATTATAGCAGTTAATCTTAAGAAATGGCGAGTGGAAGCCTACTTAAAGATTTTGAATCGTTGAAGAAGAAAGACTTGGAAGAAGAATGTGTATTTAGAGGAATACAGCCAATTGGGCTTGAAAAGAAAGAAATGATCAGAAGATTGAAACAGTATGAGAGAAGGCATGGAAGAGAAGAAGGAAATGAAGGCACGTCTGCAGAGGAAGAGGAAGAGGTTGTAGAAGACAGAGAAGGTGAACAGGTCGAGATCAGCGATAGCAGAATAAGGCTTGAACTGATCCGAGCTGAGGAAAGGAGATTTTTGGCGGAGGCAGACGCTGCAGAACGTAAAGCCAGAGCAGAGAGAGAGAGAATGGAAATGGAGAAAGAAAGAATGGAGATGGAATTGACGTTGCTTAGAGAAAGAGCACAATTGGGTTTGCTTCAAAGAAACTCAAATGAAGACGTCAACGTCGAGAGTAGAGTTGAAGCTAGTAGAGCCAAGACAATTAGCGTTTTGCCGAGTATGCACGAGGATGAAGATCCAATTTCTTATTTTCATTCCTTTGAGAAAGTAGCTCGATTGCATAACATAAATCAGTCTGAATGGCCAAAACTACTTCCTGCTCTACTAAACTCAACTTTAAGGCAACACTACAATCGCTTGTCCTACGACGTTTGTAATGACTTTAAAAGAACTAAAGCCGAAATCCTAAGTGCATGTCAAATGAATCCCAGGTTTTACTTGGACAAATTCAGGACAATGCATCGTGTAGGGAAAGAAACATATGCTCAATTCTTATGCAGGTTGATTGATGTGCATGAGTATTATTTAGAAGCTAAAGAGATAGCAGATTTTGACAGCTTTAAGGATGACGTGATAGCAGAAAGGCTTCGTGATTCGCTGCCAAATGAAATCAAATTCTTTGTTGAGGCTAGGCGCCCTGCAAACTCAGCAGAAGTAGCTCAGTATGCGGATCTTCATTTTGAGTGCATGCAAGAAGCAAAACGAGGTGTTGCTGCTTTTGAACGCAAGCCTTGGAATAAACCCAAGCCTGCAACTGCGGAGATTAGCATAAACATGCAAAACACGCATGCGGTAAAGGGTAGAGGAGATGGTGAGGCGCAAAAGCAAACTAATGGACAAAGCAAAACAAACAATGGATACAGTAATGCTTACAGGTCAAACCAATGGCAGAGAAATGGGAAGCCACAGCAGGGATACTTTAAATCTGGTTCGATATCTCATGGCACAGGCAATGATAATGCACGGGTTAACTTTGTGTACGACTTGGCAAAGCTAAACAACATTGTTGAATATCAGAACAATTTTGTTGTACCTCTGTTACTAAACGGTGTGGAACCTGTGTCCTGTCTTCGTGATACAGGTGCTCAGGTCACTTTGGTGAACGCAGATCTTGTAAGAGGTAAAGCATCTGCCAAGCAGGACTGCATTAAAGTATTAAGTGCATTTGGGGAACCACAGGCGGTGTCCATGACCGAAATTGAAATTTCATCCCCACGTTTTGGTACTGACAGAAGTATTAAGGTCAAGGCAGGGGTAGTGGAAGGATTGAATGTAGGTGTCCTCCTTGGACACGATGTATTTCTGGAAAACCCAGATATTATTGATCCTATCTTTGCATTGGGTAAGGTAAGGCAAGCCGACCAGCATGACAAGCACAAAGATGCCGATGGGACTGATGGAAACAGTCAGGTACCTCAATCGTTGATGGTTACCAGAAATAAAGACTACAGTAAACCGCAAGTGGAGAACGAGCAGATTCCACAGGAAGTGAAAGAGAACGAACAAATGGTTGAAATAACACCAGAGAAGAACGTGGAAGAAGAATCAATCAATAGTCAACCGAGTATCAGTGAAACTGACTTAGGGATCGACACGATTGAATTCAAGCAAGAACAAGAAGATGACGAAACCTTGAAAAGCATGTGGCATCAAGCCAGAACGGAGAAAGCTCCATACATAATAAGCAAAGGCCTATTATACAAACAGAAAGGATCAGTGTCAACTGAATGTACAGATGATTCACCGAAGACTCTAAGATTAGTCATACCTGTCAGATACAGACAGAAGCTTTTGGAACTTAGTCATGATTCAGAATGGGCAGGACATAGAGGAGTAAAGGCTACAACGGCGTGTTTGAGAAGAGAATATACATGGCCTGGAATGGATGAAGAGATAGCCAATTATGTAAGATCATGTCCGATTTGCCAAAGAACAGCAAGTGTGCCGAAAAACCACAGGGTTCCTCTTCAAGAAGTACCAATAGTGGAAGTTCCTTTTGAAACTTTGGTAATTGACCTCATGGGACCGATCATTCCCAGCTCAAGTAGCGGCAAGAAGTACGTGCTGATCATAGTGGACCAGATGACACACTGGCCAGAATTTATACCGCTAGGAACCATGAAGGCAGAAAAAATTTGTAAAGCGCTAGTTGAGGTTTTCTCAAGAGTTGGAATACCTAAATACATAATATCGGACAATGGAACACATTTTAAGAATCAGCTAGTGCAAGGCCTGGAAAAGTTATTAGGCATCAGTCCAATCTTTTCCACAGTGGAGCATCATGAGACAGCAGGAAGCGCGGAACGGATGATAAGGGTTGTGAGAGACATGCTGAAGAAGGTGACGATAGAAGAACCGAGATCGTGGGAAACTGTACTGCCGCTATTAGCATTTAGTTGCAGACAGATTCCTTCAACAGTGACAGGATTTTCACCGTTCGAGTTGCTATATTCTCATGACGTCAGAGGACCATTGCAGGTATTGAGAGATGCATGGACAGGACAGCTCGAAGGACCAATACCGAAAAGAAGCGTCGTTGATTATATCACCATGACGCAAACACACATGAAGAGATGCGCAGAAATAGCACTGGAGAATGCTAAAGAAGCAAGAAAATCTGCGAAACAATATTACGACAAACAGTCATCAGAACGACAGCTGGACCCAGGTGAAGAAGTATTGCTGTTGAGGCATGGAACAGAAAACAAATTGTTAGCTAAGTGGGAAGGTCCATACACAGTTACAAGAAAGCTGTCGAACGTAAATTACGAGATTGAAATAGAGAAGGGCCGAAAGATCTATCACATAAACCTTTTGCGAAAATGGTTTAGAAGGCCAGGAAGTGGACCGTTGCCAAGTGTTAATCTGATTTTAACTGCGGATCCACCAAGTGAAGAATATGAGACTCTGCCAGTCATAGATGATGACAGTGGTGACAATTGGGGAGGTGTTGAGCACCTGACACCAGAACAAGAGAGCCAAATAAAGGACCTGATAAGGGAATTTCAGGACAGATTTTCAGAAAGACTAGGACGGACAGAGCTCATTAAGCATAAGATCAAATTAACCACAGAGAAGCCCATTGCACCAAAAATGTACAAAATACCGGAAAGTCTGAAAGACAAAGTACACGAGCAGATAAAGATGATGCTTGAGGATGGTCTTATAGAAGAGTCTACGTCACCGTATGCTAGTCCAATAGTATGCGTGACCAAGAAAGACAAATCCATCAGAATTTGTGCTGATTTGAGAGCAGTGAATAGCATCACAGTACCAGACGAATATCCTGCCAGTGACATGAGGAACATCTTAGAACGAGCGGCTGGAGCTGTTTACATAACAGGTCTTGATTTACAGCAAGCGTTCTATCAAGTCGAGCTAGAAGAGGAGAGCAGACAATATACAGCTTTCAGAACACCGTTCGGATTGTTCCAATACACCGTCATGCCGAATGGCTCAAGAAACGCGAGCAAGTTATTTCAAAGGTTAGCAGATCAAGTGTTGAAAGGAGCTGAAAACTACGCAGCCGCACACGTGGACGACATAATCGTTTTCTCAAAAACATGGGAAACGCATCTTCAACATTTACGAGACGTCTTGACGAGACTGCGACAGGCTAACCTGACAGTCAAACTTCAGAAATGTCAGTTCGGGAAAAGATCTATAAAAGTCCTAGGACATGTGCTGGAGAAAGGTCTGATCAAACCAGATCCAGAGAAGATAACAGCCATTCAGAGTTATCCTATCCCGAAGACGAAAAGACAAGTACGTGCGATCTTAGGATTAGCAAACTTTTATAGGCGCCATCTGGCGAACTTTGCAGAAATAGTTGCACCATTGACAGAGTTAACAAGAAAAGACAAACCAGATCGTGTGAAATGGACTCAAAGGGAAGAAAGTGCTTTTGACTTGCTAAAGCAAGAGCTGACGTCAGAACTTTTTCTAATCCCGCCAGATGTACGAAAACCGTTCATCTTACGATGTGATGCCTCAGGGACAGGTTTAGGTGCCGCACTACTACAGAAAGACGGACAAGACATCGAAAGACCCATCAGTTATGCCAGCAGAAGGCTCATTGATAGAGAAGCTAAGATGAGCACAGTGGAAAGAGAATTGTTGTGTGTAGTTTGGGCCCTTAATCATTTCCAACAGTACACCTACGGGGCTAAAGTACATATTTATACTGACCATAATTGTCTTAAATGGCTTCAGACGATGGCTAACACCAATCCCAGATTGACCCGTTGGGCACTGGCCATTCAAAGATATGACATCGATATTAATTTTGTGCCCGGGAAGCATAATGCCTTAGCAGATGGCTTATCTCGAGCGTTCATGGACGAAGCTATGGAAACTCGTGCTAAAGGTTGTAATTAGCATGAAGTGTTGTCAATATAGAAGTAGATGTTAGCTTTTATTGCTTGATATTACCTATGTTTGTTTGTGTTACATATGTTGAAGATATTATCTAACGCTATGATGAAAAGCCTGGTGACCGATGAACAGTCATCTGTGCTACTGTAACGTATCATCGGAATACAAATCCTCGAAAAAGCCAAACTTTTCATTCCATCTGATTGCTCGACCTGGAGCCAGCAGCATCAGAAGTTGGATGATGTAGTGAAAGCGAGGAAAACGAACGATGAAATAAAACGATGATACGAACGAACATAAACTATATGTATAGAATAGTTATATTGTGTAGATGTAACCGTATGAAACATTAACCTAAAGACATGTATACTTAGATAGACCGAGCATGGAACTCGGAATTCATGTAACTCGGGGTGTACGCTGACCGCAGACGCCTGCACCCATTGCGCAGTAGATTTGACCATATTGATGTAAACACGTGAAGGATAATTGTATACGTGAAGGACACTTGTACTCTGACTAGCCTAGGGTTGAAAACTAGATCATGTAAACAGGGAAAGCCATGTAAGCAGGTGGGACACGTGCACTTGACCATTTGGGCAGAAATTAGTGCACAACAGACTGACCTTGTTGACATAAACACAAGGACATTTGTACCTATATACTGACCTAGGGTGGGACTTAACTAGGTCAGGTAAACAGGGAAGGTCAGGTAAGCAGGTAGGACTGACCAATCGCGAAGAAGCAGGGCTGACCATGTTGGGGAAAAGACGAAAGATATTGCGCAGTTAGATTGACTCAGCAGGGACTTGAATTGCGTAGTTATAAGTTTGTGGATGTAAACAGGAAAGGGAAGACGTGCGGATTGGAAAGTAGCGCGATGGAAGAACGACGCAAAAAGCAGGAAGCTGGAAAGGAGGGAGAAAGGGAGAGAGAGTATATAAGCGATGGAAAGACAAAACTAAGGGACTCTGAGGGACGGCAGCGACGACTCAAGAAGAGACTAGTTAGCCAGAAGGTTTCTCAGAGTACATGAACGTTGTATGACGGTCAAGTCGATAAGCTGTAAAATACTGTTGATGATAAATAAAATCGTGAAAAGCGAAACGAGTGTCGTTTGCTGAAGAGGTCGTCACGAACAACCACGCAACAGGAAAATCCCCGAAGAGACGCCTGCTATAGTACCGCTGCCACCAAGCCAGTTTTTCATCAGATGATTGGTACCACGCCAATCATCTTTTAAAAACAGTACAGTAACACATAGGCCTAATTGGAGATAGGCCTACTGCACAAGTTTGCAGAAGGAGGCTTGAGGCAGAGGTATTGAACTGTATGACGAAGATCCAGTAATCTGAGCGGTTGGATAGTGAATATCTGGCGGGCGAATGTAAGCGGATTTAGAGGCTGGAAGTCGTAGTAGGGAAGAGGTACAAGTTGTAATTAATGCGCTCAGGAATTTACGTCAATGGAGTGATTTGTGAATTTTGGTCAAGGCGGTGATGATTGGCAGTTTTGACGACAGCGCGGTAGGTGCGTATAGGATTGTTTGTAGACTAACGACAATTCAGTGCGCACTCCACGTGTTCAGTGTTCACTGTCTATATTATCAGACTATTTAGCCGATATTAGAGCCCAACTGGCGTGTAACTTAAAGAAGGAACTACGAGGACTACTGGATGAAAGGGCGGAGGGAGCAAACATCAGATGCAGAGCTCAGATCTTATGAGACAGGAGGAACACCTCTTATTCTTAAAGAAAGAGTCGTCGTTAGCCTACAAACAATTCTATACGCACCTATATAGCCTTGTCGTCAAAACTTCTGGACGAAAGGGCGGAGGAGCAAGGCACATGCTCAGACAGACGCACCGTTCATGAATACACGCGTAGAATGACATATTATTATGCATAGAAAGACATACGCATTGAAAAAAGACACACGCATAGAAAGATACACGCTCAGAAAGTTCCATGCATAGAAACACGCACACACTCACACAGACGTACACACACTCACACACGCACGCACGCACACACACGTACACACGCACACACACTTGGATCAGTTTCTTTGTGATTTCATAATAGTTGCTGCGCATTGATCATCTTCATCGAAGCCTTTCCTTTGTTCAGCGCCGACTCAAAACAATAAGGGCGGAAACAGCCCCACAGCAATCAGGTAATTAAGATAGATAGTTACAGCACCATGTTTTCAAAATCAAAGTTCATTCTGAGTTTGGTTGTATTAGTTTGATGAGCGACCGAACTCAGAATGAACTTTGTTTTTGAAAACATGGAGCTGTAATTATCTTATTTACCTGATTGCTGCGGGGATGTTTTCGTCTCTTAATAAACTAGGCTAATAGACCTAATAACCCTACCCAGCAGTTATTTTCATTCATTAATTCATTCAAGTATTTATATAGCAACTCTTAAAGGAAACTACTTAGGAGGTGCCCTCGACTCCACCACAGTCAAAAACCCCAATTTCTTCCCTTTCTCTCCTCCTCTCTGGCATTGGTAGTGATTTCCTACTTTTGTTTGGGGGGGCTGAACCGCCGATAGGGTGGGGTTCAGCATGTAATTTCCAGCATGTAATTTGACACGTCACTAGAATTAGGTATTTGGCCGAGAAGTCGCGTTACAGAGCGTAGAAAATGGTCATGGCAGGCCAGCCGTCCAGGTGTTTGCTAAGCAGCACCTACTGTAAGCGTCAGGTGCAAGGAATGGGGAGGTGTTTGCAGTGTGATTCTCGTTAACGATAACGAAAATGTTCGTTAACGAAAATAAAATTATTTCGTTAACGATAACTATAACTATAGCTAAAAAATATAATTAACTATAACCATAACGAAAATAACAATAACGAAAATTCATCTTTATTTTCGTTAATGCAAAAAATAAAAATAGGAAGTGCAATATGAACGATTCGACATAAATGAGAACGAAAAAATGCGATATTTTTATTATGCAATTCATCAGTTACTTTGGAAACTCGTGTATTCATGAAGCTGAATGCACCCATGCATCAAAAGGCTTTCAAAGCTCTGAGCAAATTGTAAAACAGCGTGTTAATACGCACAAGTTTGCTTATAGCCTTAATTATTGTAACCAAGTAGTAACTAAAATTAACTAAAATAAAAATCCATTAACTATAACTATAACTATAACTAAAAAATAGTACTAACTATAACTAGGCTATAACTAAAATAAAAACCATTAACTATAACTGTAACTATAACTAAAATAAAATCTGTAAGGAGAATCACACTGGGTGTTTGAAAGAGCAGAAGTAAGTGCTGGAGAAGGAGAATAGTAGAACAGGAAGAGGAAGAGGCAAAATCTGAGGATGACCATGCGACCTCAGGATCTGAAGTGCGTAAAAGGACTGCCTTGCTTTTATGGTCAGATGTTTAATGTGGCTGGAGAACCCAACTTTCTCTGTAAGCTCAACACCCAGCATATTTAGAGTCTCTACCCGTGCGATACGTCAAACCTAACCAGTGGCGTAACGAGGAGGGGCAGGGGGAGTGGCCGCGCCCGGAGGGTGGGGGCGCAAAATTAGCCTTGAGTGTTAAGTACTACGCGACAGAAATTGTATTATTAAATTCAATAAATCAATATATTAAATGTAAAATAAGCACAATTTAGTTTTAAGTTGAAAATGTGACAAGAATATAGTCAGCGACGTAGCAAGGTATAATTGCGCTCTGTGCCAGTTTAACGTAAAACTAGCGCCCCCCGCCCTTTCCCAAAGCTCAACTAAACCAATAACGACGTAAATTATGCAAATTATGAGAACATAGCCTAGTTCAAATAAATAAAACTATATAGATATAGGCCTACGATACAACAACAATTTTAAATAGGCCTGCATAGGTACTTAGGTAGGCTATCCATTAATATTATATATAGGCTAAAACACACACACACACACCATTATTTGTTATTTCATTTTATTGCATTTTTCATTTATGATTGCTATTTCATATAATCATATTTCACGATAAAGTAACAAGTCTCAAAATTTGCGTCCCCTCTTGAATTGCGCCCTGTTCCGTGACATCGCTGGAACGCCCCTCGCTACGGTACTGAGAATAGTGATACCAAGAATCCGCTGTATTGTCGTGTCGGTTCAGAAGAAGAAAGACATTTTTCGCACGTTTCATCAATAAATAATTATTGGCCTAATTGTTTAGTGGCGTCACTGGCGTATTGTCAAAAGCATTTTCTTCTCTGTGTATAATGCACAAGTAATTATTATTTCATCGCTGGAAATACATGCACGTTTCTAGTAAAAATCAACTTTTAGTAAGCTGAAGCTGATTCTGACGTATTAACGAAGTGATCGAGCCAAAACCGATTGATAATTTGGCGATTCTAAGCATTCAAAAAGACGTTTCATATCAGTTCGATTTTGACAAAGTAATAGATGCGTTTGCATTTCAAAAGCCAGAAATATTAGCTCGTATCCAGTAGCTGTAAACCTTTGAAATTTCTTAGCCTTCTTAATCTTAGGCTCTTCAAAGACAATTGTGACAATAATATTATGTTAGGCCTACTATTCGTGTTACAATAGCAAAGTTTTGAAACAAGTGAAAGCTCTGCTCACTGCTGACAGAAGTGTTCGTTAAATTTGTCTATTCATATATAAAAATCTTTTGCAAACTATGTTTCATTACTTATTACATAAAAAACCATTGAATAAAATCTGAAACCTATATCATAGTTGTAATTGTTTTAAATTAGTAGTTACCATGGAATAGGCCTATTATACTAGACCTATGATATGTACGATTACAGTCAACTAGAAAAACTTATGAATGAATTCAATTACTAACTAATCGGAACCTGTGAGGCAGTTTGAGGACAAAGCTATGAAATTATGACAAGATAAGAATCCAGATTACTTGAAGTTATTAATCAATCTAAATAATACAATTGAACAGCTTCAAGGATTGCCAATCATAAGTTTCTTGACACTAGTTACGTCTGAAGTTCAAAACTAAAGTTGAAGTGTAACATATAGAAGAACAAAAAACCAGATTACACTCAATTATAGCGTTGACTCCTCAGATATCGGTGAAGTGAGACTCGGTGAATGACGTGTCGCAAGGACTAAAGAGCAAAACAAGGTGTACTGTAATGTAATGAGGACGAGGATGAGGGTTCGTTGGTCAGGCGTTGACCAACGATGAGGATCAGATGACGTTGGCTCTTCGAAGGAGCCAATACGCGAGGCAACCATTGCTCCACCGTTGAGAGTCATGACAATATCTACAACTGAGTTTATGTCGAACAATAAACAATAATTTTAGTGAGGCTGTAATACCTCTATGCATGTACATGTATCAGCGCATACTTCTATTAACAATAGATATACAACACACATTACTAAATACATTTAGGTTCAACTTGTCTCAACTGAACTATCTATAGAACAACAGCTCGGAATGAACTATGTCTTTAAGTCGAGTTCCTAGAACTGTTTCTCTAATTTTATTTACTCGATCTGTGTCTCTACGTTGAATTACTTGAACTTGCTTGTTGTCTCTGATGTAGTGGTACTTGATCCCGATGACATATCTGAAAACGACAGAATAACTTACGAAAGCCAGTGCGAAATTCCTCGTAGTAAAAGCCATAGATGAATGGATCGTTGCAGCAATTACAGTAGGCCAAGAATTGAGCCACGTTAAATGTAACGCCACCCACATCCATCACCTGGTCTCCCAAGACGCTCCACAAAACAATAAACTGTTTGAAGCTTGAACAGATGATGAATCCAAGAACGACGATGAATAACATCTTAATAATGTTGCGTCTGGCTCGAGCGATTTTTGGATCGATCGGTTGCGCTGTGTCACTTGCCGGTTGAGTGATCTTTGAGATGCGACGTAGAGAGCGCGCCATATTAGCGTAGCAGAAAGCAAAGACCATGGTGGGGAGGAAGTACTCGGAGAGAAAGTTGGCGACGGCAGCAAAACGCGCTGCTGCAATGGTCGGATAGTTTCCAACCGTGCAGATTCCTTTGATGACCTTCACGGATGGGTAACTTAAACTCATCTTAGTGATTATGCCGAGCAGAGTCCCAACGATGATGCTTGCAATGACTTTGCCCTTGCTGATCTTCAGGCGGTGCTTGATCGGGTGCACAATCTCAAGGTACCGCTCAACGGTCAGAAGAGTGATGTTGTAGATCGACGAATGGAACAGGCCGGTGAGGATGGCACGGGTGTTCCAGATGTAGCACATTGGGACGACCACAGACGGTGACCAGTGATTTCCGTCGACCATTATCATCTGGATGAGCATGATGCTCACAAGAAGGTTAATTGCGCACTGGCTGATGAGGAAATAGTTGGCCACTCGTTTGAGGAGTGGCTTGTGTCCAAGGAAAACGATCAGAGCCAACAGGTTACTGATGATTCCCACGACACCAATTGAAATGTGGAGAATCTGGATGCCAGAGGTAACCGCACCATAGTAGATCTTGAGGTCAAGCGGTTTCTGTGTCTGAATTGGTGGCGTACTTTTCGAATCGTTAGCCAAAACACTCATTGACGATGTAGGCCTACTGTTCATGTTTATTGCGTTGAACAGACTTAGATCCAGATTTCACCGTTGTTATTCTTCGAAGTCACTCCTAATTAGTCTGGCGATGATTGGAGATGGCTGCGCCATAAATCAGAAAGTCATAAGCTGTAAGTAACTCTTATCTTAACAAGCGTACATACGTATTATTCGCACACAGTTTAATGCTTGCAAGTATGGATACAGAAGCACATATACCTCCGAGCAATTGTATAGCGCCTTTCAAGTGTCTCACAAAGGCTTTCGGAAAATGGGTCGTTTTAATTTAATCACTAGGTACATTCTCAGATTCTGTAATTGCCTTATCCCAACTATTTGAACGGTTTGATCTTTATTATTGTTATTATTATTATTATTATTATTATTATTATTATTATTATTATTATTATTATTATTATTATTATTATTATTATTATTATTATTATTATTATTATTATTATTATTATTATTATTATTATAATTATTATTATTATTATTATTATTATTATTATTATTATTTATTATTATTATTATTTTAAAGTCTGGAACGGATAGAACTCCTCGGGCTCGGGAAAAAGGCTGGCAAAGGTACCGCAGATTGCAACAGCGTTAAAGCGATGTATGGCTAGAGATATACGTTGGAACAAGTACGTGGCTTCGCGTTGGTCTCCTGACACAAAAGCTAAAAGTCTCCCGATGTCGGTTATCAGGGACATGCAGGCGGCGCCCATGGGGCCCAGCGTTTCGAAAGCCAAGGGCACAAATTCGTATTCCTCCAAAAGAGCAGTGCATTTGGTTGTTTTCCTTAAAGCCGCTATTTCTGTCGCAGCACCAGCTCTGATGGCTGTCGCAGAGACATATGACGCCGCTAAGGTATCGATCACCGTGGCGTCCCACACGAGGCTCCTGCCTACCCGCCGCGGGATCAAAGTAAGGCCGTCAGGTCTTTTGCCGTCTGAACGATCCAGACGCGGCGGTTCCTTCACTGCCGGGAAGCCAGCTTTTATGAGGCTCCGGCATATGATGTCGTTTATTGCACCAAATGACAACCCGTGATTGCCTCTGACGCTGACTGTCGCTCCACATCCGCAGGAATGTGGTTGGCAGATGGCTGCGCCTAGTCTCAGACTAACGGCGATTCTGACTGCATTATTATTATTATTATTTTTTTTTTAACTTGTGATCATCCGTTCATACTGAATTGTAATCATACTGCGCAATTGTCAGTTTGAAAATAATTATTAACGAAGAGTATTATTATTATTATTATTATTATTATTATTATTATTATTATTATTATTATTATTATTATTATTATTATTATTATTATTATTATTATTATTATTATTATTATTATTATTATTATTATTATTATTATTATTATTATTATTATTATTATGATTATTATTATTATTATTATTTTATATTTTTCTCTGAGGTATTTAATTCCCCAGGGACTTAGAGTTTATTATTCTTGTGGGATAAAAATTTGGAGGGTCAGGCGTCGTCTTCGGGGTTAGAAGCGAAAGTGGTATAGCGTTGAATACTAGGGTGAAGTGAAAAAACGAAAATTAGAAATTCTAAAAGTAATAGCAACCGACATTTGCCTAATGGCATGGGGTCAAATACTGGCCAAAAATATTGTAAAAATATTAATGTTTTCCGCCCCCACCAGAAAGCGAAAGTTACGAAAAATAGCGTTTTTTCTAGAAAACTGCAGGTTTTCTTGCAAAATATTCTATATGAAAACTTATTAACTGCTATTCAATAAACCTTTGGAAAGAGCTCTTAAAGCTGAATAAAATAATATATTAATTTTCAGAATATGCCCATATTTGTAGAAGTTATTAACTTTTTTACCAGTTCCTCTGGTTCGCGACATGTCGCTAATCCTGAAAACGGATAAACATTAAACACTAGTAACTTTTTTAACCTTCGAGATATTTCAACCCATAGTAGGCTATGTCACTCGCTTCAGCTCTGGAATGCCTTTCTAACGATACAAATATTTAATATTGCCAAATCGCAAATTATAAGGATTGCATCACGGTTCCGTAATATGTGTAAAACGTTAGTGCCAACGGAGAAGAAATCAGTTATGTGGATAGGCTAAAATATCTGCGCTGTTTTCTGGTTGCAGCCAAGTCATTTAAAATTAGTCTTATTTCATTTGGTTAGTGTCCGCTGTAAACCGTTACTCCTCTGTGGAATTGAAGCTGTCAGCCCTACCAACATTGAACTGAACTAATAAACTACTAAATAATATACATCCACTTGTCAGTTTTTATATTTATGTAATGAAAAAACTTAAACGCTAATTACCCGTTTCCGACAAATTTCTGCAGTACTTCGGTTCTTTAGCAAGTATGTGCGCAGACTCTCAAACGTTTTCAGAGGATTAGAGAGCTATCAGCGAACTACTTGCGATAAATTAAGTCACGCTGACTAAAGGAGCGCTTGATGAGGACATGATCAGTTACACACATAATATATAGACCTATGTGCCGTCAATCACGACAGACGCACCCATGTATAAGACGATGTGGGTGGAGTCGATGTCCAAATCGCCTAGATCGTATTGGCATTTTGACCAGGCAGGTATTAGACGTTATCACGAGATTTGTACGGCGCACAGTCAAGTCGCGCGAACTAGCTTATCACAGGCGCTCTGTCGAAACGAAATCGACTGGCAGGTATGGTCAAAATCGGTTCCATGTGAAGATTCATAAGGGTCAGCTGTAAATTGCCTGGCAGGCAATCAGACGGCTCCGGTGAATGGGGTTTAGAATTGAAGCGGCGAGGGAGGTAAGGGGAAGAGGTGTAGGCCTAATCAGGATGCAATTTGTGAAAGATCACTGTTTTCGGTTTTAAGTGAAAGACCTGTGGAGAGATACCATAGTGGGTGGTAGTGATGAGTTCGTATGCGCCGGTGTAAAGACTTCAAGCTACCCCCCATTTCAAGTTACCCCCGGTAATCTGAAATCGATTTAATTTTACCCCCGGGGTAGCTTGAACCTGATTTCATATTACCCCCGCCCTGTTCACATTACCCCCTCTCTGATTTATTCAAAATGATAAATTCTTATGTTTACAACTGTCGCGAAACCGGGGGATCGAACTCTAATGACCAGGACCAGGATACCGATGGTTTTCCCAAGCTTCGGAGGTGCTTCTTAAATTCCCGCGGGTAAGGCACCCGGAGTATGGCAGGAGGCGAATGTGATTCAATCTTTTATTCTGGCACAAAAGAAAACTCTCGCTTGACCTCAGCCGAACTGATTCAAGTCCTGATCGCTTACAAAGTCTGTCCAAAGAGCGGAGACGTTCAGAGGTGTCAACGTCCTTGACCGTCAGCGCCGATGCAATGGAGTCCAGAGTTCGTGTTGCCCTGAAAGAAAGAACCCCCAACTTGTTCAGAGAATGACAGTATGTCCACCCCAGAAATGTCGCAGTTGGTCCATGTCTGAATCGTCCTGATTGATGGCACAATGTCCAAGGTTTCGCTGAATATCCACAGAGTCAGAGTAACGGGGCACGAGTCCGTCAGGCCCCGGCGGCGTCCTTAACCGAGCTTCACAGTTCGGTGCGTAAAGCTGCTTTCATTGCGAGTCCCAGAGCTCACTGGTTACGGAGGCAGGGGCAATCGGCCCCCAGCCATCGGTCGACGTATGCGACTTAACTCGTCTGCTCTCTTTCTCCGGCGTTCAGCGACGGGTCTTTGTATGCTTCGGAACAGGATGGGCGACGGCGGCGTTTCCTCCTTTCCGTTGGTTCGCGTGTTTTCTGCACTTGGTTGACCGTTGGATTCTTTTCTCCTCTTTGCAACTTCTTCCCAGAAAGACCAATGACGACGAAGAACCTGAAGATCCTGACGACGGCTTCCTTCGCCTTTTATAGCCCGTGGACTGAATCCGAAGTGGGTCAACTCATTCGGAGATGAGCCAGCTAATTCTAAGTTTGGCTAACTCATTTTGAGATGGGTCACCCAGTTTTGAGTTGGGCCGTCTATATCTTAGTTGGGCCATCTAGATTTGAGTCAGGCTAGCTAATTCTGAGCGGAGCGTCAATATTTAAATTAGATTAACTCCTTTCAAGCTAGGCTATCTATTTTTAAACCATACCGGCTAATTTTGAGCCAAACCAAGTAACCCTGGCAACTTAAATCAGAGATTATATTCTCCCCCTTAACATAAAGGCGGCTCTCTGCCCGCATTTTCGCTACACAACTAATGATACGTTTATTGAATGAAACATGTGAAACCTACAAGATTGAAAGCTAGTCTCAATATCTTAAAAAATTAAACAAGTCACAGAAATGTTAATTGTATTAAACCACTCATATCAGACAACTCCGATAAGTATGTCAGAATTATCAGATGCCCCATTTCACGAGAGCACAAAAGGTTGTTAATTCACGTGAATTATCTTACAAGCATTCATGGCTAAAGCGTATCTAAAGAAAATAGTAGAGACAGTTAATTTGTGTTTATGCATGAAATAAGTATCTAAATAAACATAAATAAATGAATGTTTTGAGGGGTAATCTGAAATCGTAGAGAGTAGGATGAAATCGCCTTCAAGCTACCCCCAGGGGTAACTTGAAATCGATTTAATCCTACCCTCCGGTAATCTGACGCGATTTCAAGTTACCGGGGGGGGGTAAGGTGAATGGAGGGTAATCTGAAATCGCTACACCGGTAGACCAATTTGAGAATAATTATGTGATGCGGTGAAGTGATGGCGCAGGTGGTTTGAGTAAGGTCGCAAACGAGAGCATTGTGAATTACTTGAAAGTGGCTTATTTGGATTTTTGGATGTTTGCAGTATCTACAAACCGAGTTCCGTTCCTCGAATTCAGAGTTCGAAATTTTCGATTGTGTCAATATTTAAAGTCCATAGGCCTATCTATTAATTAGACGTAAGTCACGGAATCTGGAGGGGGCTGTTATTTCGGAAACGTAGAGAAAGATACTTGCATAGAAACACATGCACAATCACATACGCATTTAAAGATACACGCATAGAATGATACAAGCATAGAAAGATACACGTATAGAAGTAGGCCTACACATGCATAGATAAATACACGCATGGAAATATACACGCATAGAAAGACACACGCAAAGAAAGATACATGCAAACACTTGCACCTGCACACGTAAAACAAGACGCCACAAGGCATAATATATAGCACGAAAATTAGGAAGACAATCTATTTTCAAACTTGAAGGGAAGACCTCCTATCAATTGCTGATCGAGTGCCATCCGGTTTCTACACATTGATTATCTTTGTGGAACCATTTTCTTCATTCAGCGCAAACATAAAATAATAAGGACGAAAACAGCCCCGCAGCAATCAGATAATTACGATTGTAATTGTAATTGTAATTGATTGACAATCACAGCGCCGTGTTTTCAAAAACAGCGTTCATTCAGAGTCAGTTCGCTAAACATTCTACTAACTAGACTATCTAATAGACCTATGGGTCTAATACTCTAATAGAAGCATACGATCGTGTATCTGAATATATCTTTCCTACTGATAGTACTGATATTGATATTTATGAAACTAATATACATGTAAAATAATATGCTGAGGTTTAGATTTATGTTTAGTTCATGAAAATATAATGTAAGTGTAATGGGCAATGTTGTTATATAAATCTTCGAATATACTCGGCTCCACACAAAAGCCACGTCATGTAGACCAGCTTAAACAACGGCGCTATATCAAATTAAGTGCACAATAACGACTTTGTTTGGTTCGATTCGGTTCAAAGTAAAATCCGGGCATCAAGCCGAGTAGACAGCCTAGTGCTACAATGGGTATCGTTGGTTATGATTGATGGTCTTTGGGGTGGTGGTGGTGGTGTTGAAAGAGCAGAACCGGGATAGGTTCTAATAATAATAATAATAAATAATAATAATAATAATAATAATAATAATAATAATAATAATAATAATAATAATAATAATAATAATAATAATAATAATAATAATCTTTTCTTTATTGAAGCGCCTGACAAACGCACTGCACTGTACATTTACAAGTTATGCAATTGAAACAATCTTAACTACTAACAGAACAGACAGCCTGCAATACACGGCGCTAATAGCAGCCTACAAAGCATGTCCTCCCTACGGGACTCGAACTCGGTACCTCTCGCTCTCTACGCCAGGCGTTATCCAATGCGCTATCAGGCTCCCAAAAAGTTCGTTTTTAGGTATTGCGTGGAAATCTATCAGTAAGCGAGCAGAGAGGACGGTCTGAGATTGATAGGTGACAGAAGGTGGTAATCGAACTTAAGAAGGTCTCTCTGGAATTCATTCCAAAAAGCTGGCGCAGAGAAGATATCATATGAGATAATATTATTTAAAAAGTTGACAGAAGTTATCATGCAATTGTGACCTCTTTCGCGACTCCGTAATATTGAAATAGCCTCACATAGCTTTGCAATTCTCTCGTTTTTTAATAATTATAATACATCCACCTGCCATTTTTTTCAAATTCATGTGAGAACACTTAAACTCTAATTACCCATTTCAATCAAAATTCTGGAAAAGTACTTCGGCTGTTTAGCTCGTATACATGTATGCAGTTCAAACGTCTTCAGGCGTCTAGTATTAGTGACGTAAAATTAAGTGACGCCGACTAAAGGAACCGTTTGACGAAGACATTATCAGGTACAATTATATTTAGACCTAAGGTGCCTGTTAATCATGACAGACAAGACGCATCCATGTATAAGTCGCTGTGGGCGGAGTCGTCATCCAAAGCATCTATTCCCGGATTGGCTTGTTGACAAGGATTAGTCGTTATCTTGAGATTTATTTTATACAGTGCACAAACAGCCAAGTCGCGGGAACCAGCTTATTCACAGGCGGTCTGTAAACACGAAATCGATTGACAGGTATGGTCAAAATCTGTTCCAGGTCAAGATTCATGAGGGTCAGATTTGCAGGCAATGAGACGGCTACGGTGAATGTTGTTTAGAATTGAATCGGTTAGGGAAGTAAAAGAAGAGATAAAATTGGAAATGAATTTGTGAAAAAACACAGTTTTCAGTTTTAAGTGGAAAAACCTGTGGAGAGATAATATAAGGTGAGGTTTGATGAGTTCGTACGCTAGATGAGATAGCTGTTGTAATTCTCTGGGGAGTTTATTACAGAGAGGTGGTGCAGCTATGGCTATCGAGCTTTTGCAAGTTTAGTCATGAGATGAGGGGCACAGACGTATTAAAGCGGAGCGGGTTGAGAGGTGTGGTGGACGAATAACTTTCGAAATTAGGACCATAGGAGGGCTGGGAGGACTGGAGTGTGTTGTATGTAAATGATACGACTAAGTAGTCCTTGCGTTTATGTGTTTTAAGCCAGTAGGCTGATATGTGATGTGGTGATGTAGGGATTTTAGTGACGGCGCGAGCGAGAGCATTCAGGATAACTTGGAAGCGGTTTATTTGGGTGGGTCATTGTGGTAAATTTCTACAAACCGAGTTCGGTTCCTCGAATTCATAGTTCAAAATGTTCGATTACGTCCATGTTTAAAGTCCATATTTATTATTCAAACGAAAGTCACCGAATAGGGAGGGGCGATTATTTCGAATACAAGCACTGAGCAAATAGAACGACTCATGCATAAAAACACAAAGAAAAAGAAAACCAATTGGAAGACATACGCAAACACTTGGATCAGAAGGCTTACCTGCACACGCAAAATTAGAGGTCCTATTTTTTGTGATTTTCATCGATGTCATTACGCATTGATCCTGTTCACCGAAGGCTCTTCTTTGTTCAGCACCGACTCATAACAATAAGGACGAAAAGAGCCCCGCAGAAAAAAGGTAATTAAGATATATAATTACATCGCCATGTTTTCAGAAACAACGTTCATTACATTTCACCGTATACCTTCGAAACAATCTAAGGCAGTTCACCTAAAGGCGTATGTGCATTGCAGGAGACAAATAGACCTACGAACAAATAGTCCTACGGATAGTAACGGTAGTCTGGAAGGCATTTTGCGCCGAGTCTGTGGTCCAACAATTGCCAGTTCCAGCATGCTCTTCGCGAATTTTTTCGATAGCTAGAAGCTGCTATACACGTCTAGGATTCAAACTAACTAATTAGCGATGTGCGACTTATAGACTGGTCAAACAAATAATTACCGAAATCGATAGTCATGTATTTTGACCATACCTGCCAATCACTGATGCAGTGCACCTACGTATTGAGGTAACTGATTATTAAATGGTGTTATATGGTGAGATATGGCTCAAGTTGTCCCATTGATATGGCATTTAACAAATGGACTGCACAGCCTAACCAAAACGTCTTGAAAAAGTAGATTCTTCTCGAGGATATCTAGGCCTACTTCGATTGGCCTATCACGCAACCATTTATTAATTTCTGGCTTACGGGGCAATCACTTGCAATCTCTAACTGCACAAAGTACCGTGTAACCATTTTATTATTTTAGTATAATTCTTTATTTTACTGTTGTCATTTTATTACTATTTATTTTACATTTTTTACTTGTCGTCTCGTTTATGTGGATCGTCCTATAACAAAGGCATAATTGACTAACTATAGATCTGACTAAGGAGAACCTGAAGTTGCGGCTGTGTCAACTTTTTTTTAAAATAGGCCTAAACGAATATGTGATGATGATGATGATGATGATGATGATGATGATGATGATGATGATGATGATGATTGATGATGTTGTTGTTGATGATGATGATGATGATGATGATGATGATGTTGATGATGACGATGATGATGAAAGGGCAACATAAACAATTCTATATCTGTGCTGCATTTGATAACCGTGAAAACTGAAAAGGCAATTTGCAAACAACCATTGTTCCGCCATAAAGAGTTAAGCAATATCTACAACTGGGTCTATATAAAACAAAAACCTACAGTTTTATTGAAGCTACTATACCTCTATACATGCATCAGCGTACACTTCCATGATCAATAGACATACAGCCTAATGCACTTTACGAAATACACAAAGGCACAACTTGTTTCAGTTCACAGCCTCTAACTGTACAACAACAGTTCGGAATGATCTATGTCTTTAAGTGGAGTTCCTTGATTTGTTTCTCTAATTTGATTAGTGTATCTACATTGAATTAATTGATTCGTTTGTCTAAGTTGAGTTATTTTCATTCATTCATTCATTCATAAATTTATATAGCGCCCCTTCCAGAGGACTACTCAGAGGCGCTCCCGACTCCAGCACGGCCAAAAAGTACAGTTTTGAGCTTAGTATAGAAAGTGTCAGTAAAAGTCCCAGGGAGCAGGCGTTTACTTATTTACTTAGTGTCTCTGCGTTAGTCGTACTTCATCCCGACGGCTTCACCTGAAAACGACAGAATAATTTACGGAGCCCAACGCGAAATTCTTCGTAGTAAAAGCCATAGATGAATGGATCGTTGCAACAGTTACAGTAGGCCAGGGCTTGTGCCACAGTAAAAGTAACGCCACTCAGGTCTATCGCAAAGTCTCCCAAGAAACTCACCAATATAAGCAACTGTTTGAAGCCTGTACAGATGGCGAATCCAAGAACGACGATGAACAACATCTTAATGATGTTGCGTCTGGCTCGAGAGATCTTCGGATCGATCTGTTGCGCTGCGTCACTTGACGGTGGAGTGATCTTTGAGATGCGGCGTAGAGAGCGCGCCATGCTAGCGTAGCAGAAAGCAAAGATAATGATGGGGATGAAGTACTCGAAGAGACAGCTGACGACGCCAAAAACACTCTTGACTGCAATGGTCGGGAAGTTTCCAACCGTGCAGATTCCTTTGATAACCTTCACGGATGGGTAGATTATGCAGACCTTAGTGATAACGCCGGTAAGACTGCCAACGATGATGCTTGCAATGACCTTGCCCTTGCTGATCTTCAGACGGTGTTTGATCGGGTGCACAATCTCAATGTATCGCTCAACGGTCATTAGAGCGATGTTGTAGATCGACGATTGGAATAGACCACTGAAAATGGCACGGGAGTTCCAGATGTAGCACATTGGGACGAAAACAGAAGATGGCCAGCGAGTTCCGTCGATCATTATCATCAGGATGAGCCAGATACTAACTAGGAGGTTGATTGTACACTGGCTGACGAGAAAATAGTTGGCTGGTCGTTTGAGGAGTGGCTTATGTCCAAGAAAAACGATCAGAGCCAACAGGTTTGCAGTGATTCCCACGACCCCAATTGAAACTTGGAGAATCTGAACGCCAGAGGTTATCGCACTAGAGTAGACTTTGAGGTCAAGCGCTTTCTCAGCCTGAAGCGATGGCGCATTTCCAGAGGCATTCATTGTCGATGTGCTGTTCAGCTTTATTGTTTTGATCGGATTCAATCCAGCTGAGAGTTGTTATTCTTCGGCAGTCGCTGCAAATTAGCCGAGCGATGATTGCGATATCTGCACCATGAATCAGAAAGTTATTATCTGTAACTCATAGCTTGTGAAGAAACATAATTATATTAGTCAGGTCCCATACAGAAATGCCTACATACATATGATATACCTCAAATGTCGAAAGAAAAGAGTTTTAGAAGTGAACACATTTAGGCGACAGCCAATATTAAAACCGTCACTTATCTGAGCAAAACCAATTCTGATTTGATTTGATGTGACACGATTTGGTGTAATATAAAAGGACAAACAGGAATTTTGTGCGATTTATCATGTTGCGATTCTGCTGGTCGCCATGTTGTTTTATCGCCTCTTCCGCGTCATCGTCTTCCTCTTCTTCCTCGCCGTCGTCCTCTTCTTCCTCCTCTTGTCCTGTAGCGCTGCGCTGCTTTGCAGCACCCTTGCAGAACTCCTTTCAGCACTTAGCTCCTCCGAGCGAACACGTATATAAAATAAGTCCACTGACCATACAATCTATAGCACTGTGAAGATTAGACGTCGATCGGAGGACAAGCCAATGTGACCACCAGCCTCGAAAAAGCGAAGCTAAGAATATTAAGTCGCTAACTCCTCATACCCATTTCTGTTTCTCTTATATGTGTGTACAGTGTATATATATATATCTTTTATGCAGATAAGTTTAAATAGGCGTCCACTTGTGCGAAAGAATTCCTCCGGTCTTCCGAAAACATAGTTTAATTAAAGATTTTGATAGCCTTATAATTCCGTCAATTACTCTCTCATTCGGTAAATACAATACGGCCAAATACCATTTTTCAAATTCCTCTAAGAAAAATGTAAACGCTTGTAAGGTATACCCGTTTCAGACAAATATTTCTGCTATCTAACGTAATATTTATGCTATCTAACATTTACGGAGGCCTTGAGATCAAGCAGCGAAACTGCTGGCGATAAATAAGTCACGCTGACTAAAGGTTCTTCTTGACGAGGACGTGATATGCTGCATGCATATATATATAGACCTCTGTGCCCGTCAATCAGGAGTGAAGACGCATCCATGTATTGGTCGATGTGGGTGGAGTCGATATATTCCACGCATCCAGACCCGGATGGACATGTTGACCAGGTATGCATTAGTCGTGTATCGTAATCTCGAGATTTGTTCAGAGCCTAAACAGTCAAGTCGCGGGAATCAGCTTATTCAGAGGCCTTCAGACAACGAAATCGAGTGGTAGGTATGGTCAAAATCGGTTCCAGGTCAAGATTCATAAGGGTCAGGCGGGCTGGCAATCAGACGGCTGCGGTGAATTATGTGTAGGATTGAAGCGGCGATGGAGGTAGGCTACCCGGTATTGAAAAGAAGTGTAATCACTAATCAGGAAAGAATTTGTGAAAGAGCACTGTTTTAAGTCTTAAGTGAAAGTGAGAGATAGCACGAGGTAAGGTTTGATGAGTTCCTATTCTCTTGATAAGATATTTTGTCGTTATTCTGGTGGGGTTTATTCCAGAGAGGCGGAACAGCTAGGGCCTATGGCTAATGGCTATAGAGCTACTTGAAATGTTTAGTCATGAGGTGAGAGAAGGACAAAGAAGTGCTAGGGTGGAAAAGGAGTTGAATGGTGTGGTTGGACTTTGAACAAATGGCAAAGATATATATAGGAAGGCGGGGATGATTGGAGTGTGTTGTGTGTAAGTGAACCACTTTGTAGTCTATGCGCTCATGTATTTTAAGTCAGTGGACTCATGGGCGTAGCCAGAAAAAATTTCGGAGGGGGTTTTAAATTTCGGGGGATTTCCATTGAAGATTGTCGCAAAAGTTAAGGTTTTTTCGTATTTCGCGTGTGAAAGCCTATAAAAATATTTCCGGAAACTTATCTCGGGGAGGGGTTTGAACGCCGAACACCACCACCCCTAAATACGCCCATGACTTGGACTGATATGACGACATAGATGGTGCAGGGGGTTGTAGTGACGGCTCGAGCGAGAGCCTTTCTGAATAACTTGAAAGCAGTTTATTTCGGTGGTTCGTTTGGGGCAAATTTCTACAAACCGAGTTCGGTTACTCGAATTCAGAGTCGAAAAGTTCGATTAAGTCGATATTTAAATCCATGTATATATTGATCAACCAAAACTTACGAGACGTTTAGGGGAGATGATTTCGTACACGTATAGAAAACCACACGCATAGAAAGATAGAAAAGAAACACGCAATAAAAGTCACACGCATAAAGACACATACATAGAACGACACACGCAGATAAAGATAGACGCGCAGAAAGACACAACATAGAAATACACACACATAGAAAGCCACGCGCATAGGATCACAAACACGCATAGAAAAACACACGCAATGAAAGACACACGCATAGAAAGTCGCAAGCGCATAAAGAGACACGCATAGAAAGATACGCGTGGACATGGGCGTCGAGAGCCAAGGCGGGCCCCGGGGCGCACACTTTTTACGGTCCATCAGGGCCCCTCGTTTTTTCAATTTCATCATTAAGCCCAAGTCTGATGTAAGCCTATAAAAAAAGCTATCAAACTACATTTGATGAATAATAATAAGTGTAATAATAATAATAAAAATACTACTACTACTACTACTACTAATAATAATAATAATTAATAATAATAATAAAAGTACATGTGAAAATCAATTTCTGGTTTAAAAGGTCCATCTCTGACTCTAATTATAAAGAAATTACAGAAATATGAAAATGTGATAATGTGAATGTGATAAATTATTTTAAATGACAGTTATCGCATTATGATATCCAATTGCAAGAGAATGAGTTGCTGCATTGTCTACATGGACTACATCAACAACTCGCTCTGTATCATGATCATCAACTCCACTTCTACTTAGGCCTACTAGTAATCGATACTGTCAGCTTGATTTGCTGCATCATTCGCTTTTTATGAAATTGAAAATGCAAGACTTTGAAGGAGCGTCTGTCTCTCGTTTGTAATTCTGACTTTCATTCATCTTTCTTTCCTTAATTGAGCTCCAGATTTCTGATGATAATTTATCCTCTAATTCATCATCAGCTTAATGAAATATAATATCTAATATTGGTAATTTTGCATCAATTATTTATTATGATGACTTCCATCCAGCAGCAAGTTAAAATATTATTTATTTGAATAATAACTCAAATTTCAATTATTAAATCCAACGACTGCATTATTTTAAAAGATTTTATGCTTGCCAGACAAATCAATAATCAATTATAGGCAGACTGCTGATGAAACTCCAAATACTGATAAGCAGTGTTTTTACAAATTCAAATGATTCAACTATAATATGACCACAAAAGTTGTGACTTGATTAAATAAGTGGCTTAGCTAGGATTTACCACAGAGGTTGTGTAATGCGAAGTGCTAGGCCACGCATACGATTCTGGTGGAGCATATGTAGGTCTGTATAGGCCTATAGAATTCAATCAGAAATCGAAATTTGTCTGCATCAGTTAACTCAGCATCAGCAGCTAGTCCAAAATCATTCTGATGACCGATGACCAAAGCCTGTTACTGTGCTCACTCCTAAATCCTCTGACTGAGCAGCTGAGACTGTGTTCAGTTTAACAGCTATTAAATCGTTTTCGTTAACAACATTGCTAATAGAATTATTTGCAATGCTAACCTCTTCAGTCCCATTACTACCGTCACATTCGTTATTGTCTTGCTTTTTGGTAAAGAAATTCATTAGATCGGTTCCTCTATAACGCTTCATTACATAGTTAGTAAATTGAAGCAAGTAAATAAGAAAATTTAATTTTAACTGTTTTTATTTAAAAGTAAACGAATGGATTAGCGACTGTATTCTGAACTTGAAGATCTACTTTCACAATAGGCCGCTTAAAATGAACACTGGAGGCTGCAGAGAGATATTGAAAGAGACCGACTGCAAGAGAAAAAACGCGCGCGAGAGATACAATGCAGATATTATTTCAAACATTCCTCAGCGCAGGAGCTCAGTATAGGCAAGACAAAGGGTAAAAAAGCAGTGGTTGTGACCTAGATAGGCACAACGGATACACACGTCCGTGGCCCTGTGTAGATATCATGTATCATGAAGCATTCGTCATATAGGGCCTACAGGCTGCATTAGGCCAAAACCCAAAGATTTCTTCAGTTTGAACAAAATTTTAGACATTTCTGGGCTCCTGCCAAGGGCCCCTTCCATGGAACCGGGCCCCGGGGCAGCAACCCCCCCTGACCCCCCCTCTCATCGGCCCTGCGCGTGGAAAGACACACGCATAGAAAGACACATGCATAGAAAGGTACACGCATAGAAAGACACACGCATAGAAAGACACACGCATAGAAAGACACGCGCATAGAAAGACACGCGCATAGAAAGACACACGCATAGAAAGACACACGCATAGAAAGACACGCGCATAGAAAGACACGCGCATAGAAAGACACACGCATAGAAAAACACACGCAATGAAAGACACACGCATAGAAAGTCGCAAGCGCATAAAGAGACACGCATAGAAAGATACGCGTGGAAAGACACACGCATAGAAAGACACATGCATAGAAAGGTACACGCATAGAAAGACACACGCATAGAAAGACACACGCATAGAAAGACACGCGCATAGAAAGACACGCGCATAGAAAGACACACGCATAGAAAGACACACGCATAGAAAGACACGCGCATAGAAAGACACGCGCATAGAAAGACACACGCATAGAAAGACACACGTATAGAAACATACACGCAATGAAAGACACACGCATAGAAAGTCGCAAGCGCATAAAGAGACACGCATAGAAAGATACGAGTGGAAAGACACACGCATAGAAAGACACACGCAAGGAAAGGTACACGCGTGGAAAGACACACGCATAGAAAGACACACGCATAGAAAGACACGCGCATAGAAAGACACGCGCATAGAAAGACACGCGCATAGAAAGACACACGCATAGAAAGACACACGCATAGAAAGACACGCGCATAGAAAGACACGCGCATAGAAAGACACGCGCATAGAAAGACACGCGCATAGAAAGACACACGCATAGAAAAACACACGCAATGAAAGACACACGCATAGAAAGTCGCAAGCGCATAAAGAGACACGCATAGAAAGATACGCGTGGAAAGACACACACGCATAGAAAGACACACGCAAGGAAAGGTACACGCGTGGAAAGACACAAGCAAACTCTTGCACTATAGTAAGGATCGCCTGCACACGTAAAATGATAGATAACAGGGTATAATAGCACGACAAGTAAGAAGCGGAAACAATCAAAATAAAAGAGCATATATACTTTTAATTTATTGCTGATTGAGTGCCTTCCTGTCTCTCTGCCATTTCACAACAGTCGCTAGGTTACTAACATAATTATATTATATTGAACAAGTTTGCGACCAGTAATTGGGCACTTTACCCTGTTCGCATTGATTATATTCATCGAAGCCGTTCCTACATTCAGCACCGACTCAAGATAATAAGGACGAAAACAGACCCGCAGCAATCAAGCAATCAAGTAAAACTAATTAAGACTGACAATTAAAGTTTCATATTTTGAGAAGCAATGTTGATTCTCTGTGTTTATTCGCTAGACAAACTAATAGATCTAATAGACCTCGCCAATCATCCACCATCATCTGCCTCAGGATCCTCTATCCATCACCCCAAGGCTTTCCACTCGAAACTAAAGTCTCTCCTTTTCAAGAACTCTTATCCTGACTCATCCGATCCTGTACCTTCCAATCCTCGACCTAAAAGACACCCGCCTTAACATCTGCTGTGCCCTCTCTGATCCTCTGGAAACCGGACTCGGACCTCCCTCGGACTACTCTTTTGGGCAACCCCTCTGACTATACGCAGCGCTCATTAATAAGCTGGTGCCCTGCGCTTGGCTTTCGAGTGGCGCTTTAGAAGTTTGGAGATTACGATTACGATTAGACCTATAGGGCCTACCTGCATCAGAATATATATATTCACACTGATATTGATAGTAATTAAACTAACATATGTAAACCCCTATAGCGAGCACAAAATATTCAAGCTGACTTTTGCTGAGTTTTAGATTTATATTTAGTTCATGAAAATCGTAAGTGTAATGGGTAATGAAATGTAAATCTTCGAAATTTATCAGCGCCACGCAAAATCCACGTCAGGGAGATCAACATATACACCCGCGCTATATCAAATTGAGTTCGCAGGTTGTTTGGTCCGTTTCGGTGCATTCAGAATCCGGGGATCAAACCGAGTAGATAGCATAGTTCCAGGGTGCATATCGTTTGTTATGATGGTGGTCTTGGTGCGGGGCAAGAGTGGAACCAGGAAATTATGAAGTTTCAAAACTGAAACTTCAAAATTTTGGTTTCAGTCTGGAGTGGAAATCTACATGAGAGACACAAAGAGAGGATGTGCTGAGATTGGCAGGTTAGAGAAGGTGGTTATCGAGCTTAACAAGTAAAATGAATGCTTTGTCAAATGATCTCATACGTCACGTAGGCCTATCCGGCGACATCGATATTGAACTGATTTTTTGACTTGGGAGAAGATGCAGGGGCTTGCTCCGATTTCTCCGCGGCTTGGTCCGGTACTGCAGAGCCTCCGGAATCGGCCCCCACTCCCTACGCCGGCCTACGGGAGAACTGGAAGAAAAACATAGCAATTTTCAAAAGTCAGGTTATAGGCCTATGTAACTTCTATGCAAACCTCCAGTTGACTTCC
>JACEVL010000026.1:0-72500 GCA_020284085.1 Aporrectodea caliginosa
AACTCTCAAGGGTCTTGGACCACCAATACGCCAACGACACCCAAGCCTTTACTCATAGCCCAGCCAGCGGAACTCCTCTACTGGTAGCGAAGATCCTTGAGTCCACCAAGGCGCTGAACCTGTGTAAGCTTATGTCTTCTAACCATAGTTGTTAAAAACGGTGAAATCAAAATAAAAAACGGAAAAAAACGTCGTTTTATTGAAAAAAATTAAAAACGGAAAAAACGATAAAAAAAACGGAACAGAAAATAATTTGAATTTGCTACATCTTTTACTGCATTTTTAAATTAAAAACCTTGTTATTTTAATCAGCAAATAACATAACTTTATTAGTAAACACCAAATAACAGAAACCTACAACAATTATTTTCTTTTTCATAAGCTTGGTTTAAAAAGAAATTGAGAAATTAAAAATATTTAAATCTTTTCAAATTTAAATGTATACATAAGTCCACATAAATCCATGTTGACATAAGCAATTAAAAACTAAACTTTGTAAGTATAGAGTGTAGGCCTACTTAATAAAAAATTGTAGGTCTATACTTACAATTCTGACTTATATAAGAACTTGATATGGAGCACTATCCGTCAGTTTATCAGTCAATCAGAAATTACTGAGTACAAAGACGACATTTCGCATTTTGAAATTGAAATTCAAATAACTTGTATAGATTTTATTTCCTGGACTGTGCTGTTTATTTCTCAACTGATGACACCAACTAGTGACGTAAATCAGATGAATCCTTGAAAGGACGGAGACAACGTAAGGGATATCAAACAAAAGTAAAATTAAACATACATACATAGCCGTTTATTGAATCAACGGCTATGAATGTAGGCCTATGTTTAATTTTACTTTGTTTGATATCCCTTACGCCAAAATTACAAATAATAACAGACAGTAGATAAATAAATAAATAAATAAAGTAACATAAAAAAATAAAAAACGGAAAAAAACGTGACGAGAAATAAAAAACGAAAAAACCACGTTTTTTGGGAAAAAATAAAAAACGAAAAAAACGTTTTTCACAACTATGCTTCTAACCGTCTATGCCTTAACTCCGACGAACCAAACTCATTTGGTTTGTTGGTCGGGCCAAACTAGTCAAGATTGACATCAGTTCCTTGGACTTTTTCGTCCCCTCTGTTTCGGAAACGCATTTGTTTCTTACTAACTTGGGTTGGGAGCGCCTCTGAATTGCTGAGTGGCGGTTTTTAAATAGTCGATTACAATTACATTTACAGTAATGACACCTTGTTTATTTTAATTCTTGCCTCGTAGTTTGGCATCCTTGTTAAGAAGCAAAACCATCTTAATATATAACGGTTTCATTTCCTTTCCACTGACATTGCGCCATCCTTCCCAAGCCCACAGCAGCTCATCCCAGTCTCTCGATGTCGATGTCAGCCTCATAAGACCTGCAATTGTCATCACGTTCATTATTATCTTAGTCGTCATCATTATCACCATCATCACCATCACCACCATCATCATATTTAGCAGCAGCAAAAACTTGGACTTCATCATCATTACACCTACTACCTTATCTTTGAACATCCTCTTGGAGTTTTACTTCTTTATCTACTTCTTCATCATCATCAACTTCTTCTTCTTCTTATTCTAAATCCTCTTCTACGTCATCATTCACCTCCTCCACTCATTACCGTCGCATACAATGTCATCATCAGTCTCATCATCATCATGGACTTCATCATCATTACACCTACTACCTTATCTTTGAACATCCTCTTGGATTTTTACTTCTTTATCTACTTCTTCATCATCATCAACTTCTTCTTCTTCTTCTTCTTATTCTAAATCCTCTTCTACGTCATCATTCACCTCCTCCACTCATTACCGTCGCATACAATGTCATCATCAGTCTCATCATCATCATCATCATCGCAATGATCATCGCTATTGTCGATGTCGCCGTCATAATCGTGATGATCAATAGTCTATTTTGATCTGACGAATCCTGCCTGCAGTGTAAGGTAAGATTGTCTACCTGCAATGTTAAAAGTGTCTACGTTTAAGATAAAAGTTGTCTCCGTGTAAGGTAAAGATTGTCTATCTCTAAGTTAATCATTGTCTACCTGGGTTCTGCGAGATGCAGCTTCCATTTCCAGATGTTTTGCCTGACTCGTCTTTGCAGAACTCTGCTGTGCTGTAGATTTCTGTCATGTTTCTCTTCAGTTCGTTCAACTGAATATGAAGATACAATCTCATCCAATCTAAACCGATCTAATCTATTCAGATCGTATCCTATCTAGTCTAGCCCATGCACGACCAACACGACCAAGCTGCTTTGGAGATGTGCTTCATGAGTTTATGTAGCGCAGCTGGATGGAGAATTTCACTTAGAGGAATGGACAGCTTTGCTGCCGTATCAAAGAGGGCAACCGGATTATCTGGAACAGCTTGAAAGTTGGTAGGTGAAGGACTGGCTGTCTACTAGTTATAGCGTGGTCCATGGAGGTGAATCATTCCATATTAAATGTGCAACTTTAGAACAGTACTGCATAGGCCTACACTGCAAACCCCATCCACCTTTTGCAAGACCCAAAGGGAGCCAGCCATCTTGGACAAGAGCCAATCCCAGAATTCAATATTATTATTATAATTATTACTATAATAATAATAATAATAATAATAATAATAATAATAATAATAATAATAATAATAATAATAATAATAATAATAATAATAATAATAATAATAATAATAATAATAATAATAATAATAATAATAATAATAATAATAATAATAATAATAATAATAATAATACTCCTAACCTAATTTTTTGTTCCTGAGGGATTATATCTACCTCGGGTAAAAAAATAATAATAATAATAATAATAATAATAATAATGATAATAATAATAATAATTATTATTATTATTACATAAAGCCAACAAACTTATGTACAGACTGATTAAAGGTAACTGTTTTCAATATTTTTATGAGCCTTCGATCAGTCCTGGGTTACTGTTGTTGCAATCTGTGGTGCCTAAAACAGATAGAGAGTTTCCAATTTGTAGGGCGACTGATAAGCGTTGTAGAAGATGACTGGTCTCACGCTGGTCGCCTGTCGCTGCTGAGATCTTGCGTCCTAGGTCTTGAACAAACTGCAGTGATTCTGTGTGCCAGCTTCCTGCAGTTTCGACTGCCACAGGGACGAAATGATGTGATTGTGTGATAGCAGCATACTTTTTCCTTGTTGCGAGCTGCCTTTTCCGCTGCCGCACCTGCGCTTTTGCGATGTAATAATTATGTTCGTAGGATGCAGCGAAAGTATCTGGTACCGTGACATCCCATGCCAAACAGCGACCTCTGTATCAAGGTATGATGGTGACTCCGTCAGGCCTTTTGCCGTCTGATCTGGAGAGGCCATTGGACTCTTTGATGGCCGGTATTTTGGCTCTGGTGAAAGCTCGCCAAATAACATCATTGAGCATGCCATGTCGATGTTGTCTTCCTGCTCCTTTCATGCAAAAGAATCCATGATGGCCGTTGGATTCTACTATGACACCACATTTGCAAGTGTGTCTTTCACACAACGCAGTGCCTAGTCGGATGCCGGAAGCTATTCTTAGGACCTCTCCTGACATGCGTAATCCTGCTGTCGTAATGGGAAGTGCATGAAGCCAGTCTCCAGAGTGTGGCGATTGCACGGCTAACAATCTGGCTTTAATAGCAGAATCACTCGCTCTTTCTGACAGGTCTTGAAGTGCATGTTAAATGAGTTTGCTGTCCCATTCCCGTTGTATATGAACCTTCTGCTCGATGGGAGGAGTTGCGTTCGACTTCGATGACCAAGAACTAAAAACCTCCTCTACCAACGGTTCTGTGACTGTGATTGTTAGAGGGACGTTGAGTAACAGTCGGTCTTGAAGGTTTCGTGTGCCAGCGGCTGATGCCAAAAAGGCGAAAGTTGCCAGTATAACGGCACTACGAATGCCCAGACCACCGTTTCTAACAGGTAAAGATGCCTGGATCAATTGATCGTCGCTCATGTTGATATAGAGAAGGCTACACAGACCAGTTCTCAGGACTTCGTCGAAGTCGTGTAGAAGTCCTTCGTTTAAGAAGCAGGCTGATGTTCTTAATGTGTATAGCAGCTTCGGTATGCTAAGCTGCTCCTCAGCAGGGTGAATGAGTCGTGTGGATGCAGCATCTCAAGCCTTGTTTGTGACTTTCTCTAAATCATTGATCTTTTTCTGGATAGATTTGTCGACAGCCCTGCCTGGCAGCAGCGGTGCTCCCAGCAATGTCAAATCTTCAACGGCGATATTTTCAAACTCGGCGAAGGTCTGAATCTTCTTTGCTTTATCGTAGCTTCTAAAGGATGCTTCGCATTTTGCTTGATTCAGCTGTAGACCATACATGGGCGCCTCTATCTCTATCAAGCTGACGTCGTACTCAACTTGATCGATCGGTCCAGCAAGAGTAAGATCGTCCATATAGCCTATAGTGGATGGAGTTCTCAAACTCTCCAGAAGTGGATGTATTGCCAGACAAAACTCCAGTGGCCCTAAGGGGTCGCCTTGTTGGGTACCTTCCTCGGAATGAATGGTATGCTATCTGGTCTGTAGCTGGGGGGTGTAGGCATAGTTGTCATATACGTATCTGTATATTTCCGGAGCTTTTGCTGCCACCGCCTCTAACATCGAGTCTCTTCTCAGAGCATTGAAGGCATTCGAAAAGTCCAGTTTCACTATGATATGGTTTTCAGGCATCGACTGCAAGTATCGTCTGGTTGCGTGGACAGCAGCCTCGGCACCTCCTGATACTCCGACGCCGATTTGAAGTGGTGACAGATTTTGAGATAGGTATGGAGTAACAACATGGCAGACACACTTGGCAGCCAGCCGTCGCCACGTGTATCCAATCGACGCAATCGTGATTGGTCTTATTCCGCCATCTTTTTTCCCAAGTGTTATTGTATTTGTATTGTATTTAGAAATTTATAAAGCGCTTCTCACAGTAATACCCAATCAGAAGCGCTCCCAGTGCGAAGAACTCTGCGAAAAAAGAAACGTCTTAAGACAACGAGAAGAGGCAGAAATACCCCCAGTTAAGATCACAGATCGAATGGTAGACCGTAGTGGGAAGGTCATTCCAGAGCATAGGACCAACAGATGCATAAGCGCGATGCTGGGCAGTAGCAGTCCGCGACCGAGGTACGAGAAGGTCATGACGGTCTAAGGAGCGGAGTGAGCGACTAGAGGCAGCCGAAAGGGGTCGGCGAATTGAATCACAAAGATAGCGAGGGGCCTGACCTAAGAGCACCTTGGATGTAAGAAATAGAATTTTAAACTTTAAAATTTTAGTCTTCCGCCGTATAGGATATCGGCAACTTGTTTCGGTAGCCCGCCTCTCAAAAGTAGATTGATTAAGTCAGTGATAGTCTCTACGAAATCCGTGTCTGTTGTATTGGACAGAAGGTTCTTCAGATGCTGTGGTGTGAAGCAATCTGGTCCTCCGCTAGATGCTGCAGGAAAGGAAGCAATAGCGTTACAGACCATCTTTCCAGAAACCTGTATGGCGTCGAACCTGTCTTCTTGAGGGCATGGCAGTGTTCTTCTGTCTTCGTAAGCCTTTGGGTGCTTCTTCTGCAATTCTTCAATCACTCTAGGTGAATCTTCTACAGGAACATCATCAGAGCACAGCAAGCGAAGGGCTCCTTTGATGTCGCCATCTTATTATTATTATTATTATTATTATTATTATTATTATTATTATTATTATTATTATTATTATTATTATTATTATTATTATTATTATTATTATTATTATTATTATTATTTAAAATGATAAAAGTCTGGAACGGTTAGAACTCCTCGGGCTCGGGCTCGGGCAAAAGGCTGGCAAAGGTACCGCAGATTGCAACAGCGTTAAAACGCTGTATGGCTAGAGATATACGTTGGAACAAGTATGTGGCTTCGCGTTGGTCTCCTGACACAAAAGCTAAAAGTCTCCCGATGTCGGTTATCAGAGACATGCAGGCGTCGCCCATGGGGCCCAGCGTCTCGAAAGCTAGAGGCACAAATTCGTACTCCTCCAGCAGAGCAGTGTATTTAGTTGTTTTCCTTAGAGCCGCTATTTCCGCCGCAGCACCAGCTCTGATGGCGGTCGCCGAGACATAAGACGCCGCTAAGGTATCGATGACCGTGGCGTCCCACACGAGGCTCCTGCCTACCCGCCACGGGATCAAAGTAAGGCCGTCAGGTCTTTTGCCGTCTATTATTATTATTATCATCATTCCTTTTAAATTATTCATTGTTACCATAATTATTATTCAATATTTATTTAGTGTAATTCGTTCATTCATCTCTCATATTATTATTATTATTAAGATTATTTGAGAGACAACTGATAGAATTATGTTGGTGGTGGTGGTGGTCATGATGATGACGACGATTACAATATAATAACGAATGATGATGATGATGAAAAGAACTATGATGATGACGACTATGCTGATGAGGACAACAGTACTATGGTGATAATGAAGAGTATGATGTCAATGATGACGATGGTGATAGCAGGAACTTAATTAGTTAATGGTTGCATTTCTTAACAGCTTTGATTTCGTTGATCGTCAAATGAGAGCAGGCAGACGAAATCCCTCGAAATCGTTCATTGAGATGCGGATCAGTGAAGTTCTTCCAGTCGAAGAGTGAAGCATTCTTGCAGGCTTCTTTCTGGAACCGAGCCACGCGTAGACTGGCCGCACTCTGTCACGGTTTAATAAATTGCATTCGCTTAATTAATTTCAGTTGAATCAATTCACTATATTGTGCATGAATAACCAGCAATTACCTTATTAAGAGGGAATAAACAGCGACCAGTTGCGTGGGAATGATAAGCTATTAGTTAACCCTTTCATTCCCAATTTAATTTTGATTAATGAAAAAATATTTTGCTGAGTTATTTCTAATCAGTAACATAGTCTGAAACATAATAGAATGAATTTTCAATAAAAAAATAAATTGTTGACATTTTTTTATAATGACTCCATTTGGCGTCTATGGGACTCAAGGGCTGAACTTCGAAAACAAACTTAACATTCAGTTGACACACACACACACAAGTGTGTAACTAAGTGTAGAATCGTAATTAACATGTGTGATAAGTAAGAAAACAGTTTTGTCCTTTGTGATACTTACTTACTTAACTGCCACCTGTGTAAGTAAGTAAGTATCTTTGCTTTGGTTCCGAATGAGCTGGAAAGTGTCCGATGCTGTCAAACCGCACCACATCACTGGCAACAGGTATATTACAGATCTTTTCTTGGGACAAGTTAGTCTTCCTGATCCATCACCTGAAGTTGGAATGGATGACAGTAGCTCTTCTGCCGTTGCGGTCAATGACGGACGTCCACGCTTTCGAGTGACTGTTGGTGGCAGCTTGTTTTCCTGTACAAGTGTCTCACTGATGATGGCTGTGAACTCAACGAGATCTAACTATTCTCGATTGGTTTAGTTCTTCTGTTCTTCCTGTGTAGACGATATAACAGCCAATCATTGACCGCAGCTAAGTTCAGCGCCCACACGAATATGCACCTGTACCACTTTGGACTCTTATGGTCAACCTTATATAGTGACATCAGCATGTCGAAGAGATCAACACCACCCATGTGCTCATTATAATCTTTGACAATAGCTGGACATGGATGCTGACATACTTTTGCTGTTTCCTGTCCCATCTCTTGATTGAGGTCATTGGCTCCATTGCAGTGCGGGTTGATGAAAGCTGAACTGAGAAGTTATCAAGCCATCGTAGCACAGCTAGACCAGAGTTAGCATCAACAGCTGTGTCAGCAGATCCTAGGCCCTCTTTCTTCAACTCTTTCTTTGAGTTTAGAAGACAACAGGAGGAAATCTAAGTTGCCTTGACCAGTACATTTGGCATCTTGGCAGGTGAACTATACCCATCCTCATGAGCACTCCCAAATACTGTTCCATCTCAACTAAGTCTGCATGTTTGGAAACTGGATGCACACTGAACACAATATACATGTTGCTTTGCTCCACAATATGCTCAATCAATGCTTGTGGGAAGAAATGTTGAAAGTATTCCAGTGGAGATTGATTTTCTGAAGGTTCACTGAACCTATGTTTCCAAAGGTTGTCACATGGCTTTGGAAGAGACAGTTTTCCCCATTGAAATGTATGACTGAATTTCTTCTCGGAGCGTGAAGAAGGCTGTTTCTGCAGAGACAATTACTTACTTGGTCTTTTGGAAATAGTTGTGCAATATTAAAATTAGAAGAAATTGCATCAACAGTTTTTTCTTAGTAATTGGAGAAACGGTTTTAGTAATTTGCTGTTGAGTCAAAAAAGTCACACAGAAACAGCAAGAAATGTAATGCTATACATATTTCAACCTTTGATACCCATTGACTCCAAATGGAGTCATGTTCAAAACTCACTTTTTCTCTGTAATTATTTCATTAAATAGCATAACAACTCTTTTTACTGCTAAAGGATATGCAAAAAAAGCAACATAACAATTTTCTTACTTTTGAAATGGCTGCTAAACGAAGAAGAAAATTCGTCTCTAAAGGCCAATGTTGAGACTATAATTGCAGCGCCATCTAGGTAGAAAAAATTATGCTAGCCTATCTGGAAAGATTCAGTATTATATGAATGTTGATCACAAATTAACCCTGGTTACCAGAAATTGAAATAATTTTGAAAAAAAATTATTTACACTAATGACTCCAAATGGAGTCACTGGGAACGAAAGGGTTAAGTTATGGTCGATTGCACAGTAACACGGTCTATTCTTGAGGAATCAACAGCAATTGGCTGTGATAGGGTTAACAGCTCTTCATTCTGTTATGGTTTAGTAATAATTATTATGTTCACTTTCCTACGACGGCAGTAGTAGAATTATGGAATAGTTCGCTTAGGGTGCTGTTAAAGAGACCGTCGTAGATTTAAGACGAAGCTAAGGAAGATTGGCTACCGGTATTGTGTATTCCCGTCAATTTTAATTGTACGTCACCAAAAATATGCTTTTCAAATCACTCGAAACCTCTGTTCTGTTCTGTTCTATTATGTCATGTTGTGCGAAGTCACCTTGGAACGTTGGAATAAAAAGCAATTCACGCTGTTATGATCCTTAGATTCTTGAAATCGTCCACGAAAGAGAGGCATGCACTGAAACGATTAACCCTCAGGCTACCGAGGTTTTTTGTGTGACACGGGCTACCAGAGGGGGCTACCACGACCCCTGGATTTCGCGTTTGGTTTCCCATATCATATCTTGTAATACAGCAATGGATTCAGCATTCATTTCTGAACAGAATGGTATATTTAATTGTACATTATGTGCATGTATCTCGAAATAACATAATTTTTAACAACGAAACCGATAATTAGCGATATTTTATATTATTGCGTACATTATTTACTTTTTGGATAAACAGATATAAGATTATGTGTGTTTTGAAACTGATCTATGTATCCAAGAACATTTTAAACATAATGATGCTTCATTTGTAAAAATAACCTATAAACTAGTTCATAGTTGTAGCGAAATCTAAAGGCATGCAGCTATATCAACATAAAACAAGACTGCGTTATGGTTCACGGCAGTCAAATATGTCAGTGGTCTTTGCAGTTATTGCAAGTTACTCCCATTGTTTTGTGCGAATGCTTCCTGTAAACTGGCTTCTCACTTCATCTTCAGTATCTGTTTGAGCTAATATAAGTTCTAAATCTGTAGCTGTTGACAAACGTTTACGTAGAAATATCGGTGTACGTTGTGATGCTGCATTCAGCCATTTTCAGACAGATATTGCGTATTATTATTTATTTTGATCAATGCCAGTGTTCAAAAGACAAATAAGTAAGCAAGCAAATGTAGCCCTGCATTCCCTCTACAGAATGGTATAGTTGTTTCTCTTCCAGGAAGAAGAATGAATACGCTATAGTCGAAAAACTAAATGGGTGCTATCCACCCACCCTGGTACATGTACCTCTGGTATATCGGGTATAACTTTTGAATGGCGTGAGATAACCACCATGATGTTTACCTCAAAATGTGCCCAAATTATTCTGCTACAGCTCCCTAAAATGTAAAAATCATATTTCATATGAAAAGAAATTTATGCATAAAAACGTAGGGGGTGGTAACCACCCCTTCCTTGGTAGCCCGAGGGTTAATTAAATTTACTTTGCCATGCCTTCACTTACCTCCCCTTACGTTAACAATGTCATGCCCTGCACGCCCCTCGGCCGTCTGATCACCACCTCAGAGGACTTTTTTTATTTAGTCTAAGATTGCAATATACCGTGCGACCGCGATCGCACGACCGTTGCCTACCTCTTGCAGATAATCTACAGCGCAAGACTTTACAGTTAGAATGTTGTACTATATTGACATGTATTACTAAGACATATGTGAACCAGAGTGAGGATGTGCAATTGGTTTAATAAAGAATATATTTATTTACTTACTTACTTACTTACTTACCTTCCTTTGTCTGGCCTTACCTTGTCCTACATTATCCTGGTCGTTAGATTTACCTTCCCTTACTTTGACTCACCTTACAGTTTGGTCATTAGAAATTGGCGCTCAATAAAAACTTCACGACTACAGTTAGAATGTAGTCTTTACAGCAACAAGTGACAGAAATAACGAGAGAGGGTAGCAAATACATTTTGGATCTAGTCCTGACGAACGAAGAAAATTTGGTGGAAAACATAACAGTGGGAGAGAACTTTAACAAAAGCGATCATAAAATAATTAGGTGGACGATGGCAATAGGCAACCAGATAGATAAGGAAGAAAAGCAAAAAAGATATAAATTCTTTGGGGTGGACTATGAAGTTGTCAGAAACAGACTAAAAGAAAAGGAACTAGAAAGCAAGGTCAAAGGATTAGGAGTAAACGAAAGTTGGGAAACGCTAGGGAGGTGCTTGGGAGAGGTAATGGAAGAAACACTACCAAGAGTGAGAAGCATGGTCAAAAGGAGGCCATGGGTAACAAGAGAGGTACAAAAAAAGACGAAGGAAACAGAAGGCCTGGAGGAAGTATAACAGGTTAAGGGAAGGCAGGGAACCAGAGGATCAAAGCATGAAGAGCCAAATAGAGGAATTAAAAGAAAAATATGTCAAGAAAAGGAATGAATCGAACATAACCAACAAAAAAGCGGTGCAGGAGTATGAGAGGAAGCTAGCGGCCAACGTGAAAAATGACAGTAAATCCTTCTACAAGTATGTGAGAAGTAGGCAGAAGAAGAGGGATAGAGTTGGACCAATTACAGATGGAAAGGGAAGTTTGATCACAGAAGACGAACAGACGGCAGAGGAACTAAACGAATACTTTGGCTCGGTTTTCAACAAGGAAGACGAAGTAAACATCCCAGAAGCGATGAAGATGTTTGATGGAGATGAAGAGCAAAGATTGAAAACTGTAACATTTACAAAAGAGAAAGTGACAGCGGAACTGAAAAAACTCAAAACTGATAAGAGCCCAGGTACGGATGCAATGCATCCCAAGTTTCTAAAAGAAGTAAGTGAAGAATTGGGAGGAATATTGGCGCATATTATGGAACAGTCAATGGTAACAGGAGTGATCCCACAGGACTGGAGGGATGCACTAATAGTACCGATCTTCAAGAAGGGAAACAGAAACGAAGCAAAAACTACAGGCCAGTCAGCCTTACAAGCATAGTGTGTAAAGTGATGGAGAGAATCATCAAAGATGGAATGATTGAACACTATGAGAAATATAGTGTGATCCTCAATAACCAACATGGATTCACGAAAGGACGCTCGTGCCTAACAAACCTGCTAGATTTTTTCGAAGAGATGTATAAGAAAATGGATGAAGGAAAAGCGGTCGACATAGTATACCTGGACTTCGCGAAGGCATTCGACAAGGTCCCACATAAAAGGCTTGGAAAGAAATTGGAAGCGAGTGGAATCGGAGGAAATTTGTTGAACTGGTTAAAACAATGGTTGAGCTATAGAAGGCAGAAAGTTGGAATAAGAGGGAAGTATTCAAAATGGTCGAGGGTATGGAGTGGGGTGCCGCAAGGATCTGTTTTGGGGCCGTTGCTTTTTGTGGTTTTTATAAACGACATTGACAGTGGAATAGTGTCGAAGATATCAAAGTTCGCTGATGATACGAAAATGGGCAGAGGTGTGGACACGAAAGAAGAAGCCGACGTACTGAGGAAGGACATCGAAGGACTGCACAGATGGGCCAAGGAATGGCAGATGATGTTCAACACAGAACAATGCTCAGTTATGCACATGGGAAAAACAAATAAAAAATTCCAATACGAAATGGGAGGAACAATACTGAGAGAAACAGAAGAGGAGAGGGACCTAGGAGTCATCATAAACAACAGCACCAAACCATCAAGGCAATGTGCAGAGGCTGCAAAGAAAGCGAACAAAGTATTGGGAATGATTAAGAGGACAATAGTCAGCAGGGAAAAGGAAATAATGCTCGAATTGTACAAATCACTGGTTAGGCCTAATTTGGAGTACTGTGTGCAAGTGTGGTGTCCTTACCTGAGACAGGATGTAGAAAAACTAGAGAAAATACAAAGGAGAGCAACAAAGATGATAAAGGGATTCGGCAACCTGGCATATGAAGAAAGACTGAGGAGAGATAGAGGAGACTTAATAGAGACATTCAAGATAGTAACAGGACGAGACAAGATACCAGCACATAGGCTATTTAAATTCTCAGTTGATAAGAGAACTCGAGGACACAGATACAAGATCAATAAAGAAACAGCTGGGACATTAATGCAAAGATTCTTCAGTGCAAGAGTGGTTAACAGTTGGAACAAGTTGGACGAGGAAATTGTTGCTGCGGACTCGGTGATGGAATTCAAGAAGAGGCTAACTAAGATTGGATATTAGGACAAGATGCATTGGATAAGATTTGAGAGAGTGGCTCTGACACAGATGCAAGTCTTCTGAGCCACTAAAAACCTAGTTATATTATATTATATAATGTTGTACTATATTGACATGTAGGCTATTATTAATTCATATGTGAACCAGAGTGCGGATGTGCAATTGGTTTAATAAAGAATATTCTTAGTTAGTTAGTTAGTTAGTTAGTTAGTTAGTTAGTTACTTACTTACTTACTTACTTACTTACTTACTTACTTACTTACTTACTTACTTACTTATCTTACATTGACTCACCTTACAGTTTGGTCATTAGAAAGTGGCGCTCAATAAAAATTTCACAATAGCAAAAATTATTATTATTTCATATTTTTAATAATAAAAAATAATGACAGCTGCGATATGTATGTAAAACGCAGCTTTGTTGAGAGATCAAAATCTACCGAGAGGTTACTATTCTCCTTTGTGATGTTGGTTTCATAGTTCCACCACACATATGAGGCTTCGCTGTACACCTTCACTTTGTTCCCGTCCAACTCCTGAAGCCATTGCTTTGCCAGCTTCTCATCAGTAAACTTCTCATCGCTTACTTCTTGTCCCCAGGTGGCGCCTAAGACTCCGAAAAGGAAAACGACGAAAGTCAAAGAACAAAACATCGCTAGAGGGCGGAAGACAAAACGTAAATTTGTCTTCAACCAAACGCAGACTTTAGAGGAATCGAGTTTGCCTGAAATCCTGAACCGATTAAGTAGACCGAAGTCTCTACGTTTATAAAGATTGCAAGGAAATAGCTAGCCTGGTATGAGACATGTAGAACATCTGGCAAACGAAATGAAATATCTCTTGTTTTTTACAGGATACGCTTATCTCCCATACAGGCATAAAAAGAAACGGATTATTGTTGAGATTTCAATCGGATGCCGTCACAGTTCACAAATTGCGTTGCACCAGACCTGTTTACGTCTCGGAGTTAATTGTTATTAGTATTATGGATATTGCAATTGTAAATTCATTTAGCACGACTTCAAGAAACAAATCAGAGGCACTCCAGTCCCGGAAAAAACGAAACCGAGATGGTGTACATAGTTTCGAGCGCTTCTGGAAATGAATGAAGCAACAGAACACCAAGAAGCTCAAGTCAGGTTGTAAGATGTCTTATTCGAGAAAGAGGGACCGACAATACCAAAACTTCTATACTGGGCCACGGAAGTCCGTGTCGGCGGCGTAGTTATTGCTATTGTTATTTTACCGATTGTTCACATTTCCTATAATTGTATTCATCAGGAACAAAAACATTGTATGACAGCAAGAAATGTTCATCTGGAACTAAAAGTTCTCCTTCCTCTTAATACGACGACATTTGTTATTAGTAGCCTATCATGGTTATTGTAATTGTACGGTGGTTAGAGCGGTTGACCTGTAACGCGGGGAGTATAGGTTCGATCCTCGTTCGGGGCAGTAACTCTGTAGGGACCGTGAGACTCTTACAAATTGGAGGTGCAAACACGACAAGCTGGATCAGAAGAGGAGACATGGTATAGACTGAAGAACGACATGATGGAGGCAGCAAAGAAAGTATGTGGCACGACAAGAAGTCAGAGGAGACAGGAACGAGAAACTTGGTTTCTTGGCTAACCCCTCCGCTAAGAGGGATTATTCAAGCCTGAATTAGATAATTATATTACATATACATTACATTACATATATAGATTACATAGTATGCATACTACTATCGCATTGTCAATGTATAAGCGATCTCAAGAGTGTGTGTTAGGGTCATTGCAGTTTACTGATAAGTCCTGACGCGGACCTTCTGCGTGATTAATAAAAACAACCTGTGTTCAGATATCATCTTCTGAGTAAGACAAGCTTCAGATTTATGCACGAGTAGCTACTTAAACAGTATCGATTCGGTTTCAACTGTACCACGTTAAAGCAATCAATAGTTTCCACTTCTTCTATTCTGCCCCTCCCCATTTTAATTCTCCTCAGACCAGTGATGATAAAGGCGACAAAAGCAACAACAACTACGATATAATACAAAAGAAAGAAAGTCGACGACGACGATGCTGATGACAATGATGCTGTTGCTGATTATGTTGATGATGATGACTATGACAATGATGGTGATGATTACGATAATGATGATGATGATTACTATGATGAGGTTGGTGCTCATGCTCATGCTGATGATGATGATGCTGCTGATGAAGATAATGATGATTATAGAAGTAGTGGTGGTGGCCGTGGTCGTAGTAATAATAATAATAATAATAATCTTTTCTTTATTAAGCGCCTGACAAACGCACTGCGCTGTACATTTACATGTTATGCAATTGAAATCTTAACTACTAACAGAACAGACAGCCTGCAATACAACGGCGCTAATAGCAGCCTACAAAGCATATCCGCCCAACCAGCATCGATAATGTAGTAGACAGAAATTATTCTGATTACTGTTAATATACTGTTTAATTATAAGTAGTAGTAGTAGTAGTTGTAGTTGTAGTAGTTGTAGTTGTAGTAGTAGTTGTAGTAGTAGTAGTAGTAGTAGTAGTAGTAGTAGTAGTAGTAGTAGTAGTAGTAGTAGTAGTAGTAGAAGCAGCAGTAGTAGTAGTAGTTGGTGTTGTTGTAGCTCTCTGATTGGTGTTAACTGCGAGAGGCGTTTTATTAACACGTTGGCCGCTAGGGACGTGTTAACACGTCCCAAATTGGGATTGTTCAGACGCTAGGGACGTGTATACACGTCCCTTAGGTATCGGCCGCTCAGAGGTTGTTCAGCGTCCCAGTAATATTTCCTGCCGCGTATAAATAATAATGGACATGTGCTGCTATCTACTGAATGCATATAAGATTATTTTTGGCAATGTTTAGTGACTAAAAAATGGAATATATGATATGAGGCGTCTGTTGTTGTGTCCGCCATCTTTGTGTAGGCTTTATGCGGTAAACATAATAAATTTATATGAATTATTTGAAAAAGAAAAGGTTCAGTATACAGCAGCCTGTGAAGATGTGCGAATTAGTCGATGATTCTTTTGTTGATAGTGTACACGAGGTTTGGAACAAAATAGCCTATTATTCGGTCTCTGCTCGGAAGCCAAGATCGGCCAGAGACAGCCGCCCCATCGGTGGCCTTCAAGCAACACAAGGCTTCGGGCCTATCCAGACTCGGTGGACAGCATTACCTGGATGTTATCCCAGCAACTGCTACCAAAGCAGGACCTTGCAATAGATGTGATGTTTGCAACAAGCAGGAAAGGCGCAAGGAAACGCGTTGTTTTTGTGAAACTTGCCCTTTAGAGCCTGTAGGCCTACTGTGCGTTGTAGGCCTAAAATGTTTCAAACTGGTTCACAATGAACATAATTTCTATAGCTACGCAGTGTGACAGTAAGGAAAACATGCAAAACGAACAGTTATTTTGATACTTTAAACAGAAGGATGTCAAAAATCATTACGTAAAATGTTTATAAATTGTTATGCTTTTGGCCTATATTAGCCGCGCCTGGCCTATAATTGGGCCCGCGGTCACAAATACAATACAATACTATAATAGTATCATCCAAGAAAGCTCCTATGATTCCAATAGATGACTAATAGATTACTATTCTTCTTCGAAGAATTTTCATCTCTACTCGCTACGCTGTCAAAATTCAACTGTTACCTCCTAATATTGGGAGATATGAACATTAAATTTGATCAACCTGACAACGTAAACACCAAGCACATGGTTCGTTTGTTGTCGTCGCATAACCTCACTCAACACATTTTGGAACCTACTCACAACCTTGGCCATACTCTTGATGTTCTCATATCACGATTACCGTCGCTAATTGGAAATATCGACATCTCTCCACCAGGACACTCAGATCACTCTATGATCCACTTCACAATTGCCACTCAACCTCCTCCTAGAGTCTACCAGAAAACTGAAAGGAGATCATTTGCTAATTTTGATTTATCGTCATTTGAAAAAGATCTTCATGAATCTGAACTTTACAAAATAACACTTCAACCGAATCCGCCAGTGACTGCAGAATCTCTATTCACCCTCTACGACCGTACGATGGAAGAGCTTCTAAACACTCATGCTCCTCTTCGTAAAATCACCATCCGTAAGAAGCCTGACTGTCCTTGGTTCGACTCGGAATGTGCCACTTTAAAACGGAAAACACGCTGCATTGAACGAAAGTGTAAACGCTCCCCAAAAGACACTCGTTTACTCAATCTGCTGAAAGTACAAGCACAGAAACAAAGAAAATGTTTTCAGCACAAACGCTCAATCTACTTACGACACAACATTGAAGAAGCGGAGAAGGATGGCAAGGCTCTCTGGAAATCATTAAACTCTATTTTATCCCCGCAATCCTCTATTGAATGCCCACTCTCACCTGATGAACTTCTTGATCACTTTGCAAACAAAACTGAAGCTATTCGCCATTCCACCAAAGACGCCCCCTTACCTGTCTTGAACCCTAACCACCTAAATTTTCCTGGTCTTTGTGCTTTTGATGAGATCACTTTACCGGAAGTTGATAAGCTTCTCAGTAACTCCTCCTCCAAGCAATGTGAGCTTGATTCCTGCCCAGTCTGGATTATTAAATCCCTTCGACATATTTTTGCCCCCATTTTGATCCTACTCATAAACTGCTCACTTATCACTGCTACCTTACCTGCTTCCCACAAGCGTGCCATTATCCGTCCTCGCATCAAAAAATCAGGCCTTGACCCTTCCGATCCTGGTAATTACCGCCCAATCTCTAACCTATCTTTCATCTCCAAACTTGTTGAGCGTGCCGTCCACCGTCAGCTATCTAACTATGTTGAATCCAACTCCTTGCTACCTCTTGTTCAGTCTGGTTTCCGCCGCCTCCACTCCACTGAAACTGCTGTCCTTAAAGTTTATAATGATATAATCATGGCACTTGACTCTGGTTTCATAACTGCCCTTCTGTTACTAGATTTCAGCTCTGCCTTTGATTGTGTTGACCATTCCATTCTCATTCAAGTGCTTGAATCTCAATTTGGCATTATGGCCTCTGCTCTTCTCTGGATTGCTAATTTCTTGACAAACCGATCACACTCTGTGCGACTTGGTTCTAACACTTCTAGGTGCTTCAATATCCTCTTTGGTGTACCTCAAGGTTCTATACTTGGCCCCCTCTTGTTCATCCTCTATACCTCTAATATTGTTCACATTGCCTTCAAACACGGCATCCTTATACACCTTTATGCTGACGACACGCAACTCTATATTAAACTTGCTGCCAAAGACTTTGATAATGCAATGTTTCGCTTAATAACCTGTTTCACTGAAATCCAATCATGGTGTGCATCCATGCGCCTTAAACTGAATGCCTCCAAGACAGAACTTATCTGGTTCTACCGCAACCCGTTACCTAACTCACAATTATTCCACACTGTACTCAATCTTAGCCCAGATTGCTCCATCAAACCAGCTGATGTTGTCCGAGACCTTGGTGTCCTCCTTGATAACTCGCTGTCTATGAAAACTCATATCTCCTCCATAACCAAATCCTGTTTTTTCCATCTCAGACGCATTCGGCAAGTCAAGAAAAGTCTTAACGAAAAATGTGTTCGTACCCTAGTACAGGCCCTTGTCATTTCTAGAATTGACTACTGCAATTCAGTCCTATGTGGTCTTCCTGCATCTACCCTTCAACCTCTTACAGCTGTTCTTCATTACGCTGCTAAGCTTATCAAGAACCTAAATCCTCGGGATCACGTCACACCGATCCTCCGTGAACTACACTGGCTTCCCATACAAGCTCGCATCAATTTCAAAATCTGTCTTCTAATGTACAGAATCTACACAAGCTGTTCTCCTGCATACCTTTCTTCACTTGTTACACCCTGTTCCTCTCTCCAATCCAGACGAGGGCTACGTTCATCGTCTCAAGGTGATTTTGTTGTGACACGATCACTCAAAAAACTTGGTAACAGGGCATTTGCGCTAGCCGGCCCGGCTGAATGGAACAAACTCCCTGTCTTTATCCGCAAATCCTCAACTTTATCGATTTTCAAAACTAACCTTAAAACACATCTGTTTAAGATTTACTATGATTGATTTTTCTGTTACGCGCTTTTGTGCAAGATTCCAATTTTGTTTAGGCGCGCTACAAATAACAGTCTAATAATAATAATAATAATAATAATAGTATCATCCAAGAAAGCTCCTATGATTCCAATAGATGACTAATAGATTACTACACCCGCCCATTGCTTAATGTTTAATAAGTAATGTTTAACGACACCTTATGGCTGATAACAGCCATTAAAGTCGACCATGCACAAAAATGGCACATTGCATGGACCGACAATTTTTTAATTATTATTCCGAAGTTTAACGTTGTCTAGTAACATCAAAGGCTGTTGGCGACAATAGTGTTGGAAAGTATATGATGCCATTGACAATTTAATTGCTGGATCCAGAGTCTAACGACTTCCTATGGCAACAAAGGCCGTTAACGTCGACAGAAATGTTGCTGTTTAATGACACTGTTTCATAATAAAGATGATTAGCGTCGCTCTCCTTAGATCTGCAGGCTTGAGACTGGCACTACCAGCCAGGGGCGTCCATCCTATGGGGGGAATGAAGCAGAGATCTTCATAGTAGCCTTTTCAGGGGGAAAGAATTTTTTTCACTACTCATTTTTTGAATTTAAGAAATTAATAGATGTGCTTTTGATTTTCGAAAATGCTTTTCTTTGTTTAATTTAATATTAAAATCATTGTGCTGTTCTCCGACCGAGCTGACGATTAGTCTTCAATTTCATTATGTTGGCCTATCGTTATAATTATAGTCTTTGGTAGTACGATGACGTCACACTGTGTATGAGACTTGAGTTATAATGCGGTGCTATGAATTTGCAATTTGATTTTACTAGACAAGTAATCATTGTAATCATGCCCAGAGACAATGTTTTACTAAAGTATAAATGTTGCGAGCCGTTGTGCGGCATGCTTATCCGTAGTGACAAATGGCGCATACATTGTACTACACACCACAAGTGGAAGACTACAAGGTATGTATAACTTTGAACATTGTAAAGTCTGTTACCGCCGACAGAGTAGCAGTGGCGCAACAACCATATAAAGAGGGTGAACAAAGTCCAGAGGCCCCGAAGTCCCAAGGGCCCAAGTTTTCTAACTAAAGAAATTAATGTCTTTTTTCAATTTTTTTAGTTCAGACTGCAGAGTCGAGCTATAGCCTGTATATGACGGATGCTTCATGATACATGATTATATCATACACAGGTCCACAGACATATAGGTCACCGGATTATGATGTGTCGGATTATGTGACTCACACTATTGAAGCAAACACTCAGTTGTATAAAAAGATACGTTAACTTGGGTGCGCGCCAATAGACCCAGCCTGTGCTAGGCATGATTCTCTCTTTCACGTTTACAACCACTGCATTCCCCAAACGGTAGATAACTCATCTCGAGCGCTAAGAAATATGCCGGAAATAATATCTGCCTTGTTCTCACTCACTCTCTGTCTGTCTGTCTGCCTGTCTCTCTGTCTCTGTCGGCTGTCGCAATGTCTCTGTCGCAATTCAGTGTCCCTCTGCAAGCCATGTGGCCTGTACACACCATAAGCCTACATAACTCCAGTCTCCAGTCTTCATGTTACTCGACGTTATATATAAGTAGCCTAGTCCTTCATGTTCACAATACAGTCATTCGTTTACTTTTAAATATAATACCTAAAGACCTAAACGAAAATTATCAAAACAGCGAAGACCATGATAGGAATGTACAGTTCTGGCAGTTAGAAAAGAGCAGAGAAAAAGTCAAGAGATGGAGGCTGCTTTTGTCAGTAGGCCTACACCTACCATCAATTCTTTAAGATGCAAATCTCAAGTCCCGATTCTTCCTGTAGCTGCAGCTGTTACGGTTGTAGCTAGTCTACGCACTCTGCTGCTTTGAAGAAGCACCTATTGTAATTTTAGTACTTATGTTATAATACTGTCTGGCCGTTCTGGCCGTACGCCTCTGTCTGTGTAATGCATAATGTTGCTTGATTAATGACTTAAACGTTAAAGAATTGAGCCTTAAAATTATACTTCAAATTTCGATAATAAAGATTTTCTCTTTTGTCGACAGTCAACCAGTCGTCTGGGGCTGTCGTCGTGGGGGGGGCATTCTGATAAAAAGAGGGGGGAATGCTTCATAGGCGTAAGGGGGATGGACGCCCCTGCTACCAGCATCGATAATGTAGTAGACAGAAATTATTTTGATTACTGTTAATATACATTGTTTAGCGACACCCTGCGCCTGCTAAAGCCTTTCTTGAATTCTGATACATCTCGCTCTCTCTCGACCTCTTCTGCTTCCACTCTTATCCATGCCTTCGTCTGCTCTCGCCTAGACTATTGTTCCTCTCTCTCTACACTGGTCTTTCCCCAAGTCCCCTTATCCCCCATTAAGAGGGTCTTGCGGTCTGCGGCGTGCCTTGTTGGTTCCATTCCTCGCTATGGTAGTGTTTCTTCTTACATGCATCACAACCTCCACTGGCTTCCCCTTATCAGTGGTTGGCCCTACCTCTGGAATGGGCTCCCTTTGGCGCTGCGATTGCATACCAGAATCCACTCTGAATCTTTCTATACTTGCCTCTAAACTGTCCTTTTCAGCCGTGCTGTGGCCGGGAGCGCTCCTGAGTAGTAACCTTGAAGGGGCGCTAAATAACTCTTCGTAATGAATGAATGAATGAATCCTGAATTAAACGAAATTTACTATTTTTATTGCGTTGTGAACAAGGACTAAATGGTGACGGATTATTTTGTGTAAATGCTTATTGTTCATATCCAGTGTTCTAACGACATCTTGTGGCTGCCAGGGCCGTTCACATCGACCTTACTTTATATCCAAACTTATTTAGCGTATTGTAATTTAGTATGGGCCTCAACCTACACTACAAGGTTACAAAGACTGATAACTTTGCAAAAACGGGTGATCCGTATAGTGGCTGGTACTACTTATGGATCTCATACCAACCCTCTATTTTTAACTTTAAAGTATTAAAATTAGAGCAACTCAGGCTGTTCCAAATCGGTGAATTTATGTATAAGTACGACCGAGGCCTACTATCTCCAGTATACAAGGGATTCTTTAATCTTGCCTCAGAGGTCCACTCCCACTTAACAAGAAACTCCGTAAATTATAGAAGTGTCTTTGCCCGCTCAAACACTCGTCAGTTCTCAATAAAATCTATTGGCGCCACTACCTGGAATAAAATTCCTCAAGAAATCAGAAAATCTCCCTCACTTGCACTGTTTAAGAATAAACTTCGCACTTATTTAGTTGATTTTTAAATTTAAGAATTATTAATTGCTTTGACGTGTTAATCTTTTATTTCCATGTGTTTATTTGCTGCACTTCCCACTCATTATGTACTCATTACTTTTGATATTTAGTTTAAATTAGTTAAGGTTAGTTAAGATTTTATATGTTAATCAAGTCAATAACTGCTATACTAAGTAAAGCATCTTTCGGTCGCCACATATTCTGTTGAAATTATATAGAGGTGTCCCTACTTAGCGGGATCTTTGATCCCTTCAGGGCCTTCCCTTGTGGCATTCAACTATCCATACTTAAAAGTGCAATTTGATTTGTAATAATATTGTTTATTGTTGTTTGGCTACAAATAAACGATTGATTGATTGATTGATTCTTGTGAATCCTTACCTTAAAATGCAGCGATTGAACGAAAATGGCGAGTTGCGAATATATATCGTCTGAATCAGCGATTTAAATGTGTTTACTGAGAAACCAAAGGTAGTATTAATTTTCACTCTTTAGCGCCATTTTATGGCTAATATTAACGGCTGCGATTCTAGCAGCCGTAGGATGTCGTTTTACACTCAAACAAGCACAACGATGAACTCTTGTTAAACACCTTTAAATCATAGTTTTCTAATGCAATTATTTCTAGATTGCGTTTAGGAGTGGCAAATACTAATCATAATAAAATTTTCGTTTATTGAAACAATCCGGTTGACAAAACGCAACCCGTTACAGTGTACAGTTATGTAATTGAAACAATTCACAAGAACACAAATGACAGAAGACATAAATCTTAACTACTAGCAGAACAGACAGCCTGCAATACACGGCAATACACTGCAATCAAAGACTATTCATTATAAAAGACACTCAAACGGTTTATGTGATACCTGTCAAGTTAAGGAGACAATTCATCCCCTATTACTTGATTGTAAGAAGAAGACATTTCTAAGATAATACAAAGTAAATGTCAATTATATAATGACGTAATTTCTATTGAAACTTTTTGACGGTAAATGCATTTCAAAGTGAAATATATAGACCAGTAATAATAATATTTTCGTTTATTCAACAATCCGGTTGACACACCGCAACCGGTTACAGTGTACAATTATGCAATTCACAAGACACAGATCTTAACTACTAACAGAACAGACAGCCTGCAAACACAAAGCATATCCGCCCAACGGGGGCTCGAACTCAGTACCTCTCGGTCTCCTGGCCAGATGTTATCCAAAGCGCCACGGGCATGTAAGTAAGTCCTTCTAAAGTTAACTTTATTACGAATGGTAAACCTTTGAACATGAATATTTTAAGGATGTGTAACTGTGAATAGTTTTATGTCATTGTTAAATCTGTAAATATCTAATAAGATGTTTACTGGTACATTTTACTTTTGTATAGCAAGTATTGCATTACTGTGAGGCATTAATTAAAACAAGAATTGTATGCATGAATAATAATAACTCGTTATATCATCTGAATTGCTCTTATAGCATATCCATGCCTTGGCCATTGCGTCCAACATTGTATCGCTTAGACACCTTTAAATCATCTCTTTTCGATGCAATATTAAAATTAATTCTGCTCAGTCGCTGGTTCGGCCACGGATCTACCCTCAGAAGAAAGAACCACGTAACTGAAAATTTTGATACTACTATATCATGTATATCATGTAGACCTAATTTTACAACTACGAAAGCAAAGCTGTGTGCTGAGTTGCAGAGGAACAAGTTCGAGCAACAAGAACAAAACCCTGATCGGCCAAAAGAAGGGACCTGCGGCCAGGAACAGACGAGACAGAGATACACAGTGAGCCAAGATTAGATGTGGCAATTCCCATGAAGCAGTTCCACATGAAAGTAAAAATTTTAAATTCAATGCGTTGTGGGATCGGCAACTATAGTGCAAGGTATCAAGCATGTAGGAAGATATGTGTCCGAATTTCGGGATGCTACCAATCAGGCGAGCAGCAGCTTTAAGAAGAGATTGCAATTGCAAGGGAAAGAGCCCAGCACAGAAATCGTATCTGGAGGAGAAGGCGGCGTGTCGTCATTCTGACGGAAAAGAAGGTGATTGTATCGGTCTATCCCAATTTAATCAAATCCGATCTAATATTAGTGTAATCTAAGCTAATCTAGGATTTACAGAATTCCGCCACTGCCCGAACTCTGGCTGTGTCGATCCGAAGGATGGAGAAAGTAAGAGGGTGACGTTAAGAGAGACTCAGCTGAATTTGATGAACTGGACGATGTGTCCAGAGAACAATTACAGCTTCCTACTTGCATAATATTTGAGTTTTTCGATATTTCGTTTATTATTTTATCTGAAACGTTTTCGATCAAAAACTCGGCAAAACCTATTTTAAAATTTATCTAGTTTTTAAAGAGATATTAATGTTATGAAATATTTCCGAATCAAAATGGTGACCAAAATGGCGTCTAACATCACCAGCTTTAATTGTCCATGCTGTTTAGACCCAGCTAGCGATTGAAATGCTTATTCCGCAGCTATACAAGTCAACCCTTCATCTAGCGATTAGTAGTAGTAGGCTAGTTTCAGTTTAATGTAATCTAAGCTAGTTTCAACATCCTTACGTATCACCTAAATGATCTCTGCCTTTGTTTAGCGTTGCCTTCTCGGTTCTGCTCCCGCATAGGCCTACCTCGAGAGCTCTACTGTCCTGCCTCGTCCTGTAGTGTCCGCCGATATAGATCTACGTTCTGCGGTCCAAGAGGACTTGCTTTCTCCCAACCCTTTGGAACGGCCAAACGTCTGCTGCCAAGGACAAACTCCTGGTCCTTTTCACATCTCTAAAAAGGGCGATCCTCATTATCTTTGTTATTACACAGCGTCGTTAAACAACAACCAATCTGTGATTGGGCGTATCATTATTACTATTAATTATACCCTAAGCATAATTTTTTGATTGTCTTAGGCCTGAGGAATTACAATTATTTTAGGTAAAAATTTAAAATATATCAGGTAAGGTAAGATCATTATAGACTTCAACGGCCTTTACATCGTATATTAAATTAACGTTAATATTAGTTTACACTTAGACACCTTTAAGTCGCTCTATTCCGACGTAATAATAATTCAAATCTGTTCAATCTTTCAGACGTCAATATATCTTAACTAATACGTGGTTGAAACATATAGGCAAAAGCACAACGGACTTATGTACAGATTGCCAGGTGCCTGAAACCATTGATCATAGGCCTATATTAATTTCTTGTAAAAAACATGACATATCAACATTAATCCTTGAAATAATATTTATGTGCGTTGAAAAAAGTGGAATACACTGTCAAAAGTGTGTTGTCTATTCCAGATATTTGTCTCGAAGTATATAGCATACTCATGAACATTACTAATGGGAAAATCATGTAGAGATTATAAATAAATAGAATAATTATATCAGAAACTTTAAATACGTCAACATCCTATCAGAAACGGAATCAAAGACGAGAAAAGAGAAAGAAAACTTATGAGAACATTACAAGAAAATATACTGAAATACATCAAACACTTTAAAGACGTCAACAGCCTTTGTAGCTATAGGATGTCGTTAAATATTGGATTAAATAAAAAATAAATAATCTTTCAGATAAGACCTATTGAATCCTTGCGGCCTATGGTGAATAAGCAATTAAAGCAAGTAACTTTTATACATTGAAACTTGCCGATTGAAGTGATGGCGAATTTCCAGCATAGTCTGCAGAAAGGAGGAGGACAACACTAATTATCTTTGTTATGACATAGCGTTGTGAAACAGAAACCAACCTTTAGCTTTTAAGTAGCGCTTTAGGAATTTCGACATTACGATTACAGCGAAGAGAAACAGAAATACGCGCTGATTTAACCGCAAGTTATCGCGAAACACCGCACAGAAACAGTAGCCAATAGTCATGAATTTTATAGTAAGTCCTTCTAAAGGTGCTTATGGGCACATCGAAAAATTTAACGAAAAGAAAAGGTTAGTTTACTAAAGGAGAGAGATTCAGTTCGACATCAATGGCTTAAAAAGTCGCATTATGGTTGCCAGTAATCTACTCACCACTCTATCGCTTAGACACCTGTTAATCACTTTCTACCAATTAATTAAATTTGATATTTTGGCTGGGCGCAGTACTTTGTTAAATATAATAGTGCTTTTTAGGTCGACGAAAACGCCTGTGTTTGCCACAAGGCTTCCGTGATTACTCTGGTTATAAAACAGTAGGCAATAAATGGATGCTAGTATTCAATTGTCAATAATGAGGTTCCTTGAGAAACTTTTTAGTAAGATGTTAGTGTTCTTAATGAACAGACAAGACAATCCAATTTCAATAAAACGCCTCTTTATAGGTTTGATGCGACAAAATTTAAAGGTGTCGTATCAGAGAGACTAATATATTGTATTGTATTGTATTTGAACACTTGTTATAGCGCCCCTACCAGATTTCCCATTCAGAGGCGCTTTGACTACTGCGCGGACGCTGAATCGGAGTTTCACGCCGAAGCGCATGAGCAATTGCGAGTGAAGGACTTGCCCAGGGTCCCTACGCGGCGGCTTTGAGGTGGATTCGAACCCGCAACCCTCCAGCTGCAAGGCACCGAACATACCCCTATACCACCGCGCCCCAGTATATTGTGTTGTGTTGTATTGTGTTGTATTGTATTTGGCGGTAACTTTTTTTATTTATAATTAAAATTTATTTCTGCAGCGCCCATGCCTCCAAAACGGATCAAAGATTTCAAGTGAGGTTTTGGCTACTAAACTTGCTAAGTAAAAATTACTGACTTTGTCATCCTAAATTAATATTCTTAAATTAATATTCTTCAACCAATAGCGATTAGCAATTCAAAAGCTCAAGCACACCAGAAAGTTATTAAAATCTGCGAAATCCAAAGAGATCATCAAGATTTGCGATTAATTTTGACAACTGTGGCCTTGTTTATTTGCCACTTTTAAATTTCCGATTCGTTGTCTCTGTTGGCGAGTTAGTGTTTAACGACGTCTTCGGAACTATGACCGTTTCCAATACAAGTTTAGATCGTTTATAGACTATAAGAGGTCGTTGGTTGAGACAGCGCCTGACAACACTGGGACAACATTGTCCCAATGTCTGGAATGAAGCGTTTAACGACGTCTTGTGGATGCCAGAGCCGTTACTTACCTTACCCTACATTAGAACCCTATTTGATAGGAATAGCAAGAACTGCTGAAGACAATTACTTCCTATTGGCGTTAATGGCCTTTGACGCCTTAAGACGTCGTTACACTGTTGGACCCAAAACAATGTAAATAGCAATTTGTTTGTTCAATCATCAGTTTAATGACGACATTTCGTCGGCCGTCGACGTAATCTTGATCCGACATCAACGAACAATTCAACGAAATTAAAATTTATATAGGGTTTGTTGAACACAATTTTAAGGTATCGAATCAGAGCATATTATTAATATTAGCCATAGTTTCGATTGTCTAACGACATCTGGCGACTGCCACTGGTTGATAGCTTCTGTTTAACGACGCTATGGAAAAAGAATATGACTAGTGTTGCCCTCCTCCTTTATCCTAGCTTGCGACTTACACCAGTCGAATGGAGGCATTGGCGAACTTTGCAGGGACCTTACCATACTTGATGGAACTGGTTCAAAGGCGTCGAAACTAAGTGTTCTATGATTATGACGATGGAGACCATTATTGCGGACGTGTATGAGACCATCCCCAAAACTGTACTGTAAGTAGACGAAAGTAGCCGTTGCTGATGTTAGAATCCTTTAGCAGTAGGCCTAATAACTACAGCTAATAATTATTATCTTTTTCGACACCTTTAATTGCTTTATTCAGAAGCTATAAAGAAGTTAATTTCATTACTACTAATTTTCATTAATTAATTTTCATTAACGAGCTGTAATATGCCAAAAACTGATCTGATGATGATATTCGTTTTATTGACACACCAGATGACAAACCGCATCGTAGCTTACAGTTACATTTGTCGGCGGAAACGGTCTATGTTGTCATAAGCTGCCGTTAAACTGAGGATCCAATCCACTGTAATTATTGCCTCATGTGTTTACAAATTCCTTCTTTCCGAAGCTATAAAACAGTTAATTTCGTTTAAACGTCACTCACACACAGGAGGCGAGAAAGCGTTATTTGCGTGACATCCGTCGTAAGATCTGAGTAGCCTAGAAGTTATTGTCAGTATCGTCTGAAATATAATTATTATGGGGAGCGCCTCTGAGTAGTTTCGTTGAAGGGGCGCTATATAAATTCCCGAATGAATGAATGAATGAATGAATGAATGAATAACGATTTATATCTTCGCAATCGTCTGAACTAACACGCATATAAAATACAATATCATCGGAATATAACTATAATGTATTTTTGTCGTCGTCAGTTATCTGTTGAGAAGATATACCTAAAGGGACCAACAATAAATACAAAAGAAATAAGTGAAAAGAAATGAAAAGAGGAAAACGAAATAATTAGAAAACGAGAACTGAATTCTTCGACAAGTTCTACAGATGTGTCACTCAATTGCTCAACGTCTGAACTAATGACCTTTACTCCTAAAATAACAAAATTAGGAGAAAACGCAGAACAGTCTTTCCTCTGTAGAGCGATCGATTTGGTTAATTCGAGTGTGAGCTAAAATTCTAAGTAAAATAACGCAGAATCACCGGTTTAAGAATGACTAAAGCTAGTTTAAAATAAGAGTTTTTACGCATGACATAACAAGTATGAAAATTAGTAAAGCGCAACTTCAAGGAAAGGCTCATCAGTAGCGCTCCCGATCCGACAACGAGATCGCTCGTTTCTTACAGAATAGACTTCAATGATAGTTAATGCTGTGGTCGCTACATCCTCGAGAATTAAATTGCCTGACAGCCTGCGACATGAACTTCCTAGCATCGCATGGCATCAAACGCCGTTGATATCGGAACAATTAATTTGGAACAGTTATCACCGTTCCTTTGGCATAATAACGTTATTCATTTTGCTCAAACTTTGATGTAATAATTAGAATTCATCGCAGCCGTTAACGTCAACTGCATTACACTTAGATTAGTATGGTGATAAATAATTTAGTGCTTTAACAGATTTAGCGATTATTATAGCATCGGAAAGAACCGATTTGAAGGTGTCTAAACATAGGAACGTACATTTGAGTGTTTAGCGACGTGTCTATCACTGGCCGTTTTCGTATAATATCACCAGCCATAGCAGCCAACGTTAAAGTTGCCTTAACCACGCTTAGATTATTGGTGTGGGTTACTAGCGTTTGAATGGATTCCGAATTTAACGACATCTTATGGCAACAAAGGTCGTTGACGTTGACAGAATTATTTGGGATAATTATTTGGACCTACAGGTCCATGTATCATAACAAATGAAAATTTGTGAAGCACCTTTCCAGGAAAAAAACTCGTCAGTATCGCTCCAGACCTGACAAGGAGAATCCTAGTTCAAAAAGCGCCTGTGGAGCAGAGAAGAAGACAGGCTATAGTTTCGTGAGTAAGGTTGTTCCAGGCCATAGGACCGATTAAAGAAAGGCTTCTGTGCTGATCTGTATAGAAATGAGTGTGGTACACAGGAAGAACACCTTGAGCGGCCAAACGAAGAGATCTTCGGTCAGGAACAGTTGAGACAGAGGTAGACAGTGAGCCAAGATAAGATGGGGCAGAACCCATCAAGCAGTTCTACATGACAGTTAAACTCTTAAATTCAATGCATTGAGGGACAGGCAACCAGTGCAGCAAGGTATCACGAATGTAGGTAGACATGTGGCTAAATTTCTGCATGTCACCAATCAGTCGAGCAGCATCATAAAGAACAGACTGTAATTTCAAGGTAAGAGCGGAACCGAGACCAGATCGCATTTCTAAAATCGATTCTGTAGGAGACGAAAGCGTGGATCAGTGTAGAAGCACCCTGTGTAGTAAGTGATCGTCACACAGAACGGATCTGACGGAGATTATAGTATATTATATACAATGCAATACAACACAATACAACACAACACAATATACTGGGGCGCGGTGGTATAAGGGTATGTTCGGTGCCTTGCAGCTGGAGTGTTGCGGGTTCGAATCCACCTCAAAGCCGCCGCGTACTGAACTTTATTATGTGATCGCAAAAGGCGATTTAAAGGTGTCTAAAATCACACTAATATTATCATTAATTGAACTTTGACCCGGAACCTACGGTGTGAAGGCCGTTCACATCTATCTAATAATACGTTACTCGATATTTTTGTATAAATTTTCACCTTAGGCCCTACATTATTGTAATTCTTCAGGAATTAAAATTTAAAACATGAAGCTAGGAGCTGTAAGGGTATTGTTAGTATTATAGTACGCGTCATCAGAGATTTGCTGCTGCTTAACGGCGCCGTGTTATAACAAAGATGATTAGCGTCACCCTTCTCGTTTCTCCGAACTTGGGATTGGCACTACCAGAGTAGGCCTACAGGCAGTCGTGTGGTTCTGTATTTCTAGATTAACTTAGATTGCATTAAGATTAGATTGGGTTTGATTAGATTAGGATAGACCGATCAAATCATCTTCTTTTCCGTCAGAATGACGAGACCAATCATATATAATAATCAATAATATAAAATAATCAGTTGATCCTCAAGACCTTTGATCGTCACCGTAAAATCAATGATCGAAGTCTTGGCGCTCACTTCCGGTGTGTACGCCGGATTTCCTGTCTTCGTTGTGATATAGAGACGAAATCCTGGCATCACATCCAATTCCTTGTCCCAAACCTTGACCTTGTAGTAGCTGCCAGCCTTGATGAAGTTCTTCTCGAGTAGATTGTCCAGGACCGGATCCAGTTCCTCTACGACGTCTTCGGAATGACCTTCTGGATATTGATTTCTTTACTGTTTGGTTTTGATGCGCCATCGGTTGAAGCCTTGTGGATCACGCCTTATAGCAGTTACTAATCATATTTGCTATATATAATGATACAGTGTCGTTAAACAGCAACTGACCAACCATTATAATTTTTTCCGACATCCATGGTCTTTCTTGCCATAAGATGTCGATAAATTCTGTACCCATCCATTCTATTGCTTAGAGCGCTCTCTTTAAACACCTTTGAAATTGTGTCAACTGCTACTATATAGAATCAAGAGCTGTAATATGCCGGTTTTTGACGACGAATCAGTCTGAATCTGAAAAGAATACTCAAATAAGAAATAAATAAGAAACAAATAAGAATAAGAAAACGCCGACTAACGAGCTATTATGTCAACTTTTGACCATCTCTCATAACTTCAGCTGATGCAGTCTGTTTAGCAAAATTTGCATAAACATAGGTCATCCGCAGAAACCTTATTTTAACATGAAAATTTGAGAAAACATTTCCGAGAATAACAAACCAAAATGGCGAAAACAAGATCTCTAATCACGATTGGTGTTGTGTGTGTCCACAGTTTAACGGCAGCTTATGACAACATAGGCCGTTGCCGCCGACAAAGATTAGTTTTGGCATATTAGTGTTGCTAAGAACATTATAAGTATATAGCACTGGAAACTGCGATATAAAGGTGTCGAAACAGATTTTGCTTATTTCTATTATCAAGGTTTTAACGACATCTTGCGGATGTCACGCCTTTGACGTCGACCTTAATATACCTACCACATACAAAATTATACTGGCAATGTTTAGAGTGTCTTCCAATGGCATCAGAGGTCCTTGACGTCGATAGGAAATAAATTTGTACGAGTTCATACTTTTGTTTGCTACTGACAATCCACCTATGATACATGATAAGTGTAGCTTCAGAGGAAAACGATTTAAATCGTTTAAACTGAATTGTGACCCAAGGGATCAAAATGAGTCGGATGTCGGCAATTTACATTCCCAGGAAAACAGCAAAATATGATCAGATGTCACTGTTTCTTATTTTCAGATTTTAATGAAAATGGGTCAAAAAAATTTTTTTTACATTTCGGATTTCTCACATTTGATGAAATTCATTGTTTTAATGTGTATTTTCAGAATTTTTTACACATAATACTTTTTTTGTTTTTGTGATTATATATTAAAATAAATAAAAATTCTTTTCACAAAAACACACATAATCATTCGTAACTTTGTCAAAAAATAAGGTAGAACCAAACTTTTGGTGTCATTTTAAAGCAAATATTGTGGTCTTTAAACATATGTATAATACTGATATTCTAAAATTTCCGACATGCGACTCATTTTGATCCCTTGGGTCACAATTATTCATATTCGTAATGTAGCATGTTTAGCAACATTGTGTGTCCTGAAGGCCGTTAGCCCTGTTATATTAACAACTTACCAATGCTCGGCGACTCATAAATGACGTATATTATGACCTAGGAAACAACGATTTAAAAAGTGTCTAAACCGAGCGCAGCATTCAGTTGTGGTGTCGAGTTATTCCTATTACTATTATTATTATTATTATTATTATTATTATTATTATTATTATTATTATTATTATTATTATTATTATTATTATTATTATTATTATTATTATTATTATTATTATTATTATTATTATTATTATTATTATTATTATTATTATTATTATTATTATTATTATTATTATTATTATTATTATTATTATTATTATCACCATCATTATTACCATCATAATTAATGCTGGGCCGGATGGCCTAATATCTTGGTTCCTCGGGACAACTGCAACGGCGATAACGTAACCGGTCGCGTATCTGTATGGCGTCTCCATCCTCTCATCCTATGTTCCCCCTCAATGGAAGATCAGCACAATAACATCTGCTCCTAAAGTCACCAGACCAACAAAACCAGCTGACTATCGTCCAATTTCGGTTACGCCTATTATATCCAACTAGGCCTAATGTTTAAAAACGATGGTCAATGTAGTAGTAGTTTCAGTCTAACGACGGAGATCATTAGCATCGCCCTCCTGCTTTATCCAGGCTTGGGACTGGCACTAACAGAGAACAATCAGTGGCGGAGTTACGATAGTCAGTTGATGGATGGATCCACAGTTTAGCGGCAGCTTATGACAACATAGGCCGTTTCCGCCGACAAAGATTATTTTTGGCGAATTACAGCTCTTATTCAATGATAGTTAATTTATTTAGAACAAGGTTTAACGTCGTCATATGACATCAAAGGCCGTTGACGACAATTTGAAACATATACAGTGCAGTGAAATGAATTCATAGCGTCCAAAAGACACCATTTAAGACTGTCCAAACATAACCTTAACGTGTCATAGTGTTCGTTGTTTAACGACATAAAAAATGACAATTCATAAATATACAGTTTGATACATGCAATTTGGTATCTGATGCAAATTTAACCATATTTAGCAGCAATGGTCGTATACAAGAAATGTTTCTTAAAATTAATTCTTGATCACCATTCCTTATGCACATTTACTTCTTAATCTATTTTTTCAATAACATTTATTTTAAAAAAATTTAAAAGACATGAAAGTTCAATATGGTAGTCAATTAGCGTCTTTCATTCTTTTATAACTTCGGTTGATAACGTTTCAAAGGTGTCTAGAGAGACTGCCATTTTACCGCGTTCCCAAACGTGCATTGTCAGAGTTGCACTGACGCAAGATCTTCTCACAAAACGGGCTCTTTAGTGTAGTCATATTATTCTAGATGTTATAATCACACCCCGACAATATTAAATGTTTTTGCGCGTTGCCGTAAAATATAGCGTGGAGTACATCAGATGTTAAAGGTGTCTAAATGAACTGTACAGTGAATATAGTGCTGAGAAATAATTATGAATCTGGAAAAACGAATCTTTAGAATACGCCGAAAGGGTCAACTGTTAAAATAGACCTAAGATTTTACTAATCTAGGAACAACGCCATTGCCCATTTTTTGGTAGTGCCAGTCCTACGCCTCTGGTGAGGAGGAGCGCAACACTAATCATCTTCATTGTGATATCAAACTGAAACTAACCAACAAATATGCTTTTTGTGTATTTCAACGCGAGGAGCATTGTGTGATAATAATCATAATGGTATTAATAATGGTAATGATTATGATAATACTGATCCTAGCAGAAACATGAATCTTTAAACACCTTTAAAACGATCTTCAGAGTCCTATACAAGGAGCACAGAAACAAATTTTGCAAATAACATGAAATAACATAATGCGAAAACGTTAACGGTCATAATAATTATTATATCGCTAATCTGGAAACTTCACCTTTGCCCGAACCCAACTATGGCCCCGAGGAAGAAACCCCTGATCACCCCCACGTAAAGGTGGTCGTCCGGGTCAAGGCGTGATTCAATTAGAGCGTCTCAACAGCGAACGGGACAATGGTCACGCGCAGAAACCCAGGGCGTCACGAACGCTGTCGATACAGGCATTATCATTACAATACAGGCAATTACCTGCTGGCTGGTGGATATAAACCGTTGAGAAAATAGTCACTAATAACAATAACAATAAAAACAGCAATGGAATCAATGAATAGGCTAGCATTAAAAACACATAATAATAAGTATAAATTATAATCTATATATATATAATCCAAGATATTGAGATAGCCTCGTTTAAAAAGTTGTAAATGTAAAATGTCCATATATCGGCGTTTAAATAAAATTGCGAGCTGAAAATAGTCGCGTTGACCATGACGTGGCGTAATAATGTTTTGTAAAATTTTGTAAATCGCTAAAGCGTTCCGTTTCGGAGCCTTTAGCGAGACGGACAAACATACGGAGCCGGAGAAAACAAGGGAATACAGATGGGAAACACGGGCATAATATATAAATATATGTTATACAAAGGTCTTAATGCAGGACTTCTTTCGCTGTCGGAGTTATTTCAAAGTTTAACTTCGTCCTATGACCTCAAAGGCCGTTGACGACAATACAGAAATATATACAATTCGATGAAAACTAGAAACTTATAGCTTCCGAAAGACACCAATAAAAGGTGCCAAACGGAGCTGTACAACCGTACTAATATTCAGGTTATGTTTTTTAACAAAATATATCATAATTGTATGGGAGGCTCTGGAGGAAGTAAACGAGGGAGTGATGATCGGAGGAAGGTTGATAAAAGCGCTAATTTGCGGATGATCAATCAATGTTGACATGTAGCCAAGAAGGTTTGCAGAGAATGATGGATCGTCTGAACATGATCTCGACGGAATACGAAATGAAAATAAATACCAAAAAAGACAAAGGTTATGAAAATAAACAGGACAGAGGAATCAAAAGTCAGAAATTACTCTAAACGGAAGAGATATAAAACAAGTTGATAAATTCTGCCATCTGGAAAGTATCATGGTTACACGATATGCAAAGTGCTATATGGCAATAAAAAGAAGAATAAATATAGGGAAAGATGCATTCTGTAAGAGAAAAGAACTCCTGAGAGGGAAAATAAATAGAACTCTGAAGAAGCGAATGGTTAAGATATTGATGTGGAGTGTGGTCCTGTATGGATCTGAAACGTAGACAATACGGAAAGAGAACATAAAAAGACTAGAAGCTTTCTAAATGTGGATATGGCGTCGAATGCAGAAAGTAAGTTGGAAGGAGCATAAGACAAACGAGGAAATATCAAAAATAGTATAAGAAGAAAGATCAGTTATAAAGACAATTAGAGAACGTCAAAGGAAATTGATGGGAGACATCATGAAGGGAGACTCTCTACTGAAAGACATCATCGAGGGGAAAATGGAAGGGGAAAAAACAAGAGGAAGACCGAGAGTGATGCTGTTGGACTGGGCGATGAAGGAAAACGGATCCAGCAAAATGAAGAAAGAGGCTCAAAATCGCGAGAAATGGCGTCGTTGGACATAATTATTATGAACCTGCCTGAATGCAGCGAACCGAAAGAGGACAGCTCATAATGACTAATTTTAGCCTAACGGTTGGCATTTATAGCTTAGAATCTATCCATTTTGACCGCTCAAACTGTGTAGTCCTTGGTTCGTCCAGGTCTCTTTGGGTCCCTGCTCCTTTTGGGGTGCCCCAGGGTTCTGTCCTGGGCCCACTGCTATACCTTCTTTATACTGCTGATCTCTGCCCCTTGCTGGCATCTCAGAGGCTTCTGCACCAACTATTTGCCGATGATGTGCAAGCCTACATCCACACCCATTCGGCGGATGCGGTGGCTACTGTAATCCAGATGTGTCTGACTATGGATGTCCTCTCTTCTTGGATGGCCTCCAATCGGCTACTCTTAAATCCCTCTAAAACACAACTTATTTGGTTGGGTGGCCGTAGGCAACTTCAGGGTATCGACTTTTCCCAACTTACCTTGCTCTTTCCTCACATAACCTTTTCAGTTACAGTTCGTGATCTGGGACTTACTCTTGACTCTGAGCTTACTTTGTCTCAACATGTGAGCCTGGTTGCACGGAGTTGTTATTATCAGCTTCGTCAGCTTCGAGTGGTATCTCGCTCTCTTTCTCATGATGCGGTCGTGGTCCTTGTTCACGCCTTTGTTACCAGTCGAATTGACAACTGTTGCTCCCTACTCGCTGGCCTTCCACTTGGGGTTCTGAAGCGACTAGAACGAGTTCTACGCTCGGCTGCTCGTCTCATTGGACGACTACCTAAGTTCTCTCCTGTCTCTGCATACATACGTGATGTGTTGCACTGGCTGCCTATCTCTCAGCGGATCTCATACCGCACTGCTGCTCTAGTTTCTCGATGCGTTCTTGGCTGTGCTCCATCTTACTTGCGTGATCTTTGCCGCCCAGTGTCCGACGTTGCAGCGCGTCGGGCGCTTCGTTCTACGACGAGGGGTGAGCTCCTAGTTCCACGGGCACGCTTGGCTATTAAGCAGCGCCGTGCTTTTTCGGTTGTGGGACCTTCCACCTGGAATGACCTCCCGCTTAAGCTACGCTCTTTACTTGTGAGCCAACCGACAGGGTTCTACAAGTCCCTCAAGTCTTTTTCTTTAGTCGTGGCTGGGCCCGGAGCGCTTCTGAGTAGTTTCTTGAAGAGGCGCTATATAAATGTTCTGAATGAATGAATGAATTTTAAAGGTGTTTAAATGGACACGCGTATTTCATGCAAAAAGTTTTCACTGCTTAGCGCCCTCTTGTTGATGCCAGGGCCGCTGACGTCGTCCTTAGCTTATCATAGATTTACAGGCTACAAGGGATATAATGACAAAACATTATTCATATGTATTATTTGATTATATTCATAATTAATTTGCTTTCATTAATTATTTTTCCTATTGGCATTATTTACGTTTGAGCCTATTCATGTTATCTAACAAAACGATGTAGTTTTAGCGGTTAACAACTTCACTTTACTTGTTACTTTTATCTAATATTTCTCAATATTAATCTAGAAGCTTCTGTTTAACGACGCTGTGTTTTAATGACAGCGATTAGTTTCTCCCCATTTATCCAGGCTTAGGACTGGCACTATCGAAAACGGTAGCGGCTGATTATGCACAGTACGTTTTATTTAGTGGAGCGTTTTTAGAGCGGATTTTTAGAACTTCTCGTCTATTTTGTTCTTTAGGGATGCTTTATCGTATGATATGCAATCACGCTTGCTTGCTTGTTTACTGTTTAACGACCACTATGTGGTAACAAAGACCATTAGCGTCGCCCTCCTGCTTTATGAAGGCTTGGAACTGGCACTGTCAGAAAGTGAACAGTGGCGATCACGCGCTTTTGCTCTCTCTCTCTTCTTTTATAATTGGCGTGAATTTATTTCAAAGGTGTCTAAAATCAATCACCGTTTGTGAAGTATAGTTGCGAAACATGCCATCTTGTGAGCGTCTTCGTCATTCTAGTGTCGACTGTTACAGTAGCCAGAACCATTTCTAATCACAGATGTCATTCGATAAACGATGCATAAGCTGCATACATAAGCAGTTAAAGACTGACATCGCTCTGACTCCACCGACGTCCAGCATCTGCGGTCCGTCTCAGTGAGCTGCACCAGTGACATCGCTGACTGGATGAAATGCATCGACCCCAGCAGCTACAAGATGTCGCTAACGACGAATATTACAGAAATATCCCGTTTCCTTGAACACCCGTGTTTTTGCTGCTTTCGATGTTATATGAATCATGTTATCGTTATAAAGAATAATAATTGAACCAGTCTATTACGACAGTTATGCTCAATGGATTGATCATGAGTTGAAAGCGTCCATCTTGTCGAATTAAAAATTATTAGTGCGCGATAAATTCTAGCAGATGTTGTCTGTCTCCAAGATACTGTCTTCATTAAAAAAATTGATAATAGAATGTCATCCGAAAGGGTTCGAAAGCAGCATAAAAGAGTGGACTTGAAATACTCATCAAAAACAGAATTCACTATTATTTTATACAATAGATCATTTCACATATGCAACAGATAGTCAGAAAAAAAGCTTTAAAAAAGACTGAAAAATATAAACGTCCACTCGTCCCAAACGAAAGAACATTATAACTTATTTATATAAGATGAAGTCTAGCAGTCACAAGATGACGTTTAATGGATTAAACTCTAAGACACCTTTAATTTTGTCTATTGGCACTATACATAAACCATTTCTGTATAATTTTTATTATATCGGAGACGTACTCAACTGGATGGAGTGCAGGACAAATGAAGATAATTATACTACAGAATACAGATGGACGAAAAATGATCCCTGATAGGAATAACCAGAAGCCGACAGAGAAAATGGTTGGGCCACATAATGAGGGAGATTCCCTCCTAAGAAATATAACTGGGGGAAGAATGGAGGGGAAGAAGAGAAGAGGAAGAGTATGGACACAAAGGATCTCGAATATCTAAAACACCAGCGCTATATTAATATTGTCTAGTGACATCTTGCGGCTGCCAAAGCCGTTAACGTCGACCATATCTAGCCATATTAATTTTAAGTGTTGCGTTACCTCAGGGATGCATCCAGAATTTAACGACATCTTGTGGCAACAAAGGCCTTTGACGTCGGCAAACGTTATTTTGGCGTATTGAGGTGCATTGGTCGTTAGATGCTCTTTAACGACACTGTGTGGCAACGAAGATTACTAGCGTCGCCCTCTTCTTTTCTCCAGGCTTGGGACTGGCACTTCCAGGGTACGAGCAGTGGCAGATTTGCGTACTGGGTTAGTTAGTTGCCGTTTAACGACACTGTTTCATAATCGGGGCTTGGGACTGACACTGCTATAGCACAGGCTGCGGTGAATATAAACTGTTAGGTTTATTAACTGGGGACTTGTAGACAGTGCCAGAATTTAACGACATCTTGTGGCAACAAAGACCTTTGACATCAACAGAAATTATTTTTAACAATTCTCACCGTTCCTAAGTTTTACAGTGCACGTTGTCGTTTTGGGATGATTGGGATCCACAGTTTAACGACAGATTAGACTTCGAATAATTTATAGAGTCGTTAAAAGTCTCATTGAAAAGTTTCTAAAGGTTCCTGGCAAAAGCCTCTAATTGAGCAACTACGCATTGCTTTCTGCTAGCATCCATTGTTTAATGACACCTTGCGGCTGCTAAAGCCGTATCAATCGTACAAAGTTATCTTCACTTTATCGAAAATTTACATATTTTTTAGCGTTGCAAGAAAAGGTTTAAAGGCGTCTAAGCATAGTATTAGTAGGCTACTGCAGTAGTACCCAGTGTTTAGCGACATCTTACGGCTGTCAGGGCCTTTGACTTCGACCTCTAAATCACCTTCTCTCTTCACCCATACGTGTTAGTCGATAAGTGTTACAGTAGGCATGAAACGAAGTTGACAAACATATATCGTCGAGAGTTACGATTTAAATGTGTCTAAACGGAAGCAAGCGTTATTATTATTTTTAACATTGTATTGTATTGTATTGTATTGTATTTGAACACTTGTTATAGCGCCCTTTCCAGATTCCTATTCAGAGGCGCTCCCGACTACTTCGCGTACGCTGAATCGGAGTTTCACGCCGAAGCGCATGAGCAATTGCGAGTGAAGGACTTGCCCAGGGTCCCTACGCGGCGGCTTTGAGGTGGATTCGAACCCGCAACCCTCCAGCTGCAAGGCACCGAACATACCCCTAAACCACCGCGCCCCAGTTGTATTGTGTTGTATTGTGTTGTATTGTGTTGTATTGTATTGTATTGTACTCCACGTTTATATTGCGACCGAGCCACCTGCAGTAAAGATTATCCATTGTGTAAGGACATCCGGTGGTTGTCAGGGTCGTTGTTCATGACCTTAGGTTATGTCTTAATGATGGCTCAGTCTTTCATTTAAATCACTAGGGATTAAAACACCGTTTCGAATAAATATCATTGTAAAGCGTTTCCTTTTGAATCCGACCATACGACGAATAACGGGGCGGGGTAAACGCAAGGTCAAAGTTAATGGCGTGCGAATTTCCCCCTACAAGATTTCTCAGCCATTGACCGGTGAGGTCATCTAGTTGGTTAATCAGTCGACAACATAATATGTCATAGACGCCCAGGTAGTTTAGCTTGCAACGTAGACCTTTGTCATACTTCGTTAATTACGCATTTATGGTGTTCTGAGATTCGACGAAATCTTGAAGAATAACGGCAGCGATTCTAGAAACTGTAAGATGTGGCTAAACAGTGAAAAGCAAGTCCAATGAAAATCTCCATTTAGACACCTTTAAATCATAAGTTTCTAATGCGATATTATCGCCATTTTCGTTAAGCTGTGACTAATCGTGCAGTCCAGTACGAGATTATTATTATCGACGTCAACGGCCTTTGAGGTCGTAGAAGACGAAAAGAGCAGCCCGTTAAGCTAGCCTAAAAGCAGCCATGGGTATGAGGTGTTAGTGGCTTCATTTTCTTAGCCTCGGCATATAAGGTCGGGTGACCTGTCCTCTCCCTCACCGCCTTATCTTCCCACTGACAATGCATCGTCAGTGTAGTCGTTGGCTAGGAAAACTGATGGACGAATGTTATGTGAAAATGAACTGAACTTTATCAATGGACTTCGAAGACGTCAACGGTCTTTGTAGTTATAGGACATCGTTAAACAATGGATTTTTAAGATGTCGTGTCTAAACGCAGCCGACTTAATGGTGGTAGAAAACGGTGTGGCCTTTCCAGTTTTTCTCGACCAAAACGAAACCCGCCTTTCTAGCTGCTCTGCCTCCTCTCTTGATCTGTACTCTATGGAAACCAGACTCGGACTTCCTTCTGACTGCCCTTTGGACAACTCCTCCATATGTAAATTTCGACTTTAGATGGGTCACCCAATAACAGGCCTTTGCTAGGAATCATTAGTAACTTTTAAATGAGATTGCCAACAATGAAATTACTGTTTATTCTTGGGTGCCAAACTCAGCCGGTGATGCAACGTAAATCATCTGTCACGTTTTTAGTCATCTTCCATAGATTGCTGCATAGAGGTGGATTTTCAGGATTGTCACCTCGTTCTACCAGAACCATTAATTTTCCAACTTTGCAGGTGGTTCAACGTCGGTCGAGTTGTCTTCCCCAGTCCTTCGTTGACTATCGTAGTATATTGGCCACTCGGGAATGTTGGTGTGACGTTAGAGTAACTATGGCTATATCAGTACATCTCAGCACAGTTTAATCCGTTATTATGAGTAACTACTCTAACGTTAAAGAACATTTAATGTTCTACTATCGCACAGGTCTTCGGTAGATGACTCTAGTACTGCTGTCAACGATAGACTGCCGGTAGGTTCAGGGTCAGCATACTCGCTCGGTATGCGTGGCCTGTATTAATATTTAACGACATCTGTTGACCACCATGCAAGGGCCATTGACGTCGACCTTATTGCACATTAAAACTTAGAAAGTGATCTGAGATTCTAAGCGATTAAATGAAATTAACGAGTAGGCCCTATTATAGCATCGGTAAGGCTCGATGTAAAGGTGTCTAACAGAAAACCATTATTTATTTTGGTTTTCGGTGTTTAACGACATCTTGTGGCAGTCATGCAACTGCCGTCATCGTTGACTGTACGTTACAGATTCGTCATTGTACTATTAGCGTGGAGGTGGATCGAGGACGAGGAAGTCTCATAATATCACATATTTATTCGCCACGTGGTGAACTGAACGGGGCTTTGCGGGTGCTGGCCTAATGATCGCAGAACGCGACAGAGGATAGGAGGAAGTGAGGGTCCATTCATGTAGCCAACCATCGCGAAGAGACGCCCTTGTATGCAATGTAGCCTATTAGTTACAACTCTTCCGCCTTTTGTTCTAAAGGCCATAACGGAAAGATGAAAATGGAAGAGTCCCTTGCTCCTTCAAGGCGCATGCATCCAAATAAACGGACAATTAAGCTAATGTTTAACGACGCAGCGCCATAATAAAGATTAGAGTTGCCCTCCTCCTTTAAACAGGCTTCGGACTGGCACCATCCGAACCAGGTAGTGGTGGAGTTATCCAATTACACTTTGTATCGTTTTTTAAACGACGTCTTGTCATAACACAAATGACTAGCGTCGCCCTCCTTCTGCATTCAGGCTTGGGACTAGCACTACCAGATTACGAGCAGTGGCGGACTCAAAAGGCTCATGCACACGTTTAGCACAGAATTTGTAAAACATACTGCAGCAATGACACAAAGATTAAGGTGGCGTGAGCAATTTATAATGAATACCCTGACAAATTGATTGCTTGACTATAATTATTTAGACGACATATTGTGGCTACCTCAACCGTTGACGAAAAGCTTAGAACAATTACACTGAACCGACGTCAATGATCAAACAAAAATCATGTTAAACACTGTATACTTCATGGTTAATATATGGTGACGTCGAATTCAACGGCCCTGGCAACCATAAGATATCGATAAACACTGGAAACTATTATACTGCCATTAGTTGCTGATTAGACACCTTTATATTGCAGATTCAGACTATTATATACTCGCAATTTTTTCAATCGCTAGCCACTACTTGAATAGTCGTGATCTTGGACATAAAGTAAGGTCGATGTGAACGGCCCTGGTAGCCACAAGATATCGTTAAACACTAGATATAAACAATACGCATATACCCAAGAATAATCCGTCTAAATCGTACTAATAAAATATCTGTTTAGAGAATTCTCTAAATAAGCTTTCAAAGATATTGTCATCAATTTTGTCTTTTTTCTGGGCGCATTTGAAACCCTGGCACTGCACGTACTCTGGTAGCGCCAGTACCAAGCCTGGATGAAAGGAGGGCAACGTCAACGGTCCTGGCAGCCATAAGATGTCGTTAAACTACTAACTAATCGGCGGGAAAAAATAATCCAGAATTGGATATCAACGGGAAACACGGCTACTGACATGTGCATCGAACTAGTTAAATACTCAATTGTGTACGAAAACTGTGCTTTGTTAAGACGTCCGACAACAACGCTTTTCTGCTCGATAAATTTATGTTCATATTCGTCATTTACGATACTTAACTTAGACTCCTTTCTCGCAATGCTATAAAATCTGTAGGCCTAACTTTCGCATAAATCTTTCTCAATTTGTTTTTGGGAGGGAGATAGGAGCCGGGCGACGCTAATTATCTCTGTTATGATACAGTATGGCTAAACAGCAACTAACAAACTAATTGACAATACGTCAGTTCGTAGCAAGGTGTCGCTAGACAATGTATATTCAGGGCCGATGAGAGGGGGGGTCAGGTGGGGTTGCTGCCCCGGGGCCCGGTTCCATGGCAGGGGCCCCTGGCAGGGGCCCGGAAATGTCTAAAACTTCTTTCAAACTGAAGAAACCTGTGGGTTTTGGCCGAATGCAGTCTAATTGCTTCAATTTAATACAGAGCTAGGTAATGAAGTAAATGAGGTACTAGATCTATTGAATTTCTTTATCAAAATGTAAGCCAATAACGAATTTGATGGTGGAAATTGGACTGAAAAGCTTAACGAAAACGATTTAATAACTTTGAAACTTAACAGTCACAGTTTAGGAGTGAGCACAGTAACAGTAACAGAAGTTGGTCATCATTCATCAGAATGGTTTTTGGACTATCTGCTGATGCAAAATTAACTGATGCAGACAAATTTCGATTTCTGACTGAATTCTAGCCTATACTCCACCAGAATCGTAGGCCTATGCGTATAATGTGTGGCCAAGAACTTTGCATTACGGGGTGCGTAATGCAAAGTTCTAGGTCACGTTATAGTTGAATAACTTGAATTTGAAAAACACTGCTTATCAGTGGGCCTATTTTGAAATTTAACAGCAGTCGGCCTAGAATTGATTATTCATTTCTGGGAGTCATAAAATTTGTACTGGATGTAAATTTCTGAATTGAAATTTGAGTTATTGTCAAAATAAATAATACTTTAACTTACAGCTGGATGTAATTTATCACAATAAATAATTGATATCAAATTACCAATATTTGATATTATAATATTATAATTTTCTTAAGTTGATAACGAATTAGAAGATTACCATAAGAAATCTGGAGGTCAATAAAGGAAATAAAAGCGAATGAAGCAGCAAATCAAGCTGACAATATCGTTGCTAGTACGATAGTAGATGTACGTGGAGTTGATCATGGTAGGCAACAGAGCGAGTTGTTGACGTAGTCCATGTAGACAATGCAACACATAAATTGGCGTGCACCTCTTGAAATTGGATATCATAATGCGATAAATGTCATTTAGCAAATAATTTATCACATTCACATAATCGCATTTTCATATTAAATTTCTGTAAATTTCTTTATAGGGCCTAATTAGAGGCATAGATGGACCTTTTATTAGGCTTTTAAATCAGAAATTGATTTTCACATTTACTATTATAGCCTAACCTACTATTATTATTCAGGGCTTTTAAAAGGAATTTTCAGAACTGCACGACCCCTTAAAAATCCATAGTGAATTATTCCAAATCTGATGACAATGAACATTTTAAAACTAGTTTTAACTGCACAAAAATGCTTCTACAGCTGCACAAATTCATTTAGAACTGCCATTTTTGTGTAGAACTGCACACTAAAAAGCCCTGTTATTATTATTATTACCTTTATTATTATTCGTTAAATGTAGTTTGATAGCGTTTTTTCAGGCTTACACCAGACTTGGGCTTAATAATGAAATCGAGAGGCCCTGATGGATGTCTGCCCCGGGGCCCGATTTGGCTCTCGACGCCCATGTGTATATTAACAGTAAGCAATGCGTGATAACTGCAGACATTTGCTAGTGACCTTCATAAATCTTTAAATGAAACTTTCAAGCTTTTCCGTCCTTAGTCATCTTCCATACTGTGCAAAGGCGGTATTTCTATGTTGTCACCTCTCGATCTCTTCTATGGCTTCAAAGGCCGTTGACGTCGATCATAAGACTAAATTACGCAGTTCACGTCAAGTTCTGACAAGCAGATAGAGACTGAACGAAAAATTACGTTTATATAGTAAAACAAATCTATGATTTAAAGGTGTGTAAACAGAGTAACACATGACGAAATTTGCATTGGACACCTACGGGCTTTCGGCCAATGGATCCTGATGATGATGAAACAGAGTTTATCAGTGTACTTTTTGGATTGTTTAAACGACATCTTACAGTTTCTAGAACCGCTGTCGCTAATCTTCAAAATTTCGTCGACTCTCAGCACACCATAAATACACAATTTTCGAACTATGCCACATGTTGGAAGTACTACCAGGGAAGGGAGATAAGAGATAATCAGATGGAAAACCTGTGTCTATCCTTCGAGAATTCGTGTAGGGTGGCATCCATAACATCTCTTCCCACCCTTCACCATGAGGACATAGAAGCAGAAACAAATCTGCAGAGGGCAAATTTATTGTGGCAAGTTATTCTATAAGACAAAAAATAGTAGTTCCAACTACGACAAAAAATTATAGAAAATCATCTAAAGTACTAGTGGTTACAATTTAATATATAGATACATACAAAGTACATCCATACATATATACGTGTACATGCATGCATTCATATACACACATACAATTATATACATGCATACATACATACATACATACATGCATAACAATATCCAGACATGCATACATACACACACACATATACGCATATATATATACATACGTTCCAATATGTACATGCATAAATGCATAAGCATTATGCACACATACAAATACATACATACATACATACACAGTTACACACATACATTTAGACATATATACATACACACATTCATCCATACATGCATACACACATACATACATACACAATATATCATATACACATGCCAATATACATCCATACATGTATACATGTACAATTGTACATGCATACATGCATTTACACACTACTACACACACATACATACAAGTGAATACATGCATACATATCCATATATGCATGCATATTTACATACTTACATACATACATCCAAACACATATATATATACATACAGATATACATGAACACATACATACAAGTACAATCAAGCATACACACATACATATAGCCATTCATCTATATATACATGCATTCATACTTACATACATACATACATACATACATACACACATGCATACATACCTCCTTACGCATGTGCACACATACAAATATACATCCATACATATATGTATTCACAAATATATACAAATACAAACATGCAAACACATATACATATTATATCCATCCTTCCATACATGCATCCATGCATACTTACATACATACATACATACATACATATATACATACATACATACATACATACATACATGCATATATACATGCATATATACATAGATAAATACATACATACATACATACATACATAGATACATACATACATGCATACATAGACAAATACATACATACATACATACATACATACATACATACATACATACATACATACATACATACATACATACATACATACATACATACATACATACATACATACATACATGCATATATACATAGATACAAACATAGATACATATATGCATACATACGTGCATATATGCACAGATACATACATAAAGTATTACATATGTACATACTATTATACCCGTGTTATCGGCGGGGTCTATTAGAACCCACATGTGGTAAATGTGTTGGCCGGGAAGGTATGCGTCATAGGGTTAAGTAACAATGTGCCAATTGAGGCAGTTTAGAGAAACTGACTCAAAGGTTTCTGAGCGGAAATATTTGGATATGAGGATTAATGTTTAACATTTTAAAGACGCGCTGCATTGGTTTCCCAGTCGTTAAAGTGATAAAAGAAGTGTGCTTCAATATGACAAAATAATTTCTGTTGACCTCAAAGGTCTTTGTTGCCATAAGATGTCGCTAAACTCTGGATCCATCCAATCGTCAAAGGCATCAAACATTTTGATGTCGAACTTAATTTAACTTGTTCAGTGTTATTTCTGTGTTAACGTCGTCAAGTCTAAAGAGACATAGAAAGAACATAACTGTTATCAGCTTATAACGAATATAATTACCATATATATATATATATATAGCTTCGTGAAAAAGCGGTATAAAGGTGTCTAAATCAAAGATGTCATTAATTGTTGTTTTGAGTGTTTAACGACATCTTGTGGTTGCCGTTGACAGGCAATTCTTTTATGGTCGTGGATACAGTCACGCCCGACGTGATTCTATACACAGGACTCGAATCACGACCGCTTAGCAATTGGCCAATGCATGTCACATGATTGTGTGGACATGAAAGGAGCCCACCGATAAACACTCCCGAAAGCGGTGGAAGATTGTTGACTGTTTCTAATGACGACAGAAACCCTAACCCTGACCCTAAACGACCCTCACGACGCCTCACCTGACCCTAACCGACACACACAACGCCGAATCTTACCATAAACGACCCCCTCGACGCCGAACCTGACCCTAAACAACCCTCAAGATGTCCGCCATTTGAAAATCCCGACGTTAGTCAACAAGTTCACATGACATGCTTTAGCCAATAGCGTGGCGGGCGTGAATATAGTTGCTTGGATTCCGCTCACGTTCGGGGCCTGAACGGATCCACTACGTTCTTTTATTGGCAGTTCTCACCATCCTAACTTTGTTGTAAGCTAGATAAGCGATTGAACGAAATCGACAACTTTGCTATAGCTTCCGATAAAGGCAGGCATAATTAGCATCGCCGGTCGCCCTCCTTCTCTATCGAAGCTTGGGAATGGCACTACCCGATGGTAGGCAGTAACGCCATTAAGGTTTGCCTTCTCATTGTAGTTTATCCTAATGTCTCCTTAAACTCAGTATTGACACTTTCCATAAATTGTTCTGATTTGATCGATTGAACGACATAACGTTTATATAAGATGGTTTAAAGAGATTTAAAGGTGTCTAAATTACCACGACAATATCGATCTAATAGCAAGTAGTTTCTGTTTAACGACTCGGCATTATAATGAATGTGCCGAGAGTCGCTTCTTCCTACATCGAAGTTCTTAAGCTTTTTATAACTTCGTTTCTAGCAGGTCTTCATCGTCCCATCGTCCCCTGTTGACAGAAAATGGTGCTCTGTAGTGTTACAGTAGTGGTTAGGGTGCTGAAGTATCAGTCGTTCAAATCATCGAATGGGCAGACATTTATTTCGATATTTCTGCTCCACCTGCCCACCGTTGACAACTCAGCTATAATGAGTACAGACAGCGAGAGAGAAGACTGCCCACCCGCCCTCATATGCCGAGGCTAAGAAAATGACGAGCTATAGCACTTCATGCACGCAACTGCCTCTAAGGCTAGCTTAACACAATGCTCTTATTTTTCTTCAAAGGCCGTTGACGTAGGTAAAAATAAAATTTCGGAATGGGTGAATAAGTTAGAGGTTGGATGAAAATTACGTCTATATATATAGCACTCAAAATTTATGATTTAAAGGTGTGTTAATAGAGTTTATCTTTATAGTTGATTGGAGTGTTAGTGATATCTTACGGTTTCTAGAACCGCTACAGTTAATCTTCGAGATTTTGTCGAATCTCAGAACACCATAAATGCATAATTATTTACGAAGTATGGCATGCACTGCAAGCTAAGCAATTCATAAAGAATACCCTGACAATTCATTAACTGACCAGATGAACATTAGATTAACGACATCTTGTGGCTACCACAGTCGTTGCGATAAGCACAGAACAATTACACTAGACTTACGTCAATGAGTAAATAAAAACCATGTTAAAACACTTTATTACCAGACTAATAATTAGATGACGTAAACGGCCCTGGCAGCCACAAGATCTAGTTGAACGCTGGAACTGATACTGATTAGGCACCTTTAAATTGCTTATTCGGACGATATAATTATAAATTCGCAATTTTCGTTTAATTGATAACCATCATTACACAAAAAGTGCACTTTGGATGTCAACCAACGGCTCAGGCAGCCACAAGATGTCGTTAAACAGTGGATACACATAAATATTTACATAAACTAATCCGTCTATAACGTGCTAATAAATTCTCTGCTTAGACATCAGACTGTAGATGATAGATCCGCTTGAAAGCTATAGTCAGCAATTCTGTTTTCTGGGCGCATTTGAAATTCTGCCTGTACTCTCGTAGCGCCAGTACCAAGACTCGTGAAAGAGGAGGGCGACGTCAACGGTCATGGTAGTCATAAGATGTCGTTAAGCACTGTAAACTACTAACTAATCGGCGCATTTAATCAGTAATGGGTTAGGTCGATGTTGTACAATGGATAAAATAAACAGTAATCATTTAGGTTATCAATGGGAAACACGGCTACAGTTACTGACATCTGCAGGAAACTCTCACCAGATGTCGTTCAATACTCAATAATTATTGTGTACAAAACTCTACTTTAAATAGACTTCCGACAATAACGCTTTTCTGATATTATTTAAGTATTTCTGTTTATATTCGTCATTTTCATAACGGTACTCTGCTTAGACACCTTTAAATCCTGTCCATGAAATAAAAATAATAATAATAATCTTTTCTTTATTAAGCGCCTGACAAACGCACTGCGCTGTACATTTACATGTTATGCAATTGAAATCTTAACTACTAACAGAACAGACAGCCTGCAATACAACGACGCTAATAGCAGCCTACAAAGCCTATCCGCCCTATCGGGGCTCGAACTCGGTACCTCTCGCTCTCTACGCCAGATGTTATCCATTGCGCTATCGGACCCCCCCCAAAACGGATTCGTATGTCAAAAAGTGTCGGCAAACAATGGATATTAACAGTAGGGAAAATTAGCAATTGGTTAATAAGAATATACTTACTTACTTACTTACTTTTTGCTGGAACATATGCTGGACACCTCTTTTAAGAGAACGACAATGTTTAACACCTTCAAATAATTCATTACTTGCTCTATATATTCGTCTTAGTCACAACTATTGCTACTTCTGTAGGACATAGAAAATGCAGTACATAATGACTATAACGAATAAAATAATTAATATAATGAGCAGCAGTAACTCCGACACTGCGCGTACTATGGCAGTGCCAGACCTAAGCATGGAGAAAGGAGGAGGGCGACGCTAATAAACTTTGTTATGACACATTGACGTCAACAGCAATTAATCAACCAACTCAAGCAAATCCTGTGAGATAATTTTCACGCGTCCCCGGGGTACCATCGGTATGTTTCCCCCTTCTCTAAAAGGTATCGCAAGAGTGCAAACACTAAATATTCTGGGTGTTGAGCTTACAGCGAAATTCGGGTTCTCCAGTCACATTAAACGTCTGACCATAAAAGCAAGGCAGTTCTTTTATGCACTTCGGATCCTGAGGTCGCATGGGCTCTCGGGGACAGTTTATTTGATGTAGTTCGTGCCACTACGGTTGGTATGATGCTGTATTGCTCGCCTGTGTGGTGGGGCTTTGCGAGAGTGCAGGAACGTGAGGCCCTTGAGGGAATTATCCGAAGGTTGATACGCCAGAGGTACATGTACTTACCTTTATCTTCTCCCTCATTTGAGACTCTCTGCAGCAATGCGGATACTAGACTCTTTGCCTGTATTCTGCACAATCCTTTTCATGTATTGCATAAATTGTTACCACCGATGAAGCAATCGCGCTACTCCCTGCGGCCACGGTCCCATAACCGTGAGCTTCCCATGTTTGACAATCTGTTTCAAAAATGCTTCCTTGCCCGGATGCTATACAAATAAACTATGTTTTCCCTAGATCTGGCTATTTAAACCTTCATTTTCCCCTATGACTAGCCCTAGCTCTTCTTCCTCTATGTTCCCTGATGTACAATAATGCTTCTCATTCAATTAATTGGTTGCATATAATAATAATAATATTTATTCTTTAATTAAGCGCCTGACAAACGCACTGCGCTGTACATTTACATGTTATGCAATTGAAATCTTAACTAGTTAACTACTAACAGAACAGACAGCTTGCAATACAACGGCGCTAATAGCAGCCTACAAAGCATATCCGCCCAAAGGGGGCTCGAACTCGGTATCTCTTGCTCTCTTGGCCAGATGTTATCCAAAGCGCCACGGGCCCCCCCAAAAAAAAAAATATATAAATGTTTGTTTATTTGTTTGAATGTAATAATCTTGCCATGTAATCTTGCGTTTGCAAGTGCTTCTCAATAAAGGATATACTTACTTAAGTAAGTATATCCTTAATATACTTACTTAAGTAAGTATATCCTTACTTATATGATTTACAATATTGCCATCCGTATGATGCAATTAAACTCTAGATGCTATAAAATTATAGTCACAGTCATATCACAGCTACATATCAATGCTACCATTCATCTGCTTCCAGATGAATGGTAGCAACACTGGCGTGAAGAGCAGCACATCAAGAAGGAAACTGGATCGATACCCGCTACCCCAGGTCCGCATTAAGGGTAGTGCAGACCCAGGTGCTTTGATTACCTTCCGGTGGCGTACAACCACCGGTCCACCACGCACATATTTATAAAATGCGGGCCCTCAAAACTGGGGGCTCGTGTGCTGCAGTACCCTTAGCACCCTCTTAATGCCGCTCTGCCCTACTCTCCCAGAGATCGACTCAGCCTTCAATCGCTTTGGTAAAATGAGCCGTATGACAGATTGGCGCCTGGCATGGCTGCCATACAGTTAAATTCTACTCCTGTAATAACTTGCGGTCATCCGTTCACATTACGAATTGTAATCATACTGCGTACATGTCAGTTTGAATTAATAAGCAAGAATTATTATTATTTATTATTATAAAAGAAGATCTCTGACTAGACACCTTCAAATCAATTTCTTCCAGCACTATGAAAGTGTAATTTAGTGGTCTAATCGGTAAGCACAAAGGAATTTTGATTGAATGTCGATGTCACTGGCCGAAGCAGCCACAAGGTGTAATTGTAAAACATTTATATGTCATCTACACAAGATGAGACGGCGAGCGAGAAGACTGGCCACTCGCTTTCATATACCGGGGCTAAGAAAATGAAGACGCTAACACTTCACCCGACTTATGACAGGCAGATCTATAATGTACCTCATCGTGGCCTGCCTTGGATGTTTTCTTCAGCACTAATTCTTCCCATCCCTCTAATATAGATTTGCCCTGGTCTCCAAGCAATCGCGTGACTCCGCCTCTTTGCTTCTTAAACATGATATCTCCCAGAGATAGGTGTTAATTAGCGATTACTTATTATTCAAAGGTTTAACGTCGTCTTTTGACATCAAAGGCCGTTGACGACAATTCGAAAGTGTATACAATGCAGTGAAAACGAGAAACGTCTCGTCGACTAGTGCGACCACTCTCTCTGAAATCCCAAGATCTTGCCAGAAATATCCCAAGATTTGCCTAACGTGAACCAAAATATCCCAAGTCACTGAAGAAAGAAAAGTTGATGAAAATGAAGTGCATTTCAACAATTGCAATTATTTAAAAAATGACGAGCTAAAGACTGGCAGAGAAAAAATCGGAGCATCATTAACGTCTTTCTGAGCGAGTTTTTCTAATTTGATTAGCTGCCACTGTTAGAAAGTACGGTAAGAGCTAGTTTGCAGACCTTAGAAGATCCCAAGATTACTAATAAAATCCCCAGATCCCAAGTCGGACCCCAAAATCCAAAGATCTTGGGAAAATTCCCAAGGAGTGATCACACTGTCGTCGACTAGAGCAAAATTATCGAACGTGCGAAATTGACGTATATATAGTTTCAGTAATCTACAGTTTAAAGGTGTCTAATGTGATGCAATATCTTAGTTCTGATTATATGAGCGACATCTGATGGCTGTTTCCGCCGTTATTCTGATGTAATTAAAAAAACAGAACTATTTAAATACAGAGAGCATATCTCATACAAATGACTGTGCATTATACAGTTAGTTGCAAGCATGTATATGTACAGGGTGGGCCAAAAAAAGTAACCCCCTACGGTTTTTTCTAATATTTCGGCCAAAAGTAAGAATTTTTAAATCACGTTTCACAGACTTAACCCTAGGGCTACCAAGCTTCTTTTGTAACACTGGCTACCAAGAGGGGGTGGTTACCCCCCTCTGGATTTCGTGTTTGGTTTTACATACCATAACTTGTAATATAGCATTGGATTCGGCATTCATTTCTGCACAGAATGGTGTATTTAGTTGTACATTATGTGAATGCACCTCGAAATTACATCACTTTTAACAACGGAACCCATTAATTAGCAATATTGTATATTATTGCGTACATTTTGTACTCTTTTGGATAAACAAATATAAGATTATGTGTGTTTTGAAACTAATCTATGTATAAAAGATACACACAATCATCTTTACACATGTTTATATAGTATCAATGTACATCCATACATATATATCCATACATATACAGGGTGCGGCAAAATAAAGTAATCCTCTGCAGTGTGTTGCAAATTCTGTAGCAACCGCTTAGAATTTTTATATAGAACTTGGTAGTGATATTGTCTGTTCACATCTACATATAACTTCCAAATGTTATTTAACAATGTTGAAATATGACAAAGTTATGTTATTTCAAACACGACACCCCCCACGATTTTACATGGTTAAAAATAGTTACTTTGTAAAGAAACAAAAAATAAATGGTACAACTTGAAATATTTTTACAACAAAGCTTTACGAATTGCACTTTCAATTTTACATTAAAAGTGTCCACCATTGGCCTGCACGCATGCCTTCAGCCGTTTGGTAAAGTTCTTGATGGCCTTGTTGATCGGCGCCTGTGGCATATCGTCCCATGTTGACTGCAAAGCGGCTTTCAACTCGGCGATTGTCTTTGGCTTCGGCTGGAGTTTGTGATACCTTTCCAGCATGGCTCCCCACACGTGATAGTCAAGAGGGTTGAGATCTGGGGAATTTGGTGGCCACTGGTCCTTCTCAATGATCTCAGGACAGTTTGCGTGCAGCCACTCCTGCGAGACACGTGCCGTACAACCAATAACGCAACCGTAAAATTTGCACGTTATAAAGCGTGGGCTTGTCTCTGTTCAAATAGCATAACTTAGTCAATTGTTGTGATAATATAATGTAATTTGGCAATTGTACGTAGATATGAATGACCAATGGCCGTGTAAATTTTCTTATAAAAATCCAACTTCGTTCTTGAGATATCAACCAAACACTGCAGGGGATTACTTTATTTTGCCGCACCCTGTATATCGGTTTACGTTGTAATGCTGTATTCAGCCATTTTCACACAGATTACGCGTATTATTATTTATTTTGATCACTTCCGGTATTCAAACATTTAACGCAACAAAAGTGTCAAAAAGCGATTTTATTAAGTCACATATCAAATAATTGTTATCATACAAACTTGATATTGCTTCACAACTTGTGTTCAATATATCCCCCACCAGTACCCACACATGTTCTGAGTCCTTTTGTAGAGTTTTTGATGGCTTTGTTAATGGGTTCCATGGGTAAATCTTCCCATATCAACTTCAATGCAACCTTCAATTTTCTTATCGTTTTTGGCTTTGGTCGGAGATTTTGGTATTTCTCCAGCATTATAGCTCCCCATAAGTGATAATCCATTTGTTGGAGTGCGAACAGATTTCGGCCTTCCGCTGTACGGTACTGCCCTTACAACGTACTTTCCAGAGCCGACCCCCTTTCATCAACGCAGCAGCATTTTTTTAACGGCACTCAGCTTCCACTATTTTATCAGGGTAAGCGGCTATTTGAGCTTTAGCTCAAAGACCCTGATTATGAAGTGTCTGCATAAGAATTTTGTCTGTCATTGACAACTTGTCTATTTTGAAGTTTCAGAAATTTCACTGTCATTGTTTTTAATGAAAAAATATTAATCTGTTGCATTACATGTTTTTGGACCATCAAAAACAGTGGGTGGGCTCACTAAAAGTGATATAACTTTTGTTCTGTTTGAGATATTTTGGTTAAATTTGGCAGTGGTACGTAGATATGAATTACTTTTAAGCCTCTAAAATTTGATTTAAAACTTCTTACTTTTGGCCGAAATATTAGCAAAAAACCTTAGGTGGTTATTTTTTCTTTGGCCCACCCTGTATAATTGGTTAGTTAAGTCTTTTTTCTTCTTTCTTATTAGCTATGGTACCATGTTCTCGGCTCAGCTGTAGCTGCATAATTTAGAAAAAATTCAAAGAAAGGCCAAAATCAAAATCATATATTACCTGTTTTTGTTCATTTGATTTTCTTTGAATTTTTATAATAAATTATTGCTTATGATATATGTTAAGTTGCCAGACTAAATTATTTTTGCGTTTCCGTCAGAGATGTGTACGACTAGAATCTAATCGATTGCTAATCGATTAGAATTAGCAAAATCTTCTAGCTAATCGATTAGAATTAGCAGCATCTAATCGATTAGCAATTAGAATTAGATTTCGATAATCGATATAGTTCGATACATATAATCAAAGCACGGCAAGTTACTACAAGTTGCTGCAGCCTATTACAAAACCTAAAGCTGTAGCCTATAATTACGTACAATCCCTAAAGCTGTAGCCTATTACAATGCCTAAAGCTTTAGCCTATTACAATACTTAATGCTGTAGCCTATTACGTACAATCCATAAAGCTGTAGCCTATTACAATACCTAAAGCTGCACAACTGCTGTATGTGAGAACAGTCCACAAACCAGCAAGCAACACCACATCAGTCAATACATGTTGTAATTCACATTGCTACTGCATTAGTTCACTTTTGCATTTTGCAATTAGCATGTCTTGAGTCAGTGCATCACTTAGCCTAATGCACCTAGCTTTTACGGTGTAGCCAGCAGAACTAAACACTCGTTCCTTGGCAGCTGAGGTTGCAGGAACACAATGATGACAATGATGACGTAGATGAAAAGGAGCAAATCTTTCAGTGCTACATGAGCAGAATGGACATTATAACCATGAACAGATAGTTGCAAGCATGAAGCAAGCTTCAGATAAATAAGTAAGTAAGTATATTCTTCAAACTCAATATTAATAAACTCATTCTTAACGAAAGCGTTCTCAGCTTCATTTTCAAACATCTAATCGATCAGCTAATCGATTTTCGATTAGAATTAGCTGAAAATTGCTAATCAATTAGAATTAGAATTAGACGACAGCTAATCAGATAGAATTAAAATTAGCTGTTTTCTAATCGATTAGAATCTAATCGATTAGTTACCCATATCTGGTTTCCGTGAATATAAAGATTAATGAGTCAGCATGTAGTGAAGTTTAATCTATTGTAATATATTAGAATAATTTATTATCATATCTAAGCTTTTCTAATTTAGTCTAGCCGAGTCTAATCTATTCTAATTAAGTATAAAATGTTATAATCTGTTCTGATCTATAAAATCTACAATAACTCTATTCTAATCTGTTCTAGTCTATTCTGATGTAGTCTAGTGTAGTCTGATCTATTCTAAATTAAGACACAGCGTTTTCTGTTGTTCAATGTCAACTAAGTCTGATCATCTTCGACGTTTATTGTACAAACTGAAAATAGTCAAACTCAAATCACAAGACTTTCTTGAAAGAATTTGTATAGCGCCTAACCGGAAGAATGGTTGCAACAAGGAAAGCAACAACAACAACACGAACAACAAGAGTCAGCGCAGCAAGAACAACAAGAGTCGTTGGAATAATTCTTGACGGGCTCCGTTGATCTTCTAGGTTGGCTGGTTATCACCTCAGGTTCCAGATAATTCTGCCCGCTTCCTGACACTCCTCCGCTGCTCATCCATCCTCCTGTCCTCGAAGAGTTGCTACGATCCGGTTGAGCTGGCGCGATGGGGCGGCGGAAGTCCCATCCGGAACTGGTTCTGACGTCCGAAGAGGACCTGATGGATCCATATAACGAAGCGACTGGATTTGTATTAAATCCGTTATAAAGTCGGTCAGTGACGTTTGGTCGGTGACCAGGGACGACTAAACGGTTTGGACCAGGTGTAATTGGACGGATTAAACCCCGTTCAACCGATGCGGATCTATGAGCAACAGAACCTTGTCGAAGAGATGGTGGATAGATCTCAAGTGGTGCCTTGAAGGCAGTTGATGGAGTGGCCCGGTTTGAACTGTCTCGATTCAGAGACCTACCTCTTTGAGACCCTGAACGTTCAGCTGTAGTCCGACCCCGCAAACCCTCGTTCACGTATCTGTTGTTCCTTTGTGAGTCCTTCCACCTGTCGATGACTTGGTTGATGTGCCAAGCTGTTTGATTTCCACGGAGTCGGATAGCCACACCTTCGCACTTGGTCGTCTTCCTTCGCATCAGTTGCCTCTGCACCTCATCATTGTCCAGAGGTACCGTGATCACTGGGATCGTTTGGATGACCTTGAGTTCTTCTAACTTCCGGTAGAGGTAGAGACGACGGTTTCCGGTCAGGGCCCACCACTTCCCGTCTTCTCGGACCACTTCGATGAGCGGTAGGTCGTCGACGCTGATTCGGCCATAGAGCAGGTCCTCCAGGGTATCCCACATGGCTTTACCGTCCATGAATTCGCCCTTGATGCTGTTCTGGGTGTATCGGATGTTGCGTGGGAAGATGGCCATCTCGTTTCCGATGGTAGAATTTGACTACGGATTCAAGCGGTTTTGCTGAAATGCGAACAATTTTCGTCTTTTTAAATAATTCCTATGAATAAATCATGACCTAGTTTCCTATTTAAAAAAAATTCTGAGCAGATTCATGTAGATTCATACAGCTAATTACAAACAACGTTTATATCTTTGATGATTCCTAAGAACAAAATAATCATGACATTGTTTCCGATTCTAAGCATATAGGAATGCAGATTCAAGTTGATTCAAGTAGGTTTAGCTACAGCTGAATTTCGAGCAACTATCATCGTTTTAATTATTCCTATTGATAGATTGTAACCTACTTTCCGTTTCGAACCATATGTTTTCTGCAGGTTAAAAACATTCAATAATTATTATCTGTCCTAACCGAAGATCGTAGTTTTGCGGTTTTGCTGAATTGCGAACAACCTTCGTCTGTTAACATAATTCCGATGAATAAATCGAAGAAATTCCGAATCTCAGAATTGCTGGACATATGCACTTAATTCTGCTTGCAATTATTGTAGATATTATTATCTAACAAGCAACAGACTGCAACAGAATGTTCAGCCTTATTACAACTCATAGGCGTGGTTGCTTTCAAAGTCAGCTCGGTCGCAATCGTTACAAAAGCCTTCGATACGCACCACTGTCTACCAACAGGCATATTAAACAGAACGAAGCCGTAGGGGCCTACCGAGCTTACGTATTGATTCGTCTCAACTATAGTAGCGTTTAAATTCCTGACAGCTATGTCAATAGCCTACATATTTTAAGATTGGTCTAAGGGTATGTCGAAATTGTAGCTATGCATCGGAATAGGAGACGGAATCGAAAGGGCAACGTTGGGTAATTCCCAGGCTAATTAAAGAACTAGGCGCGCAAAGTCTTTCTATTAGCCTTGGCCTTGATATGTTTGCAGATATTTGATGGTGTTATGCTTACAGTTGACGTTTTCTAGCGCATTTCTAGCATTCTATAATCGTTGAAATATAGTTAGTTACCTAGAGATATATAAACTCTGCCGCAGGGCGCAAGTGCCAGTCCAAACCCTGGATAAAGGAGGGGTTGATCGGTAGGGTACAGATGACACCCAGCTACATCGGTTAGAGCGTAGGTCCCATGCACCTCTGGGCTCTGTGTGGATTTGAATCTCACGCTAGCACGATCCGTACACGGGGACTTAAAGGAAGGATGTCACTCGATCATGAGCAGGGTCGAGGTCATACGCCTTAACACGGTCGGAACACGGGAACCTTAAAGGGCGTGGCACCCAGTCAAACGGGCAGAGGTGATAAACCCGATCAGTTCATTAACAAAAATGAACAGGGTTGAGGTCATACAGTCGCTATAGAAAAACGCTTACATCCCCATTTGCGTTACAATCTATTGTCGAACAGACTCTTGTGATCTACACAATGACTTAGGCCCATGACGCAATACATAAATTCCTGACACCATAACATACATAACAGAGACCTTGGTATAATACATTCAGGCCGACACGTTGAATGGCAACTAGTTTTGTTGAATTAAACGAACATTGATTGACTGATTGATTGATCACAAAGTATGGCTAATGTATTACTTCCGTGTTTTGCTAGAATTAAAATAAGTGACACTCAAGCATTGGACTGGACATTCCTGATCGTTTGGCAATATTCGACATGCGAGTCAACTCTTGGAAATTCCCCAGTTAATAATATTCACTGCCCTGAATATTTTTGTATCACTATTAGCAGCTCCTATGAGGATATAGAACATGGCTGTGGAACAAGCAAAAGCAATGCGTATTAGTAAAACGGATGGTCATAACGGTGTCCGGACAATTCGGCGCACGACAATTAGGCCCAGCTGTTCTGGAAACTGAGATCGGCATCAGCGGCAAACAGAAGAAATCCATTGTCAGGAAAGGAAACAGCGCAAAATCAGAAGATTTCTGCGCACACAAAACCAGGTTGTATTGGTCCAACCGTAAATGTAAATATTTATTATAGGCCTACTGTTATTTGAATTGATCTTTCAAAAGAAGTCGGTTTAGAGCATAGTAGATTTGAAATTTAATTCAAAGGAATTGTATCTAGCTGCGAACACGTTTTACAATAAAGAACTTCACCGAATTGTACAGTACAATTATATTTGTATTATTTTGTATATAATACTAGAGCTACTAATTATTTAGAGAAGTAAATATTTCTAACTTTTAATACACACTCATTGTCCAGATATATATAGAATACAAGTCTATGCGTTTGATATCTATTTATTAAAGCGCTTTCGCATTTACAACATTGCTTTAATTGTTAGCGATAAAACTGTAACAAGAAATGGGAGTGGAGGCATCGGTTAAAAAGCTACAAACTAACAGGCGAATTAGAATAGAAATAGAAGCGTTACCAACTGTCCATGCGCCGAATTGTCTGTCGCCAAATTGTCCATGCGCCGAATTGTCTGTCACCAAATTGTCCATGCGCCGAATTGTCTGTCGCCAAATTGTCCATGCGCCGAATTGTCTGTCGCCAAATTGTCCATGTGCCGAATTGTCTGTCGCCAAATTGTCCATGCGCCGAATTGTCTGTCGCCAAATTGTCCATGCGCCGAATTGTCTGTCGCCAAATTGTCCATGCGCCGAATTGTCTAGCGCCAAATTGTCCATGCGCCGAATTGTCTGTCGCCAAATTGTCCAAGCGCCGAATTGTCTAGCGCCAAATTGTCCATGCGCCGAATTGTCTGTCGCCAAATTGTCCAAGCGCCGAATTGTCTAGCGCCAAATTGTCCATGCGCCGAATTGTCTAGCGCCAAATTGTCCATGCGCCGAATTGTCTAGCGCCAAATTGTCCATACGCCGAATTGTCTAGCGCCAAACTGTCCGGCGCCGAAATGTCTTGCTCCGAATTGTCATAGCACCGTCATAACGACACAGCGACATTATTTCACACAAATTCCGCAGTTTTATTCAAGACATCTTCAAGCGACAGTAAATAGGGCCTACTGAATTATCGTAAAAATAGAGTGAGACTCAGCGTCGTTAAACCGTAGCTAACAATGGACAACTCGTTGTGACAAGCGGTGTTAAAGGGCAATTGCGAATAAATAGATTAATAATCTCTTGTACATTGACCTACATTGACCTTTTCCTATCGTATATCTTGCCCAAAGGAACATTTTCCAATTGACTTTAAAATCCTTTGGCACGTGGTACGGACGTGAAGATGAACGTTTCTGTTTCTATCCTTTGGCTAGCGTGATGAGCCTAACACTATAACGTAATTGTCTGTAAGCTTATATACTGAACTTAAACTTAAAACCTTCAAGAAAGAACTTATCTGGTTTTAAGCCATCCTTTGCCTACCTCACACTTACTCCACACTGTACTCAGTTTCAGTCCAGATGTTCCATCAAAACAGCTGATATTGTCCGAGACCTTACTGTCCTCCTCGACAATTCACTCTAGCTATACGAAAAATCAAATCTACTCTATAACCAAACATGTTTTTTCCATCTCAGACGGCAAGTCAAGAAAAGCCGTAGCGAAAAATGTCTCCGTACCCTAGTTCAGACCCTTGTCATTTCTAAAATTGACTACTGAAACTCAGTCCTTTAGGGTCTTCCTGCATCTACCCTTCCACCTCTTTCCACGGCTCTCCGTTACGCTGCTAAGCGTATCAAGAACCTAAATCCTCGGGATCACATCACACCAACCCTTCGTGAACTACACTGGCTTCCCATACAAGCTCACATCAATTTTAAAATCTGTCTTCTAAATGTACCGAATCTACACAAACTCTTCTCCTTCATACCTTTCTTCACTTGTTATAGCCTACCCTGTTCCTCTCTCCAATCTACACGAGGGCTACGTTAATCGTCTTAAGGTAATTTTGTTGTGACACGATCATTCAAAAAATTTTGTAACAGGGCATTGCTCAAGCTGGCCCGGCTGAATGAAACAAACGCCTATCTTTATCCGCAAATCCTCAACATTATCGATTTTCAAAACTAACCTTAACCTTTTAAGGTTATTTAACTGAAAAATCAATCATAGTTTATCTTAATTGTTAAGATAAAGTATTATTGATTTCTCTTTTACGCGCTTTTATGCAAGATTCGATTTTTGTTTGTGACGATTTCTGCAAAATATTATATAACTTGCATCAGCCCATTTTATGATAATGTATGTTTCATAGACAACGCCAACTATATTCCTCAATGCTGTTAAACAATTAATACCAGTGAATATGTTCTTTTATGACATCTTTAAATGGAGTCTTTCTGACGCAATTAATACATTTTCGCTGCATTCTAAATGCTTTAAATTGTCGTCAACGGCCTCTGAAATTAAACCTTGGAATAAAAACACAAAAAAACGACAGCTCATTTATCGTCCACGAGTTTTAGAAGTAAGGCTTGGAGGACGTCAACATCCCTGGCAAACAATGATTTAGATCAATATGCGACGCACCTCTGTTGAATGTCTAGAGTTCTAAGTTGATGGTTTCGTCATAGGTATAATTTCCAGGTTTCTATCTATCTACTAGTTATCTATCAGTAGCATATCCACTAGTTATCCATCAATAGCATTTCCAGCTGTCTGACGCGTATTTGACTAAAGCCAGATGGACTAGCTTGGCTGCACAATGCACAGCTGTCTGACGCGCACTTGATTGACTACATTGGTTGCGCAATGCACTTCCAATCCAATACTTTTTTTACAGTAACGATTGGTAAGCAATGAGTAATCTCAAAGCTATTTACAGAACTACTGTGCGCACACTTTGCTCATCCTCTGCATCCTCTACACTAGACGCTCAAGTTTACATGTAGAACGGTCCTCAGCTCTAGTGTAGCCGGTAACCCCCTCCCTCAGGCAGGGGGCGGCTTAAGTAAATGTCAATGTCGGCCACAATTAACGACCCTGTGGATGTACTACATGGACTATTACACCTCCCATAAAACGAGTATTATTCTCTATGCGCCCTCTTGCTCATTACAGAGTAATACCCTCTGCTGACAGTTTGGCCGTAACACATTTGTTATTAGGATGACTTGCTCTTGACCAAAATATTGAAAACAGCACAGTTTGAAAAACAATTGAAATTAAAATGAGGCATTTGAGATTATAGGCCATTTTAGAATGTAAACCAGAATTCTGTCAGCAATTGGTGCAATGAAGTACGTAATTAATCTAATGCCTTCTCTAGACACCATTGAAACGTTTTGACATTGAGAAACTACGCTTACCTGTCATTATTGTTTGTGGCGCAATAATTATGTCGCTAAACGGTTGGTAAACTTACACACCTCTTTTAAATGTTCTATTTGCCTATAAGTAAAAGTAACTAACGAACTCGTTGTACTCAATAGAAACAAAAAATAAAAAAAGAATATCTCCTTTGATCGACAATCTCAAGATCTAATCCTAGTCGACGAGACTTGTATAGCGATCGGTTCACATGCAACTATTTGCTGAGAGATGATTACAGTGACCGTACGCTGTCAATGAGAAGATCAGGCGGCGAGGGAGAAGAATTACGGGGCCAAGAAATATGAAGCCGCTAAATTAAATGCTTCGTATCCACGGCTGGCGTCGGCTGCCGCAAGAGGTTGGATTAATTGACGGTCTGATATTTACTGAACCAGTTGACGACGAACTCACAAAATGGATGAAATACATCATCATCATCATCATCATCATCATCATCATCATCATCATCATCATCATCATCATCATGATCATGATCATCATCATCATCATCATCATCATCATCATCATCATCATCATCATCATCATCATCATCATCATCATCATCATCATCATCATCATCATCATCATCATCATCATCATCATCATCATCATCATCATGTTCATCATCATCATCATCATCTTCATCATTTTCATCATCATCATCAGCAGCAGCAGAGCCCCCTTCCAGATCTATACCCCATGTTGATCAGGAGCCTTCAACACCCTGGCCCGCCATTTGCTGGAAAGTATTGCCACTGGACCGCCATTAAAAAAGGTTTGACACCTTTAATTTAATGGCTTTAGTGTACTGTTATATGCGAGCAGAAATAAAAGACAACATGTATTATGTCAGATCGCGGGTCCACTACGTTTTTGCTTCGAGAGCAGTGGCGGATCCAGGGTTGCTTGCGCGGGGGGGCAAGGGATCTTTCTGAGGGGCGCCATGTTCTAGCGTAAATATTGTAGGCCTAATTGACTTTAAACAATAGTAGCCTATGTTTGAAATAATGCCATTATGTTTAGTATTGTAGTAGACCATTTAGTATGGTTATACTATTCTAAATAAAACTTTCAAAATGGCAAAATTTTCCAGGACATAATGTCGCAAATTCGTCAAGCATTTATATGAATTGTTTTCTACGAGGCTTCATCAGTGTAAAGCGATAAATAGTTGCTTAGAGTCAATAGCTCCAGTCAGTTCTTTTTCGATTGATATTAATTTTGGCCTAATGCTTGTCTAGACAGATGTTCATTTAATCGTCTTGGTGGATCGCTGGTAACTTTTGATTATTTTCAATCTGCTACAAGTTCTTTCTGCAGTAGCCGACGTAACAGAAAGAGTGAGATATAGGCTACATGCATTTAATACATGTATTAAAATACTAATAGATTAATTAGGGCATTGGTTCGCAGCCTCTTTCAGATCACGGCACCCTTACTAATGAAATGGCAGTTTAGTTGCACCCCTGACCTATTCATCTATTTATCATCGAGTTAGTTCTTTATTTTACTGACAAGCAACTTTCCTTGTACTCAACTGAAGGGTTGCGACAATGCGACTATATCTACACTACTTTAACTTTAAAAAAATGATTATTAGGCCTATGTTAGTAGTGATAATTTAAGAACATTTTTTACATATAAGGCTGCACAAATGTTATGGTTCTACCATTCTGCCACCCAGTCACGGCAGCCCTTGAGCAGGTTCACAGCACCATTGAGTGCCGCCACAGCCAGGTTGGGTAGCACTGGATTCGGGAGTTATTATCACGTGTCTGTGAGTCTGTGACTGTTCCAATGCAAGTGCACATGATTTGATCAGTGGCGTAGCTAGGTACTTTGGCGCCCGAGGCAAGTAATGGCAAGAGCGGCAGAGCCGCCAATAGAAATTTCGAATTTTAACGAAACACAGAGTTATTGAAAAGTTAAGCCTGTGTTTTGAGCATTAATTGATTATATGAATATGTGGGTCTTACCAGACTCCGAACTGTTCTATCCTTGATAGCTGAAAAGTCTTTGCGAACTTCAGCAAAATTTAATGAAGCAGCTACTTCATTCTGTCTGATCAAACTGCCGTGGCTTGCTAGATTAAATGACCTGTTCATCTTAAATTGCTGAGGAATCAGTGCTCCTAAAAATAGCTGTCCTGAACTCCATAGGTTTTAATACGTTGAATATAGACTAGTATAACTAGTATTATAGTATAGAGATATGTAAAGATGTAGTTCGGAGTTTCTTCTGCGTTATCGTCCCTCTTGCGTTCTCCCTTTTCGCGACCTTCCTCCGCTCCTCTCCTCCTTGATTCTCCCCTTCTTCCTCGCATTGCTCCTTCGTATCGCCCCCTCACACACGACCCTCCCCGCCTGCGGCCTTGCCTGCCGTACGCTGCCCACCCAGCTCTATATGACTGAGCTGGTTTGCGGCCCTGCTGGGGTCATGTGAAGGCCGGTTCCCTTGTCGTCTGTGTTCGGATGAGCCAGATGGTAGCGGTAGGCGCTGCCTGGGGATGATTCACAGGCGAAAGGGTGGCGATTAGGCGGGTCACCCTTGGCTGTTGAACCAAGGTGTTATATCCAAGATGGCGGCTTGCCCGACACAGTGCATCGAGTGACATTTGTCGTGTTTAGGCTATCATTAAAAGTAAGGGCGCAGATGATAAAATGTCTGTACAAATTTAATTTTGTCGCCCCTTTGTCCACCATTACTACGGGTTTGGTGTTGAGGGGGCGCCGGAATACAACCAGGAGGGGCACGGGGGGGCGGTTCGCCCCCCCCCGGGCCTATGGCTAAATCCGCCACTGTTCGAGAGGAGCAATAGTTTGAGTTGTCTCCCAGTCTGATTGGGAAGGAGTTTTTGTATTTTTTTTATTTCTGTTCTAATCTTTGCTAAGTTTGCTTAGTTTATCTGTTCTGCTTTGTGCGAAATAAAGTATATAATACTTGGTTACATCTTACGTCTGCCATGGCCGTTTACGTCGCCCTACCTTACTTTACAATATTCTTGTAATGTATCAGTAGGTTGATCAGATGTCTGTTAAACGAAGCTGTGTCACAACGAAGACGAATTTCGTTTTCTTCTCTTTTTTTATCCTAACTTCAATACTGCTGACATACCACTTGTAAGATACCTTTCTAAAAATCGTCTCTTTTCAGGGTTGACGATTAAACAAACTTGAAGCGGTAAATAGAGCGATTCCAGCACAGTTTTCTACAACCATTATTCGGCTGCTTTTAGACACCTTGAAAGAGCTTTCCAGACGCTATATAAATCGTGAATTTCGTTCATTAATATTGTGCTCTCGAACTACATTCTTCAGCTGTATTAAAGCTCCCAGTGCTTCCCAAACCTTTCAGTGTCACGGACCGGCAGGATTAACTTTCAGTGTGACGGACCGGCAGGAATGTTTCCACTGCAGGAGGACCGGTGCCAAATTTATTAATTATTTTTCATTTTCGTTTTCGATCATCTAGTGTATCAAAATTGATTTAAATGCATGTATAGCCAATTATATGACTCTATTGTCTTTTAAATGATAGCCTAATAAGTCTTTTTTGTAATGCCTTTTAAAAATATAGCCTAGGCCTATTAGTCATTTCTTGATTCCGATAAAATGTGACCAGTTTCATGACTCACTTTTCGGACCGGCAAGAGAGGACTCGCGGACCGGCACCGGTCCGCGGACCACCACTTTGGGAAGCACTGTATTAAGCCATCGAACGGTGATAACTGTTAAGAAATTATTACACACCTTTTTAAGTGTTGTATTCGCCCTATAACTAAAAGCAGACGCGCGCTTCTGTATGTATTGACAAGATGATCGTCCTATAACTAAAAACAGAAGCGCGGTTCTGACATTGTGTGTTAATAATAATAATAATAATAATAATAATAATAATAATAATAATAATAATAATAATAATAATAATAATAATAATAATAATAATAAAATAATAATAATAATAATAATAATAATAATAATAATTATAATAATAATAATAATAATTATAATTTAAGTCCCTGAGGGATCATGTATATCTGGGGGCATTTAAAAAAAAATAATAATAATTCTCTTTATTAATTCAAACCGACAAACGCAGTGTGATTACAGTGTACAGTTATGCAATTGAAATCTTAACTACTAACAGAACAGACAGCCTGCAATACAACGGCGCTAATAGCAGCCTACAAAGCATGTTCGCCCTACGGGGGCTCGAACTCGGTACCTCTTGTTCTCTGTGCCAGATGTTATCCAATGCGCTATCGGGCCCCCCAAAAAAGTATCGATCGAATTGAAGGCTCTGTTATACCAATGGATCGGTGAGAACTGTTCAAAAATAATTCTGTCCACTTAAACGGCCTTTGTTGCCATCAATTGTCATTAAACTCTGGATCCAATCCAATTTCACAAGACAAGACTCCGTCACTATCCTACAATCAAAGAGAGAGACTTGGATATTCTAGTGCTAACTGAGACATGGCATCTTGCTGCCACCGATGTTGCCCTAAGATATTCTGAGGGATATTCTGTCATTGATGCCCCGCGACGGAGCCATGGATCACTGGGCCCTGGACCTGGCCACGGAGGCATAGCGATCATCCATCGTGCGGAACTCCCAGTCAAACGGGTGGAGTACTGTGTGAAACTTTGAGCGCTTCTGAGAGACTCTTAATAAATAATATTATGTTGTTACATTATATTACATAATTATCAGAGACCGAAGCAGTCTCAACGAAAATTATACTGCACCAATTGCGGAAATTATTTATTTATAGCTTCGGAAAAGAGTGATTTCAAGGTGTCTAATCAGATTGCTCATAAGGAGCAATTAGTGGCAGTGTTTCGTGTTTAACGACATCATATGTCTGCATCCATAAGACGAGTATAACTGTTTCTTATCGACGTTAATGGCCTTTTATTCCATAAGATGTTGATAAACTGTTTCCATCAACTGCTCTAACAGCCACAAGGTGTCGCTAAACATACGCCGCTCTTGCAGACTTATAAATCACTTACTTCACCTTTAACCCTCTGGTAACCGGACACGGACCTCCTTCTGACTACCCTTTGGACAACCAATCTGACTCGACGCAGCACTCTCGTGACTAGGCTGGTACCCTTCTCTTGGCTTCCGAGCGGCGCTTTAGGAGTTTAGAGTTTGCGATTACGATTACTTGCGAACTATAACCTTCCGATTTCTGTTAGTCATCTCAGGAACTCCGAAACTCTCATTTTCAGTTGTTTGAACAAAATGTTCCTTCAATGTTCCCTCAATCAATGTTCCCTATATGCCAAAACGGCGCTCTAAAATGCTTTATTTCTACGGATCTTTAGAAATGGCGACATTCAAGAGAAGTAGAGTCAGCTTACAGAACAAGTCACATTAAGTTCGATATCAAATGCAAAAAAATTATCTTTGGGTGGACAGCATTAGCCTATTTTATCATCCTTACAAGTAACTCTGCATAGACACCTTTAAATTTTTTGCGTGCAGATCTGTAACAGAAATAAATCGTTTAATTTTCAATGTATGTCCAATTCCGTTGAAAGAACATTGATTTAACCTTCGCAGGACCAAAACATTTTACGATACGTCGAGGTCCAAAAGGGGTAATTTTTTTACCTCACCAACATGATTAATATCTCAGCTCACAGGTACACGTAAGCTACCGTAAAAATGAAGTATCGAATTTAATAGTTTCAAGGTCACGGAATCCATTTCTCGTAGTGCCAATAGTGTGCGAGTGTTACTTTCCAAGATGGCAGCCAAAATGGCCGCTAAAAGACAAATAAATGTATATCTCAGCTCATAGTTAAGTTACAATAACAAATAGAGCGTCTAATTAAATAGATTCAAGGTCAGCGAATCGATTTCTTGTAGTTCCAATAGTGTGCGAGTGTTACTTTCCAAGATGGCGGCCATAACACGGGTACTTAATGTTTAACGGCGCCGTGTCATAACAAATACGAATGGCGTATTCTCCTCCTTTATCCAGACTTGACACTAGCAACACCAGGGTATGGGCAGTGCCTAAATTAACTTCAAAGGTTACCCTGTTTAATGTCATTATGTCTGCCGAATGCCATAATTATAGACTTAGAACACAGAAGGAGCAAAAATTATATACCGTGCATTGTTACAAATTTTATAAGATCGAATAAGAGCGATAAAAAGGTGTGTTAGTAGGTAGTTAAAATTCGTATAAATTATAGATCTATTTAGGTATACGTTTGATGGTGATCGGATCGGAATAGTTCGTTTTTGACTAGTTTCATCTGTTGTTAATTTCAATGAGATGAACATTCAGGTGTCTTTATGTATCTGTATGTTTTTAGCGCAGTTTAAAATTTCAAGATTACCAAATCAAACTGTTCGTTCATTTAATTCTGCCATCACTTCTTTCGTTCTATTTATAGAAGCCATAGATAAGCGCAGTACAGCAACAGTCTACGTCTATTTATAGTAGCATCGAGATAACTATTTACAATGGCCGACGTCTATTAATACTTCGTCTTATCAAACAGTCAAGCTCTATGGAAACGTGGACATTATACTTTCGTTGTCAAATACGATTTAAAAATAGAAGCACAGATAATTTGGCAAATGGATCACATGTTTGCATGTAACGAAAAGGTGGAGTATGATAAGGTAGAGAAAGGATAGGTAGAGTAGAGAAAAGCAGAGTTGGGGAAACCGGAATAGGTAGAGTAGGGTTAAGTAGTGTATGGAAAAGGTGGTGTAGGACAAGGTAGATTATGGAAAAAGTAGACTATAGAAAAGGTAGATTAGGGTAAGGTAAAAGGTAGAGAAAAGGTAGAGGCACACTTACGCACAAAATTTCAATTAATGGTGTGTAAAACGAGTGCTGTCATTAATGGTGTTCTCAGTTTAGCTAAATCTTATGACATCAGAGGTCGTGGATGTAACTGGGGCGAGGTGGTATAGGGGTATGTTCGGTGCCTTGCAGCTGGAGGGTTGCGGGTTCGAATCCACCTCAAAGTCGCCGCGTAGGGACCCTGGGCAAGTCTTTCACTCGCAATTGCTCATGCGCTTCGGCGTGAAACTCCGACTCAGCGTCCGCGCAGTAGTCGGGAGCGCCTCTGAATGGACAATCTGGTAGGGGCGCTATAACAAGTGTTCAAATACAATACAATACAATACAATGTCGGCAGAATGTGTTTTTGAACAGTTTACAACCATCTCAGAGGCAACACAGTTCGACAACTGGAATCGAATTCCAGACGTAGCACATTGGAAAAACCGATGCTTTATCAGTCAGCCACTCGGACATTAGTTCCTCAGGACGTCACTAGGTGGCGGCGGCAGAGGACTGCCCAGCTGACCAGGAGCCATTGAAGAGGACGGTTGACCAATGACTCGACGGAAGAGGTCAAGGGCGTGATTGGTGTCCATGGTCGCCATCTGTCGGAGAGAAGAAGATCTTCAGGTGAAGACTTTGGGAAGATGGTTCGGCTGAAGTTGATCGAGAGGCTCATCAGACGGATCTGAAAGAGAAGTACATTTAGGTCAAAGATTTACGTCACTGAGTTAGGTCGAATTTGTAGGTTAAAGAGGTAGGTCACATAGGCAAGGTATGGTATGGTCACATACGTTAAAGGAAACCTACGGACAGAAAGGGTAAGCGCCTCTTAAAAGTACTTCAACGAACGAATGAATGAATGAACGAATGAATGAATTAGTTAATTAATTAATTAATGAACGAAAGACTTAGTTACTTAGGTAATTAATGAACGAACAAGTAGATTGCCTACGTTCTCTGAGCCTATATAGCACCGGTTAATAACACTTTTAGGTGTCTATGCTGAACTAATTATTCGGCTAACTAAGATTATATAGCATCTCTTGACGACGTGTTAAAGGTGTCTAAGGAGAGCGTTCTAAACAATTGGCTACTGTGTTCCATAAAGCTTAAACATATTGATTACATAGCATACAAGAGTCCATACATACTGGATACAACTGGTTAATATACAACTGGTGATGCAAACGTTCATCCAGGTAAGCATTTCATTTGTTATGTTGCGCCGCTGTATAATGACTAAGTATCAATCGATGGCGCTGAAAAATTGTGAGTGAAGGACTTGCTCAAGGTCCCTACACAGTAAATGTCTCAGAGCAGGAAGATCGAACTCAGTACTTCACGTTACAAGCCTAGCGCTCTAGCCAGATCCGTTGACGTTGAAATGCCCTTACCCACAAGCATCTCAGTCAGAACCGATTCGATACGGTGTCACAGATTTATATAGCACGGATTTAGTTGTTTTAAAAGGTGTGTAAAGAGAGCGCTCTCACCAATTGACTTGGATTGGATCCACAGTTTAACGGCAGCTTATGACAACATTGGCCGTTGCCGCCCACCAATTGACTAGAAGGTCTCATATCTCTTATAGCACAGGTTTAAAAAGTTTAAAGGTGTTTTAGAGAGTGTATGTAGGCCTATGCACCTGCTAATAACGAATCATCAATCGAAGGCGCTGCGCAATTGTGAGAGAAGAAGGACTTGTTCAGGGTCCCTACACAGTATCCGTCCCAAGATGAAGGATCGAACCCGAACTCTCCGCGTTACAAGGTGATCACTCTAACCAATCGGCTGCAGTGTCCCTCTGTAATTAAGCACACTTATGCAACAAATTTTCAATTAATGGTGTGTAAAAAGAGTGCTGTCATTAATGGTGTTATCAGTTTAGCTAAATCTTAAGACATCAGAGATCGTGGATGTCAGCAGAAATTGTTTTTGAACAGTCTACATAGTTCCTTTGGCATAAAACAGTTTTGATTATCCAGCTTGTAAAAACAATGTTGCGTTGTAAATGCATGACCTTCTTGTTTACTGTTTAACGACCACTGTGTGGTAACAAAGACCATTAGCGTCGCCCTCCTTTTTTATCCAGTCTTTGGACTGGCACTGTCAGAAAGCGAACAGTGGCGGAGTTAAATTCATAACCGCTCGTCTGCGGAGTTAAAAAATGCATATACGCTCGTCTGCTTTTACTTATAGAGCAAATACTATGCTTTAAAGAGGTTTGTAATTATTTTTGAATAATAGTTGCCATCGTTCATATGGCATAACAATTTTAGCTCCATTTAGATTGTCAGAGATTGAGCAACTTGCGTGTGCCAAGCTCATAATAATAGCACCTGTGTGCGACATTT
>JACEVL010000026.1:77500-235000 GCA_020284085.1 Aporrectodea caliginosa
TTAAAAAATACTATTGATGTCGAAAGAAGTCGTAAAACACTGTATAACGCAATGTTTTGTACACCTTTAAAATAGTTCCTTTCGACACCATAATTATGAAGAATTGAGCTAACCTGAAATAGGAAAAAAAGCTGATATAGCCGAAAAAGAGCTGTAAGGGCAAAAAAGAGCTGAAATAGCCACACAAAAAACTAAAATAAAAAATTTAAAAAACAAAAAACAAAAAAAACAAAAAAAACAGGGAAAAATATAGAGAATTATAAAAGAGCCAATGGGCCAAACTGAACGGAAATACAATAGAAACACAAAGACGTCGACGGCCATAGTAGCCAAAGGATGTCGTTAAACAAATGGAATCATCATCAGTAGATTTAAGAATAAACTGTGGATCCAATCCAAAGCTCAGACCTCCGCCACTGCTCGTTTTCTGGCAGTGCCAGTCCCAAGCATAAGTAAAGGAGGAGGGCGACGCTAATAGACTGTTACCACACAGCTAGTCGTTAAACAGAATAAACCACGATCAAAGTAATATAATACAATCCAGTCCGTACGACTATATAGCGTACGTTGACAGCATCTTAAAGGTGTCTAAAAGAGCACTGTAACAATCGGCTACTGTGGTTCTCTGTCCACATGCTAGTGTCTATACTCTTGATTAATTATACGCCAGGTTCGGCTGAAGACAAGATCCTCCCACTCAGTGGAGGAATCTTGGGCGGAGGGATAGGGAATTATAGAGAGAGCTGGGTCATACAATCTTTGTTTGTCTAATACATGGTACTGGTGTCGTTCGTTTAGGCGCCAAAAATTTGAATTCCACATGTAGCCTATTGAGACTTCAAACAATAGACTAAGTGAAGTTACTGATATAAGATGAGTAACTGTTCTTGTTCTAGCTCTAATACCTAGTTTTTGGCACTGAATTGTTTACTACTATTTCCGGATTTTGAAGAATTAAAAAAAATTTAATATTCGTTGGCCAGTTTAATATTCGTCAATATTCGTAAATTTCTAAAAATCTTAATATTCGTAATAATATTTATGCGCATGCTCGTTCTATGGCCTCATCGACCTCTCACCTGTCCTCTCAGCTTCCTTAACCTGCTCTAGATTCTACTCCATCTCCTTCTTGTGCTTATTTATCTCCCGCATCTTATTTTGTCTCAGCAGCCGATAGCTTCTAACCCTCATCGATTTACTTAGCTCCTTTAGTGCATACCTTGACTGACCATACGTGATGTCTAGCATGAAAATGAGGCTTAGTTAAGGTTAGGGTAACTTGTGAAACAATTTTATATTCGGTTACTGCCTTGCTCACAGATTTCGCATCGTCTGTTGTTGTATAAGACAATTAACATCTCCTCAGGTTATGTCTTGCTCTGTAAATAAAATACGTCGTCTATTTTGCTCCATATGTAGAATAAACTGCATTTGTTATATGAATAAGACGCGCTCCTTTCCTGGCCGACGTTAACGGATGTGGCAGCCACAAAGTGTCTTCAACAACAGGAAATTACTACTGTGGTGGTGCCAGACTCAAACCCTGAAAAAGGAGGATGGCGACGTAAGTCAATCTCCATTTGACAGAAGTGTCGTTAGACAGTTGCCTAACTAATTATATTCGTTTATTGAGAAAGACAACTCTTATTGGCACACCGCAATCAGACCAAATTTTATATCAAACACTTAGGTAAGGTAAGATCGACGTCAACGGACCTGGAAACCATGATTGTAGTTGAACACTGGATATCGTAATGTACATGTATGTATGTGTGTATGTAGGCTATGTATGTATGTATGTATGTATGTATGTATGTATGTATGTATGTATGTGTGTATGTATGTATGTATGTATGTATGTATGTATGTATGTATATTCGTTTATTCCACAATACAACAGACAAAATGCTGAAGGTGAACAGTTACAATTGACAGTATGGCTACTTTTGGTTGAGTTTGTTAGTACATGTTTCTGTATAGCATTCGTGGGATAAAGTTCATCGTTCTAGTCTTTATCGCGGAGGGTCAAGTTGTGCGCCGTTTGCCGAAAGTTGTATAATGGTTTCTCGCTGCATTGGGCAGAGGCCACGGATAACATGACGCTCGTTATTCTGGACAGATTTGAACAGAGCGTTGTCTGCCGCTTAGTGCTAACGCTTCAGCCGTCAGATCATTAGGATGCAAGTAATCAGCACGCCTGAGCCTCTTCATGAAGCCATCGAAGGTTTTTTGTCCCTTCCACTCGCAAGTAAGTTGAATTAAACGCTCCTCTTCATTTTACTCGGGTGGCGCCATTCCCAAGCAGCAATAAAGGGGCGGGCGAGGTAAATCATTTTTGTCTTGAAACAGACAGAAACTACTAATAATAAATTGTAAACTACTAGGACTAGGCCTACTGTGAAAACTGCGGAACATGTTTGCTCTGGATTACCGCTTTAGAAATTCAAAGGTTTCAGTTACGATTACGATTTCGATTACATTCGTCGTAAACGGATTTTTGAAGCTGTGGTCTCCTGCAAAATGACGACGTCAGTGGCGGCAAGATATCGCCAAACAATGGCTACTACTAAATAAATGAATCTCAATTTGGACACCTTTCTAACCGTAAAGTAAAGAAGTATAAATAGACTGACAATACCAATTCATCAATCATTCATTAATCAACTCCGCCACTATTCGCTTTCTGACAGTGCCAGTCCCAAGCCTGGATAAAGGAGGAGGGCGACGCTAATGGTCTTTGTTACTACACAGCTAGTCGTTAAACAGAAAAACCACCATTCATCAATAATTTTCAATCCCTTCAGGTACGCTGGTAAACATTTGGTGACTAATTAGAGGTTTCACAAAAGAATTCGCTTTGAAAGGTAGAATAGAATAGAATAGAATAGAATAGAATATAATAGAATAGAATAGAATAGAATAGAATAGAATAGAATAGAATAGAATAGAATAGAATAGAATACAATACAATAGAATACAATACAATAGAATACAATAGAATACATTAGAATACATTAGAATACAATAGAATATTCTTTATTGTAGGACCAATAATATTGCAAACCGCATTTTGGCTAACATGAAATTTTAAAGGATTGTTTTCTCTATTTCTGGATAAGACCATTTATGCAGTCTATAATTTTTTTGTTCACATGTTATTTTACATAAGTGTTCTCGGTCGCCTCTAAAACGATTAGGAATTAAGCATCAATTTAATCACCTGAATCACAACAATAACTGATTTATTTGTGCCTGTTGCTATCGTCGTTTAAAAGGTGGTCAAGAGCATTTAAGTGGATTCAACATTTCAAATGAATCATCTGAGTCACAACAGTAACTAATGTTACTGTGAATATATGAGCTGTAGCCTATTATGCCACGCGAACGATGACAACAGTTTTATTTAAATTTACTGTTAAAATAATTTCTGTCGACGTCAGCGGTCTTTGTTGTCATGATACGTCGTTAAAGCTTACATGTAGATCCATCTATCCACAACAATAACTCCACCACTACATTAACTGCGGTAGTGATAGTCCCAAAGAGGAGTGTGACGATACTCAATGTTGCTATATGACAGCAACTAACTATAACTAGCACAAAGCAACTATTACTGGCTAATCTGTATTATATCATGCGAACGGTGACAACTGTTGATGCTGAAGATGATTGTAATGAACAAAACTCTATTTAGACACCGATCCAGAGACGCATTCAACGGATTCTATAGGTTTTCATTAGTTGCGTTTAATCGCTCGTTAATCAAATTCAAACAGTTAGAATATTATTTCTAATAATTCTCTCCTATCGAATTCAGTTGCACCTAGAGATATATCGTTAAACTACTGAATCATTTAATTAATACGAATTTAATAATCATTTAATTAATACGAACACAACGAACACACCTTTATTAGAAACATTACTTTATAATATGGGCAACGCATGCACTATCATTATTAAATTTGTTGTCAATTATTAAAGTAACTCCATGGCCTGAGAGCGAGGATACGATTAAAAAACAGAAGACGTCATCAGAGTTAGATGCCAAATGACGTCAGAAAGCTCAGGTACAACTACTACTCAGTATTATTCAGTCGTGTATGCAAATGTAATTGGGTTATGTACAGGTTTTTCTGTAGAGACCGTATGGCTGCGACCATGCTCAGTTTTCAATGTATTGATCGGGTAAGATCCTTCACTACTGTTGTCTGTTCGAGTGGGTGTCACGCCATTTAAGGTTCCCCTGTACGGACAAGTGCTCGCCCGATATTCTAATCTCTGAATTACGCTATCTTCGGGAACCCAACCGCGCTACGAGAGAGTATGGGACGTAGCATACGCTCTATCCAATGTAGCTAACTGGGCATACAAGCTATAAGTTCAACGTCAACTGCCCTGGCAGCCACAAGATGTCATTTAACAATGGAAACTAGTCATTAACATTAAATAAATTATTAATCAATTTGATATAGCGCCCACGTAGAAGCTGGTCTCCATCACGCGACTTTTTGTAGCGCTGAGAAATTTCGCAGCTTTACATTGCATTACATGATAGCAGGCCTATTACTATGAGGAATAAACAACTGTTACAGTAAACCTATTTAAATAACGCTGTACCTTAATTTTGCTTATGTAACGCGAACAGGAGGTAAATGGTGATAACATAAATGCAACCACGAAATGACAGCAAAATTTAATAATCATTTACGGTGCATTGAAATACGAGATCCGCATAGACACCTTTAAAATGCTGAACCTGTAGGCTATAGATTCGTAGGAGCCAGAAGCGTTTTAATTGTGTGCTTTGAATACCTTAGTAAGCTCGACGTCAACGGTGTAGGCAGTCACTAACAATATTTATCTCTAATCATTTGAAACTAATTTCATTGCTATTATCATTGAATATGTAAGGAGTTAGGTGACACCGTGTCATAATGAAGGTGATTAGCGTCCCCCTCCTCTTTCATTTGGGCTTAGGACTTGCACTACTAGAATACGGCCAGTGGCTCAGTTTCATCTTCATGCACCATCATTCTAAAGTTTAAGAACGACGTCTGTGAACTACTATGGCTGTTGACGTATCTTTCTGAAAATAACTGGATGGATGGATCCCAGAGTTAACGACATCTCATGGAGACAAAGGCCGTTGACGTGGACAGAATTTCAATTTTAACCGTTCTCACCGTTCCTATGGTATAATGTAACCAAATCATAAAAAATTAACTTGCTCAATTTATTGCATATATATATATATATATATATATATATATATATATATATATATATATATATATATATATATATATATACTTACACCGGCTCGCTTTCGAAAAGGCTGCAGAGTTATTCTAGAGAAAACGGAGAAACATGGCCAATATTTTACCAATAAAAATGTCGCTTCTGTGGTAGTTTCGTGTTTCCGTGACAGAAGTCGACAGAAAATGTCAAATCGCAAGATGGATGAATAATGAATACATAATTGAGGCAAGGATTCCAACAGAAAACAAGGCTCGCACGGGATACGCTTATTGGTGTCGTGTAAGAACGGATGGTACATTCCGAATGTGATCGGAGCAGTAGTGAAACCACGCATAGCAATCCTTGTGGAGCTATTATACTAGAGGAGTTCCAGATTGCGGTCGTGGCTGCAACTGAGTAGTTCGCTTGAGAGGGTGATCGCCGCCAACCTAACACCCACACTAGACCGTGGATGATCCAATGTATTGTGAGAGTAAGTTCGAGGCATATTATTTGTCACACAGAAGTTAACCCATCTGTATATCTTAACGCGGAATTGTTTAGCTTCTAATGAGTCGTAAGGCTGAAGTGTTATTCTTATTCAGTGGCTTCTTCTCGTGTAAAGTAAGTTCTGGGCCTACGTTAACGACGTTGGCAGCCATCAGATGTTGTTAAGCACTCGGTTTAGAGTGGAAAAAGGACAATGGTTTCACTAGCCTATCAAACGTGTAAAGAAGGATAACGAAGATCATTAGCGTCGCCTCCTATATACTTTATCCAGGCCCAAGCCTGGATATAGGAGGAGGGCGACGCTACTGATCTTTGTTATCACACAGTGTCTTTAAACTGAAACTACTACTAAAGGAGGATTTATTTAAACACCTTTGAATCGTGTCCTCCTAATGGTATATATAATCCCATGCTCATGCATTTTTATGATTGGGTATTCAAGTGTGTCAAGACAAGTAGATAGTTCGGTGTTTCGTTGTTAACTGGTCCGGCAAAAAACCAGACCATCAATTTATTTTAACTCAAAGAAGCAGCCACGGATACAAAGCACTACCGACTTCGTATTTCATGGCCACGGCGTATGAGGGCGAATGGTAAGTCCTCTCCCTCGCTGCCTGATACTTCATTCGAGCGAACGCGGTCGTTTCCTTAGGCAGCGCAACTGAGTTAGTTGTTCGCATTGGATCAACCGAGGGCAACCGAGGGAAACCAATAGCCTGACACCCAAACAGACAGCTGACATTGTAAAGTTACTTAGAAGGAGTTTACTACTGACCATGGTATAACAATTGTCATAAATACAATTAAAATTACAATGACAGTTACAAAATCATTTATATTTCGATCACAATTATAAAGACAATTACAATAACAATAACAAAGACAATAATAAAATCAGTTGCAATAACAATTATAATTAAAATAACAAAATACAATTAGCCTACAATTACAACTACAACTAAAAATATAATTGCAATTACAATAACTAATTACAATTACATTGACTATCACAATTCCAATTTCAACTACAGTTTCCTTTTCAACTACAACTGCAATTGCACTGTCAATATTACAATAACAATAATTAAAAAATACCACCGATGACCCAAACCATTGCGAACGATCGAGCTTGTTAGCTGCCATAATAGTTTACGCCTGGATAAAGCTTTACGCGTTTCAATTTATTGCCCAATCAGTTAAAAACATGAAGAATAATATTATTAGTAGCATTTCCCGTGTAGTGTAAGAGCTAAGTTAGCGACATTGGAAGCCGTTAGATGTCGTTAAACACTCGATGCAACGTGTAAAGCATGTTTCTTTTAGACACCTTTAAATCGTTCAATCCGAAGATATATTAAATCTTATTTTTGAAAAGTCGGTACTACATTCGTGTCAATTACCTCTACGCTTCGAGTTCGTTCATTGTTAACATCAGACCGTCAATAATAATCTTATCTCAAGAGAGGCAGTCACTGGATACGAAGTATTAGCGAATTCATATTTCTCAGCCTCGGCATATGACGTCGAATGGCCAGTCCTCTTCCTAGCCGTCTGATCTTTCAGTGAGACGAACGCTGTCGTGGACCCGACCAGATTGTCGATGACCCATGCCACTGCTCGCGTGCGAGGTTTATAATTGTCGAACAGAAGTTTACGTATCAATGTTGCTATACATTGTATTTTTCGAATTCTAATCAGTCACGTGACAACAAAATTATTTTTCAAAAACGTCATCTTGTTTAAGGTTAGATCTCAGTTTGCGACATGCGTCAGATGCCGTAAAGCATTCGAAACAACGCGTATAACTTAGACATTTTAGACACCTTTTAATCACGCTTTTATAATTCTATTTTAAATGTGATGTGGTTGAGCAAGTCTGACTTTATCAAACAAATAAAGCAACTGATAAAATAATGGCAGTATGAAAATAACAATGAGTGAAAAGGAAAATTTCATTATTTGATTCAACCTGCTGTTTTCAAGGACATTAAACATAAAGACACAAAAAGGAAACACGAATATCAAATAACTAGACTAAGGATGGGACGAATTCGTTGTAGGGCATGACTGAAAACTATATGGTAAAGTGAAACATGTCTATGCATAGAATGCCAAGTGGAAGAGACTATCCTGTCTCTGTTTACACCATCAACACACTAACCTTTGAAATGTAAGCATGCAGACTTGGAATGAATTATTTGCAATGAAGGAAGATTAGACAGTTTAGACACCTTTTAGTCATGTCTTTTCGGTTCTATATATATTTCTATATATATTTCGGTTCTATATATATTTCATTTAGCTCAATTATTATTCCTTTGATAATTCCGCCACTGTTTGCTTTCTGACAGTGCCAGTTCCAAGCCTGGGTAAAGGAGGAGTGCGACGCTAATGGTCTTTGTTACCACACAGCTAGTCGTTAAAAAGGAAACACACACATTATTCTGACATTGTCAGAGAAACTTGTTGTCAACTTGTCCCTGCAAAGGAGCTGACGATCAGTGAATCTAATCCCACCAGAGACAGCCATTGTTGGTAGCATGCACTTCCGTTTTCACATTGCTTGGTCTCGGCATATGAGTTCGCATGGACAATCCACTCCCTCTCCGTCCGACTTTTCAGTCTACCGAACATCGTCGTTGATTTTGTCTGCGTAAATGGATGTGCTCTCCTCGTGAGCGATTCCGTCAAACGAGAGACATCGATGACCAAAACCATGGCCAGAGTTCGAGCTCTAAAGATGACACACATAAGTTAGCGCATCATTATTGATTAGTAACTTCTATAGCGTCGAAGTCTAATGCACAAAGCATCAACCGATGACGCACCAAAACCCCTTGATTGCAGATAATTTATTCCAGGTCTGCAAGTTCAAAGGCTTCTGGGTTTATGGTATTAACAGAGACAGGATAGTCTCTTCCACTTTGCATTCTGTACAGATATCTGTTTCACTTTACCCTATAGTTTTCAGTCATGCATTACAAAGAATTCGTCCCATCCTGAGTCTAGTTATTTGATCTTCTTGTTTCCTTGGTGTGTCTTTATGCTTAATGTCCTTGGAAACAGGAGGTTGAATCAATTAATAAAATTTACCTTTACCTCATTATTATATTTATATAGTGCCATTTATTTAATCTTCACCTGTCGGCTGACTATCCGCGCCTCAGATTCACATATCGGTGTGACCTTGCGCGCGTTACAAATTTATTTAATAATAATAATATTAATTGCTTCATTTGTTTGATCAAGTCAGACTTGCTGATGATGATGATTCCATTTGTTTAACGGCATCCTTTGGCTACTATGGCCGTTGACGTCTTTATGTTTGTATTGTATTTCCGTTCAGTTTGGCCCATTGGCTCTTTTTTAATTCTCAATATTTTTTCCTGTTTTTTTTTTTTTTTTTTTTTTTGTTTTTTTTTCCTGGCTATTTCAGCTCTTCTTTGGCTCTTTCAGCTCTTTTTTGGCTATATTAGCTCTTTTCTGGCTATATTTTAGCTCTTTTTGGCTATATCAGCTCTTTTTTGCTATTTCAGCTCTTTTTTGGCTATATCAGCTCTTTTCAAATATGTTTACAAAGTTATTTACAGTATTTCTAAATTTTCTATAATAACATGTAATGCTATTTGCAAACAGAATTTCAGCACATATGTGTAATATATACATGTATTATATACACATTTTATTACAACATACATCTATTTACAATAATGTATCTTTAACAGTTATTTACATAACAGGATAACTTAATTAAACAATTCATTCAACATTTTCTTATATAACAATGCAATATTATTACAAGATGCAATAAAATTATCAATCATCATAATCAAGTGACCATTAATCACACATATAAGCACACTTGTTTTGTTTTAATCGGTATTTACGCCCCAGAACCCACAATAGAATAACACCTAAGGCAAACTTTCTATCTCGTAAAACATTTGTCACACGGATGCTTTATACTTAATTTTTTTTAAATATTTGATGATCTTGTACACCAAAATGCGGTTAGCAGTTGGTTTTTCAATAAAAGATATACTTACTTAATTACTTACAAGCAATGCGTTCAGCTATAATATGTTTGTAATAGATTTGATATGATACTGATATTTATGAGAATAGTTAGAGTATAGTCAGACTTGCGCAACCAAGTGAACTTTAATATAGAATTATAAGAACGCGATTAAAAGGTGTCTAAAATGTCTAATTTTGCACGTTGTTTCGAATGCTTTACGGCATCTGACAGCTGTCGCTAACTCAGATCTAGCCTGAAACATGAAGAAATTTCTGAAAAATAATTCTTTTGTTATGTGACAGATTAGAATTTGAAAATACAGTCTATGAGTCATTTTCCGCTACTAGATCAATTAGACATTTTGTTGTCATAATGATTTTTAAATCAACCTCGCCTTAATTTTTATTCAAATCAATTATTTCTATAAATTTACTATTGAGGAGATTATTGTTCCATGGCTATTTTGGTAACATGCTTTACTGTTTATTTTATCTGGTGAGTTTTAATTTAAAAATGTCCACTCCGATACCGTCACTTTCACACATTGCTGCAATAACATAATAGAAATACTACTACAAATTATAGTTTTTCCAAGGAATTAATGTGGGTCGTAAACAGCATTGAAACCACTTTCATTTAATAAGTTTGTCATTAAATTAAGCAGTACCTATTATGGCTAAGTGCATTATTTTCAGCTGTCACCTGAAATAATGTCCACTCCGTTACCATGCATAAATCATTGCACTAGTACCTACTTGCCAACATCTGGGCCTGCTGCAAATTGGTCAGACCATTGTATGACGAATATAGCAGATTAATATTTGATAATTTACTATCAAATTGGCCAATTCGCTGTTTCTTTCATTGTGACTCATAGGCTATTTTGTGACCATATCGGTTCTTTTAATGTTTTTCTTTTCTTTAATTTTAAAATGTACCACAAAAGACTCTCTTTTTATAAGCTATTTGATGCCTCAATGACTCTCTTTTCATTTTGAGTGGCCAGTTAGGCCCTTTTTCACTTTTTAGAAGTACATGCAAGGTGAAGTATTATTATTATTCCAAGGTTTACGTCTTATGACATCAAAGGCCTGCGACGACAATACAGAAAACATAGAGTTCAATGAGTATATAAAACTTATAGCGTCCGATCGACACACGGTGATGCAAGGTGAAGGTTTTAGTGTATTCGTATTATATAAGTAGTTTCAGTTTAACGACACTGTGTGATAACAAGGATAATTAGCGTCACCCTCCTCCATTACCCTGAATTGAAACTGGCACTGGGACTGCCAGAAGGCGAGCAATGGCGGAGTTGTCTTATATGACATCGGTTGCCAACGTTATAAAGGTGTCTTAAGAGAGCGCTCTTATCAATAGGATACCGTGTCCCACGGTAATGTAACAGTAATCACAGACTTGTATAGCTCCTTGTCAACATGTCTGATGAGAGACGGTCCACGGCCGATAATAAAATAAAAGATGCTAGTTACAAGGAGTGAAGGGTTTGGAAATGGAGTTGGAATGGGAATGGGAAGAAACGAGAGTATACTGTTCTGTTCGATCGGAGCTTTGTGCTTGGTGTAAGAGCGGAAGATTCTCTTCGAGTGGCGCTATATGAATAATTGCGATTACAATACAGTTGGAGTCATCCAATCTTGTTCTATAAAACCAATAATAATCTATTTAAAATCAATAAGCTAATAAATTGTTCAGTATGAGAGGCACAGAGTATAAATCAGTTACAAAATTCCATTGATGGCGATCAAATTGAACACCTTTATTTTACTTATGCTGTTATTATACATGTTATTTTCCGTTCAATCGGCAGATACGCGCCGAACGCTGAACTCACTTGGTTACTATAATTGTACTATGACTGTAGAGTAAAAATCTTACAAACCTTTATTCATATATCATTTCACTAACATTAGTCCTAACACGTACTACCCAGGAACCATTCGGACGGCCCAGTGTTGCCAGGTCGTCGCGAAAAGCGCGAGTTGAGCTACTTTTCAATGCTTTCGCGACAGAAAATTTCGTCCTCGCGACCTCGCGATATTTGGGCTACTTTTGAATCGTCCAGGGGTCGCTACGGCGACATTATGAATTCTCATAAATTGACCACAGAAGGCTACTGGGTCACTTTTACTAGTTACTATTCTTATGTAGTGTTGCTCAGTTTGTAATAAATACATACTCTACAGAGTACGGACCAGTCTACGGTAAGCACTAAGCAGTCTGCCATCTAAATTTTTACGTCAATGGCTTCTTTTGGGCTACTTTTGAACGTAATCTCGCGACCAAGCACTTCGGAAATCTGGCAACCCTGTCGGACGTTAAAGTTTCTTGTAATTATTGATTTGTATCTTTCCTGTATTGTCGTCAACGGCCTTTGATGTCATAAGACGACGTTAAACGTTGGATTAAATAAAAACCCAGGAACAAAACTTCTGTTACACAATGCTATCAGTTTTCACGGGCTGCGATCTAGGAGGAAGAGTGGGATAAGTTCCCTCCACCTTTAAGAGTGAGGAACAGAGTATACAGTTGTCCCCACAATTTGTAGAGAAAATTTCTGATTGCTATTTTTGTTAAATAATTGCCCAGTGGAAACTTGACCACTGAGACCAGGCCTCAAATATGTCAGATGCCTATCATGGTTGTCAGGCGAAGATTAAGATAAAGGATTAAAGCAGCCGTTGGCATCATACGGGAACTGTGGTGTCCGTTCCACTAGCCTCGTGGCTTCTAGTGCCAGTTCATCTGTCGAAATGATTCGCGATGCACTTCAATGAGTACAAGAACTTGAAACATTTTATGATACATCAAGAAAATACAGGAAATGTTTGCACCAGCGGCCACTGATGAACAATCTAGTAATTTGCATGCCAGCTGCATCCGACAAGAAGCCATACCCGCTGTTCTGCTGTCAAGTCTGTTCTTGAAAAATGTCCATATGTTTTAGCTAAATTGGATAAGGCTAACTAATAAAATTCAGTTCAATTTAGATCTGAATAATTTTGCTGATTATACAGTTGGATGAAAATATATATCTACCTGCCGTTACAAAATGTCTGCCCCTTGCTTTTTGACGCACTTTCTGTGCACAAAAAGAGGCAAAAATCTGTTTCGTGCTCATGCGCGAATAAATGTTCACCAAGTTCAAAAGTGTCCCGCTCACCTGTCAAACATGATTGCCGCCTCTGACACTGGTAATTGCATATTCTATGCCTCTTGTCAATATCTAAACTCGGTACTGTGAAAGCAACTGTAGCATTGTCATCAGCCTTAGAACCGTCTGTGTAAATATGAATAAAAGAGTTATGTTTAGAATTTAATTCAAGCGCAGATTGTTTTAGAAATTTACTACAATCGGCTTCCTTACTGCCAACACCAGAGGTCTAGAGGAACATAAAACAATTGGATCCACAGTTTAACGGCAGCTTATGACAACAATGGCCGTTGCCGCCGACAAAGATTATTTTTGGCATATTACATCTTTTTTTTTACATAGACCAACATAAAACAAATTTAGTGGCTAACACTTATATAGTTTTCATTGACAACGTTTAAAAGGTGTTTAAAGAGAACGACTGACCAATCGCGAACCGTGTCCCACGGTAATTGTAACAGCAACCACAGACTTATATAGCGCCTCATCGATCGTGTCTAATGAAAGACGGTCTCCTGCAGCTGATAATAAAAGACGCTGGTTACTAAGAGGGAAGGGTTTGGAAAGGGAGTCAGAATGAAAAGGAACGGATGGAAATTCTGTTCCGTTCGATCGGAGGTTAGTGACGAGTTTCAATGCGGTTGGCGTTATATGAATAACTGCGATTACAATACAGTTACAGTCATTCATTCTCGTTCTATATAACCAATATTAATCGATTAAAGCTTATAAATCAAGGCAATAAATCTTTCGGTATTTGAGGCATAGGATAAACAATTTCAAAATTCAAGCGAAATGGCGATCAAATTTAACACCTTTAAATTGCCTGTTCTATTCTCTATAAGTTTTCCGTTTAATCACTATAGCTACCAAATACAGGCAATTGGTTGCTTATTGGTCAGTTTACGTGTTTACCTATCGTCATTTTGAATTAAAACAATTGCAAGACATCAGGCAACGCAGCAGACACCACTCAGGCATGTAGCAAGTAAGGAAGGAACTGGTGATCTTACATCGACTGATTCTTACACTGTTAGTCTTTGTGCTGCGAATCGTTCATTAATAAGCACGGGTTGCTTCTGCCGTGCTGCTAATGTCTTCGGCAAAATGAAACTCGGAAACCTCGATTAAAAGAATAAGCAAATTATTACATGAAAGAAGTCATTAGCAGTCTTAGCGTATGGTTTCTAATTTAGAGCTGAGACTCGTGCACTATCAAGCAAGGGTTGCTTCTGCTGTGCCGTTTATTAATTCAAACTGACAATTACGCAGTATGATTACAAATCAGTATAAACGGATGATCACAAGTTATTACAGAAGTTGAATTTACAAAAGCGCCCATCACGTCCTACATCTCATTTCACCAACGAGCCATCTCGCGAATTATAGGCTGAGTGGACCTTTTGGGAGGGTTGCGGGAAGCGATCCAGCTTGTTACTGCTCTTTACGCCAGTGATGTTACCACTACTCTGTGGACCCCCACCGTATCCAGTATTATTCTAATTTCAGTATGCAGTATCAAAACGACATCTCGCGCCTCTCTCGAATTACTTTAAGCCTGTTACTTTGTGTCCCAGTTTAGCTTAATCCTGAACGACAAGCGACCTTTATATAGCCAATGCAAAGCGGCTTTTCAAGGTGTCTAAGCAGGCCCTAATTTCAGTAGCTGCATCGAATATTTACTGGCGTCTTGTGGCCGGAGGTGTATCTGGTGAGATTTTCTTGCTACGGTACTATGTAATTTTTCGACTGTGTAATTGTTTTAACCTTCAAAGTTAATTAACCTGTAATCGCTTGTGCCGCAGGCTACCTTCAAACGAGACAAAATGGGTTCCACCTTTAAATTAGTTCACAACACAATTATATATTCAGGAATAAACCTTCATTCAACGCCGCCACTGCTCCTACTCTGGCAGTGCCAGTCCCAAGCGTGGAGAAAGGAAGAAGGCGACACTAATCATCTTTGTTATGACACAGTGTCGATAAACAGCAACTCACCAACCATTCAATAGCATGCGCAACTTCCAAAAACTGCGCCAATGGTAAGTTAAGATTTACGTCAACGATGCTAGCAGCCGCAAAATATCCCCACAAGCATTGGATTAAAAAAGTATTTATTGGAGCGACATTTCGAATTGAAACTTCGACCGGAATTCGCTGTTACAATTTCAATTTAATTTCAATTCAATTTCAATTTCAATTTATTTGTCACAACACAACGGTACAGTTATTCACATAATGGGATACACAAAGTGTTGGCTTAACGTGAGAATCATTCTGGAAGGGGAAAAAAGCTCAACTGAGCTTATCGAGTCCACCTTACAATGTAGTTCAAGGACAGCAATTAATTAACCATCAAGAAGTGAGATTCATTCTAACTATGACATGTATCGAGTGTTTCAGAATGCATCATTCAATGTGGTGCTTCAAACCAAGATAGAATAAAATAGAATGAAACGAAATAAAATAAAACAAAACAGAACAAACAAAAGAATAAACCGGTTAGTAGCCAGATATCAAGAACTGTTTATAGCTTATTTTGAATGTGACTAGGGAGTCCATAATCTTAAACTTTTAGGGTAACGAATTCCAGAGTTTTGGACCAAGAACCATTGCTGAATGTAGGCGGGTATTAGACCTGCAGGTGGAAGACTGATAATTAGTCTTAGTGCGAGTTTCATACTGATGTATTTGTCCTTAGTTTTAAAATAGGTATCAAAACGTTTAGGAAGCATTCCATGACGATGCCGAAACATAAAAGTAATTAATTGCATATGACAAATATCAGGAAGTTTAAGTAGCCTGTCCTCTTTAAATAAATCAGTAGATCGATGGAATCTGCCAACACCATTAATGCCCCTAATTGCTCGTTTCTGAAGAGTTATCAGTTTTTTCAGCTTAGAAGGGTAGCCACTAGCCCATATCATCGTACAGTACTGGAGATAAGGCAAAATTAAGCTAGAATATAATAACTTCAAAATTGATTTATCTAATATTTTTCCTAATTTATACAGTATCCCTATAGTTTTAGCAATTTTGTTTTCTACGGTACGTATATGTTCAGCCCAATTCAAGTTTTTGTCAATTATAACACCCAGAAATTTTGCAGATGTAACATTTTCTATTTTTATATCATCTACTGTGACATTGAGAGTTTTAAAGGGAACCTTCTTTCTTATACCAGAAAATAAAATATAATTGGTTTTCTTTAGGTTTATGGATAATTTATTCACTTTAAACCAGTTTGCTAATATAATTAGTTCATTATTTATAACTTTTGTCAGTGTTTTTGGATCATCACCAGAAATGAAAGCTGATGTATCATCCGCAAATAAAATTAATAACAAGGTTTTAGAACACTCACAAATATCATTAATATACAACAGAAAAAGAAGGGGACCTAGAACAGACCCTTGCGGAACTCCACAGGTTATAGGACACTTGTCAGATATAGAGCATCACCAATTACAACCTGTTGGTAACGGTTACTTAGATAGCTCTTAATCCAATCAAGGGCATTACCTCTTATGCCATAACGGTACAGCTTATCAAATAAAATTTTATGATTAATAGTATCAAATGCTTTAGATAAGTCTAAAAAGATACCTATGGCGTATTTCCCGTCATCAATTGACATGCTAATTTGATCAACAACATCTAAGATGGCCAAGTTTGTGGAATGGTTTTTCCTAAAGCCATACTGCCTACTGTAGAGTACATTGTTTGCTTCCAGGAAATCATAAATTCTTTTATGCATAACCTTTTCTAGAATTTTTGAAAAGGTAGGGAGGATTGATATTGGTCGATAGTTGGAAACATCAAGATTATTACCAGTTTTGAATAATGGTATGACCTTGGCATTTTTCATAAGCTCTGGCACAATACCCGTGCAGAGAGACTGGTTAATAACATGCGTTAATGGTTTCACAATACAGTCAACAATATGTTTAGACACAAAAAGTGGAATATCAGCAAAACCCATAGATTTACTATTATCAAGTTCCATTAACAATGTCTTAATTTCACCTACACCTGTCGGTCTCAAAAATAGTGTATAATCAGAGTGTTTTTTCATATAGCTGGTGTGATCAATACATGGGTCAACTATCTTTGCAGCCAGGTTAGGCCCAATCTCGGTAAAGTACTTATTAAAAGAGTTGGCAATAGCATGAGGGTCAGTGATTAGTTCATTGCCTTCATTTATAGCGTTAATGCATTTAGCAGAATAATTACGGTTAATTATTAATTTTATAGTTTTCCATGTTTGTTTCAAATTGTTTTTATATATATCGAATTTAGTGGCGTAATATTGTTTTTCGCTAATACGCAAAAGAGAAGTCAATTTATTTCTATATGCTTTATATTCCTTTAATATATCATTGTTTTTAGACTTGAGATAAAGTTTGTATAATTTATTCTTATTTTTAATAGATTTGACAAGGGCTGGGGTTAACCATGGTTTTAATTTGGTTCTATATTGTCTTTTGCGCTTAAGTAAAAGAGGGAAACAAGAGTCAAATGCCCTATTTAACTTGCTTATGAATAATGAATAAGAAACATCAGGATTAGTCTCGGTAGTGATTTCATCCCATGTCCATTGGCCAGCAACTCTATCTAAAGCTGCAAAGTTACCATGGGATTTAGACCGAGATGCAACATACTTAGACCTCTCCAACACCAATTGTTCCGAGGACTGGTTAGGTAGAACTGTAAATATTGGAAGATGATCAGATATATCAGTACACAGAATACCAGAAAACTCATCACCATTCATCCTGTTACAGAAAATATTATCAATAAGGGTTGCTGTTAACTCAGTTATTCTAGTAGGCATATTTATCAAAGGGCAGTAGGAAAGTGTCAACATAGAGTTAACAAAATTTTGCGTTCCAGCATGTGACTCACAATTTAAAAGATTAATATTAAAATCACCACAGACATAGCTTAACCTGTTCTGTGTCTTAAGATTACTTAGAATCTGAGATAAATTATCAGAAAATAAATTCATATCAGTTCCAGGAGGTCTATACACTGTACCTAATGTAATGGCAGAGTTGGACTGTGTGTACACTCTTACAAAAACAGATTCCATTAATTCTGTATTAGAAGCTGGTAGATTGTTCTCCAGTTCAAAGCGTAGAGTATCTTTAATCATGACTGCAATACCTCCTCCTTTTCCTTGGGGACGTGATCTACAAATGACGTTGTACCCTGAGCAGTAGATTTGGTCTTCTGTAGCAGGGGTACTCCAGGTTTCAGTTAGTGCGATAATGTCAAATTTAGTTTTACAGGTTTCAAGAAATTCTAAAAGTGCAGCACCATTCTTATGAAAACTACGTATATTTAAGTGCAATAGTTTAAGGTTTTTGTTTAGTGAATTACAACCAATGAATTCATCAAATTGATCTGAACATAGATATCTGGTTGGATGTGTTGTTAGTTGGCCATAAAAATTTAGATCAGGATCACAATCATCTGCACTTGTCAACAATGACAGGTCATTATACAATGTAAAAGGGCTGGCTAACTGAGGAAACCACGGACCAGGAGACACAGGCTTAGCTGCCTGTGTGCACAAATCATCTTCGATATTATCTGAGGATGTTGGAACTGAGCAGGATCCGCCTATTAATCCTTCACTTTGGTCTGACATTTTTATTATTGACTAGAGTTACCTCTCTGGGACCCATAAACCCAACAGACAGTTTAGACACACTATTTAGATAATGCATCAATGTAGGGCTAATTACAGAAGACACAAGATTTTCGTTTACCCTACCTTCAGATAACACTGATGCTATGAACATTATTAAAGCAACAAACAAAGAAAATTTCACTTGATTCAATACCTGCAAAAACCAGTGATCAAAACTAAAAAAACATAAAAAAACAAAATTAATTTGCACACATTGTGCTAATAATACAATGCCTCTAAACATGGACAGCATGTCCTATCTCAAGGGATGGTCAGGCATCTATAGGTAAACATCACGGGGCAAAATGTATAAAGAGAAAGAATCTGTACATCAACATCAGGTTAAATGTGAACCAACATCAGGTTAAATGTGAACCAAGCGAAAGGTGTACACACACTAGAATACAGAACGGCCACTAGGAAGAAGGATGAGCGCCAGCATCAGTAGGCAGTTGCGGAGGGTCTACTGCTTTTGGCAATGTCTGTGAAAACGGGTCCATCAGCATGATCTTTTCAGAATTCTCAAGGATCGCATAAACTTTGCCGTTCCATGACCATGATGATTTGATCTTTGGGTTCTTGCGGAGACGATCCATAAATTGGATGTTTGTGGTTGTAAGATCTTCAAAGATCCTAATACCAGAGCCCTTCAAACATCGGCGACCCCGCAGCACTTGATTACGCCTCTCTCCTTGAAAGAAGGTGACAAGTATTATCGGTAAAGGTGGAGATGGTGCAGCATGTTCACGTCTCATCGGGATAAACTGGACTCGGTCAACGTCCGCTGATTCAATGGTATCGAGGTTCAGCCTGTCCCGACAAAATGAAACAAAAGATTCTTTTGGATATAGTTTATCCAGTGAGAGTCCACTTACTCGTAGTTTCAATGAACGTGACGCTTGGTCCAGGTGGTTGTTGTGTTTCTTTAGTTGCAAGATTTCAGAGGATAGGAGGTCCATTCTAGTAGAAACAGCCCTCTGCTGATCATCCCCATCCTGCAAGTGGTTGTCTGTAGCATCGTAGCGTTGCTCTATTACTTTTAGGTTTTCCTCCACTGTGGACAATCGAATATCGTGACTTGTTGACACTTCTTGTAGCTTGACAAATCTCGAGTCCATTTGTGCAAGATGATCGGATAACGATTTTGATAACTGTTTCTGGACGCCGTCGCGTTTCTCATCAAATAATTGCATTAATTCTGATTTTACGGAGCCCATATTTGAGTTATCGATGTTTGTATAAGTGAGGCAATGTCAAAGGAGGCAGGTGTAGCAAGATCTTGTTCTTCCTTTTTTGACTTTCGTGTATTTTTTTCCGCCATTGGGAGAACGTGCGTTAATTTATCTCCAAGTCCTACGCGTTGAAGTGTTGAGTAGTTCGTTTCACCAGATGTGGCACCAGTGTCTCTCACAAGCTGGAACACTGTTAAGCCGTTCACGCACGCAACGTAGTTGGAATAACTGACATACGAGTTGAAGTATTAAGTAGTTCGTTTCACCAGATGTCGCACCAGTGTCTCTCACAAGCTGGAACACTGTTATGCCGTTCACGGACGCAACGTAGTTGGAATAACTGACATACGAGTTGAAGTATTAAGTAGTTCGTTTCACCAGATGTCGCACCAGTATCTCACAAGCTGGAACACTGTTATGCCGTTCACGGACGCAACGTAGTTGGAATAACTGACATACGAGTTGAAGTATTAAGTAGTTCGTTTCACCAGATGTCGCACCAGTGTCTCTCACAAGCTGGAACACTGTTATGCCGTTCACGGACGCAACGTAGTTGGAATAACTGACATACGAGTTGAAGTATTAAGTAGTTCGTTTCACCAGATGTCGCACCAGTGTCTCTCACAAGCTGGAACACTGTTATGCCGTTCACGGACGCAACGTAGTTGGAATAACTGACATACGAGTTGAAGTATTAAGTAGTTCGTTTCACCAGATGTCGCACCAGTGTCTCTCACAAGCTGGAACACTGTTATGCCGTTCACGGACGCAACGTAGTTGGAATAACGAATTGAAGTGTTGTGTCGTTCGTTTCACCAAATATCACCCCAATGTCACTCACAAGCTGGAACACTGTTATGCCATCCACGGACGCAACGTAGTTGGAATAACTGACATACGAGTTGAAGTGTTGGGTAGTTCGTTTCACCAAATGTCACACCAGAGTCTCTCACAAGCCCACCACTCGCTATTTAGTTCATTAAATGATGTTAGCAAAATGAAAATCGTTTCACACGTGCGCTTGAGAAATCGACGGTAACCTCCTCCTCCCAAACATACAACACGATTTTTTACTGAACTTCCGTTGACACACGTGAACCGTGCATGTTTATCAGTCGTTCTACCGCTGCCCTAACGCTTGTTTCTTTATAAACCAGGTAATTCGATAAACTTGTTATCAATTTATATCAATAGAAAACGAATTCGCCATTTTCGATCCGCCATTTGTCGCCTGACCAAACCCAAGGCATTAGCTATGTGCGCCACATGCTACCTCATCGACGGCTAGAAGAGAATGAATTACCTAGATTGAAAGACGCCATTTAGGACTCTGTGGTAGTAACGACGATGCAACATAAATAAGATAATTAACGTCGCCGTAAAGGCTAAAACAATTACACAGTTGCAAAACTTATATAGTACCGTAGCAAGAAAAACTCACCAGAGGCGCCTGCGGTGGTAAGAAGCCATTAAATGCTCGATGCAAGTACTGAAATTAGGTCCTGCTTAGACACCTTCAAAACCTGCTTTACACTGAATATATAAACATCATTTTCATTCATTCCTCGAGTTCGACGGCACTATCATAATTGCTGTGTAACATACCCTCTTCGTCAAAGCCCTAACAGCCACCATTGCAATTATTATCCCAGATTTCTAATTTTAACCACGCTATTCACATAATTCCTCTCAAAAATTATTCGTGAGAGGCGCGAGATGTCCTTTTAATACTAAATAATTTAATTAGAATAATACTGGATACGGTGGAGGTTCATAGAGTAGTGGTAACATCACTGGCGTAAAGAGCAGTAGGAAGCGGGATCGCTTCCGAACTTTCCAAAAAGGTCCACTCAGCCTATTATTCGTGAGATGATTCGTTGATAAAATGAATTTTAGTACGTGATGTGCGTCTTGCATGGCTGCCGTATACAGTTAAATTCAACTCCTGTAATAACTTGTGATCATCCGTTTATACTGAATTGTAATCATAGGCCTACTGCGTAATTGTCAGTTTGAATTAGTAAACGGCACGGCAGAAGCAACCGTTGCTTGATGGAACACGAGTCTCAGCTCTAAATTAGAAACCATCCGCTAAGACTGCTAATGACTTCTTTCATGTAATAATTTGCTGATTCTTTTAATCGCGGTTTCCGATTTTCATGTTGCCGAAGACATTAGCAGCATGACAGAAGCAACCTTTGCTTATTAATGAACGATTCGCAGCACAAAGACTAACAGTGTAAGAATCAGTCGATGTCGGATCATCAATTCCTCCCTTACATGCAACATGCCTGAGTGGTGTCTGCTGCGTTGCATGATGTCTTGCAATTATTGTTTAATTCAAAATGGCGTCTCTTTGTACAGGCAAACTTATCTTTTGAAAATTATTATACGTTGGTTTTAACGTCTACGACCAATCGACTAAGTCGTTAAGTCAGTCGCTAACTCATCAAGTCAGTCGGTAATTCCCTGGCGACTGACTCCGGTCACTATATAAGGTCGGAACTCCCCTCAGAGAAACACCCAGTCATAATACGATAAGTAACCACGTGAACTGACCAATAAGCACCCAATTGCCTGTATTTAGTAGCTAGCGATTAAACGGAAAGGACTGCTTTTAGAGCAAAGAATAGGCAATTTAGAGGTGTTTAATTTGATCGCCATTACGCTTGAATATTGAAATTGCTTATTCTATGCCTCAAATACCGCAAGATTTAGGCCTATTGCCTTAATTTATAAGCTTTACTTGATTAACATTGGTTATATAGAACGAGAATGAATAACTGTAATCGCAGTTATTCATATAGCGCCAAGTGCATTGAAACTCGTACAAACCTCCGATCGAACGGAAGTCACGGAACAGTATAATTCACATCCGTTCCTTTTCATTCCCATTCCCTTTCCAAACCCTTCCCTCTTAGTAACTAGCGTCTTTTATTATCAGCTGGAGATCGTCATTCATTAGATACGCTCCACGAGGCGCTATATAAGTCTGAGGTTGCTGTTACAATAACCGTGGGACACGGTTCGCGATTGGTTAGACCGCTCTCCTTAAACACCTTTAAAACGTTGTCCATGAAAGCTGAAAGCTATACAAGTGTTAGCCATTTAACTCCGCCACTGTTCGCTTTCTGACAGTGCCAGTCCCAAGCCTGGATAAAGGCGGAGGGCGACGCTAATGGTCTTTGTTACCACACAGCTAGTCGTTAAACTGTGGATCCAATTGTTTTATGTTCCTCTAGACCTCTGGTGTTGGCAGTAAGGAAGCCGATTGTAGTAAATTTCTAAAACAATCTGCGCTTGAATTAAATTCTAAACATAACTCTTTTATTCATAATTTTACACAGACGGTTCTAAGGCAAATGACAATGCTACAATTGCTTTCACAGTACTGAGTTTAGATATTGACCAGAGGTATATAATATGCAATATTATTACTAGTATCAGATAATATTTGACAGATGGGCGGGACACTTTTGAACTTGGGGAACATTTATTCGCGTAGGGTATTTAATAATAATAATAATAATAATAATAATATCTTTTCTTTAATTGAGCGCCTGACAAACGCACTGCGCTGTACATTTACATGTTATGCAATTTAAATCTTAACTACTAACAGAACAGACAGCCTGCAATACAACGGCGCTAATAGCAGCCTACAAAGCATATCCGCCTATAAAGCATATATTTCAATGCACCGAACTCGGTACCTCTCGGTCTCTGTGCCAGATCTTATCCAATGCGCTAACGGGCCCCGTTATGTATGTACATGTATGCATGATTGTATGGTATGCTTGTATCGATACACTGATTACAGGACCGTATAGATACTTCTGCGCCAACCGAAATTATCTTAAAATCAATACAACGAATAGTTCATCAATAACCGAACAAATTACTGAAATTACTAGTGGAGCCGCCATTGGTGAACTCCCGCAGACACGCAGAGCCCAACCGACGAATTCCCATAGAGAGCTGATCCTCTGGATATCGACCAGATTATCTTGGTTTTGGTGTGCCATCGGTTGATGCCTTGTGCATTAGACACCGGCGCAATAGAAGTTGCTAATTGCAGTTACAGTGATAGAAGTTACTAATTGCAATTATGATTCTGGAGGACGTCATTCTTCGCAGCCGCAGAAACTACGTACAAGCACGAGATGCCAGTCTCTTAATTCTAACCACGACTGTCATTTGATCAACTAACCCCTTACACATTCAATGATAATAGTAGTGAAATTAGTTTCCAATGATTAACGATAGCCTATTATTATTATTAGTGGCTGCCCACACAGTTGACGTCGAGCTATCTAAGGTATCGCCAACACAATACAGTTAAAACGCTTCTGGCTACCACGAATATATAGCTTACAGGTTCAGCATTTTAAAGGTGTCTATGCGGATCTCGTATTTCAATGCACCGTAAATTATTTGCTGTCATTTCGTGGTTGCATTTATGTTATCACCGTTTACCTCGTGTTCGCGTCACATAAGCAAAATTAAGGTATACAGCGTGTTTTAAGTAGGCCTACTGTAACAGTTCTTTCTTCCTCATAGTAATAGGCCTGCTATGTAATGTAGAGCTGCGATATTTCTCAGAGCCACAAAAAGCCGCATGACGGAGACCAGCTTCTACGTGGGCGCTATAATATCAAACTGATTAATTTATTTAATGTTAAGTACTTGTTTCAGTTGTTACATGACATTTTGTGGCTGCCAGGGCAGATGACGTTGAACTTATAACTTGTATCCCCCAGGTAGCTACATTGGATAGAGCGTATGCCGCGTCCCACTCTCCTCTGTTTAAGACATCGTGCGTATCGCGAATTCGCGATTGGCTTCCCGAAGATAGCGTAATTCAGAGTGGCACCCATTCGAACGGACAGCAGTAGAGAAGGATCTCACCCGATCAATACATTGAAAACTGAGCATGGTCGCAGCCATACGGTCGCTACAGAAAAACCTGCACATATTACATTTGTATACACGACTGAATAATACTGATTAGTAGATGTACCAGAGTTTTCTGACGTCATGTGGCGTCTAAGTCTGATGACGTCATCTGTTTCTTTATTTATCATAATAATTATCCTTTCTCTCAGTTGATGGAATCTATAATTATTATAAGTCTTAGTCTGTTTACGTTTTCCTTCCGTTTGTTTGTTTGTATGTTTGTTTGTCCGTTGTCTAAAGGCTCCGAAACGGAACGCTTTAGCGATTTACAAAATTGTACAAAACATTATTACGCCACGTCATGGTCATCGCGACTATTTTCAGCTCGCATTTTATTTAAACGCCGATATATGCACATTTTAAATTTCCAACTGTTTCGACGAGGCTATCTTATAATACCGGTCATGCCATGGCCATTTGTCCACGTCACTAAATAGCCTATGCAATCTTAAATTACGTCACGCGGCTAACTATGCAATCTTACGTCACACGGGCTAACGGCAGAACTTCGTATATTATTTAGCAAATAATACGCCTACTATAATTTAGAGATAACCCGTGTAGTACGGGGAACAATTAATACGCCTATTTAAGGTAGAGATAACCCGTGTAGTACGGGGAACAAATAATATTGCCTATGGGGGGGGCCGTGGCGCATTGGATAACATCTGGCACAGAGACCGAGATGTACCGAGTTCGAGCCCCCGTTGGGCGGATATGCTTTGTAGGCTGCTATTAGCGCCGTTGTATTGCAAGCTGTCTGTTCTGTTAGTAGTTAAGATTTCAATTGCATAACATGTAAATGTACAGCGCAGTGCGTTTGTCGGGCGCTTATTAAAGAAAAGATATTATTATTATTATATTATAAGGTAGAGATAACCCGTGCAGTACATGGGCAAAGCAACTATATTCACCTCTAAATATCGTTTCCATTCAGATATATGGACATTTTTTAAATATTTGAAGCCCATCAGCAAATATAGTAAGTAAGTAGCTTTTATTTGCAGCCGTTAAAAATTACGCCTGGGCAAAACCCGGGCGAACGCCGGGTAAAAAATGCTAGTTAATAATAAATGAACTCGATTTTCCAAAACACTGACGATTAAAAGTGACGATTCACTAACGATTTTAACTCAGGAAACGCAGCCTGTCAGTATCATCCTATCAACGTCAGCCAATCAACATCTGCTCCATGATTTTCAATTGAAGTTGACGAATAAGTCCCTTCTCTTGTTTAGTTGTTTAACGATTATGGTATGGCAACTACGGCCGTTGAGGGGTATCCCTCAATAAGGGCGCGCACAAGAGGGCGCGACACAAAAGGACGCACACAAAAGGGCGCTATCACATAAGGGCGCGGCCACATAAGGGCGCGGTCACATAAGGGCACGGCCACATAAGGGCGCGGTCACACAAGGGCGCGGTCACATAAGAGCGCTGGCTAATAAGACCGTGTTCCAATATGAGCGCGCCCAATATTAATGGGGTCGCTGATTATTTAATACATGCTTATGAAAGTAAACATAATACTAACATTTAATCGTTAATAAAAGCAATGGCACTTCAGAAATCATTGTCAATAAAAATAAACTCTAATTAGGTTATCCCGTATTATAGGTCTACGTTGCTAAATTATTTTAATGTCTTCAATGCCGTACTTGACATTGGTAAGTAAGCAGTCTACCAATGTCTGCAATAACTGTCATCAATCCAGCTTCCATTTAAGAACAACATTTTCCATCAATCGATCTTCTATTTAGCCAAGAATTATTTTCGTCAATCTCACTTCTATTTAAGCAAAAAACTTCATCAGTCCCGCTTCTATTGAAGCGAAGACTTAGTTTAATCAATCGAGGTTCTATATACGGAAACAATTATTTCCATCAATCCAACTTCTATTTAAACAAAGAAATAGTTTCATCAATTCAACTTCCATTTAGACCAACAATTATTTTCATCGACCCAGTTTCCATTTAAAATTGACAACATAAACTAATTTAGCAACGTAAACTTCGGTTTCACCCTTTTATAATAGGCGCATTTAACCTCCTGAGACCCACCATGAAACCACCATGATTTTTTTTCTTTGCATTTCCCTGCTTCATTGCCACTCAGATTGAAGGGAAAAAAGTTTCAAGCACACAGTTTATTGTTTACTATGAAAATTTTTATGTCCAAACAATTAGCACAATGGGCCTTAAATATTATTGTCCAATTATTTGGACATGGTCGTCATGTGCAATGTTTTGGACATTGGGTAAGAAACATATATGTCCAATTATTTGGACATGGTCGTCATGTGCAATGTTTTGGACATTGGGTAAGAAACACATATGTCCAATTGTTTTGACATATGTAAACTGTAGGCCTTTCCCAGCATATCTGACAAATAATGCAGCCGTAAAAGAAATTGCATAGTAATTGCACAATTATTGTTTTATTGTACGCACAAATCTGCAACAAAAGCAAATGTCTCACTGCTGAATAATTGCATGTGTGGTGTCGGTAAAACAAATCCAAAATTACATTCTGGGATAAAATTTAATTTGAACTGTATCATAGACTCCACCCACATTCTTGATAAGGTCTATTTATATAACCATGTGCAAGCTGGAGTAACTTTAAAACTAAGTAAACAGTATTTCCACATGATCAGATGAGTAAGTTTTATTTCTTATGAAATTGAGCGAAACAGTTCCTGCTTCCAGTGAGACACAAGAACATGTCACAGGTCTTGCATCGAATCATAGTTTTGTATTTGCAGGCGAGATTTCTACAGCGCATTGCTGATTTCACCTGTGCAACTTCTGGCATGTGTTTGGCCGCAGATACTCTATGATGAGCCGATGGAACTGGAGTAAAGCGCCCCTTGGTAACTGGCATGGTTTCGTCACCGCTGTTATTGGCATCACCTTGTTCTCCATCACTTAGAAATTTCTCCGCAAGATCCAAACGAAAGTCCACAAACTTCATTATGTCCTTTTTGGAATAACGTAACCGAGCTTTGTCCTGACGATACAAAATCCACGAATTGGCCACTGCCAAATCAAAGAAGTGCATGAAGCACCTTACCGTCCATTTCTTTGTTCTTGCAGAGATTCGATAGTAGCTGATCATGCGGTCCATCAAATCCACGCCTCCCATATTTGCATTGTACTGATTCACAATGTCTGGTCTCGTAACTGAAATGTATTTCTTTTGTTTCCTATCCCAACGCCGACAGGTGTCTTGTGGCTGAGTGGAATGACAAGACGAACCTAATGTTATACATTTGTTGTCGAACCATTTCACGATGCAGAATTTCTCATCTTGTCTCACAGCTAACTGTGACGCACCTCTTCCTCGCTTACTCAGTTCCTTTTCGTTCAGCATATGCAATGCCTCCTTAGGTACACGGTTCTTCATCATTGTTCCTGTTAAATAAATCTCTTTTGACAACATATATTCAATTATGGGAATGCCAGTGAAGAAGCGATCGCAGTAGAGTTTAGTTCCCTTAGGTAATGTTTCAGACAGATGTGCAATGACCAATGCACCAAGACCCAGTTTGGGTTCAGCTGCAACTGGGTGAAATGATGTCATTCCTTGGTAAAGTACAAAATCCAGAACTAAGCCTTCTTTATTTGCTAAAACAAAGTTCTTGATTCCAACTGGGTTTGGCTTTGAAGGAATATACTGCCTAAAGGGACATGCTCCAGTGAACGGTATCATTTGTTCGTCGATGGATACCCTGTTTCCCCTTTCTTGCTGAAGGCAGCCTTGCCGAACACGTTCTACAACTGGTTGAATCTTCCAGAAGCGATTATCTTTCATTTCAGCAACAGAGACATGTGCATCAATCACTACCTTCAGAAATGATCGAATTCTGAAGAAGCGATTTCTACCCATGGCTTCCGAGAGTCTTGGAACTCGAAGGCTCTTCTTCCAATACATACGCACGGAAGGATAACGAAGGCACGACATCATCAGATTCATACCAAAGAAAGTCATCATCTCTGCAGGCGTCGTATCCAAACTCTTCCCAGTTAGGAGCGTACAATTCACATTGGTTGCACGTGAAAATTTTTCAAATAAATCCTGATCAAAGTACTCTTGAAAGTAATCACTAGGATTCCAGTCCACCCGCTTATCTGTCGTGTCATCATGCTGTTGCAAAGTAACAAGGTTTGGTTCAAATTTATCTCGCAATTTCCACCTAAGCGGTCTAACATTCTTCTTTATCGGTATATCATCATTAACTGAAGCATTTTCTGAATTAGAAGTACTCTGAGAATCAGAATCACTCATCCTCTTTTCCAACATGTAAGTGTCATCATCACAATCAGATAAAGATAAGTCCGATAATTCTGATTCATTACCATCAGTTATTGGGCTCATCATTCTTCGTTTATTGCGTCGCTCTTGCATAGCCACCATGAATGGAGAAGCATTCCAAGGATCCACAACCTTTCTTTTCTTTCCGGGAACTTTTGATGACACTCCCGCATTTATTGTCGACACAGATTCAGCAGGTCCTGTTGATACTGATAATAAGGTAAGTGTGTCAGATGGCATTGAAACAGAAACATGTGGTGAAGCTGGCGTTGACAAAGAACCTTCCTCAGCTGTTTCCGACACCGGTGGGAGTGCTGGCGTTGAGGCAGTTGACCTTTGAACTTTCTTATCCTTCATTTTTCCTTTAATTGACCTTTTAAATTTCTTCCCTTTCATTTTTCCTTCAGTTGGTGATGACGTGTCTTCGGCAGGTACATCGGACAGCGGCTGAGGACGAGACGCAGCTTCTGTTTCTGTTTCAGGTGTTGTTGATGTATCTTCGGCAGCTACATCGGACAGCGGCTGTGGACGAGACGCAGCTTCTGTTTCTGTTTCAGGTGTTGTTGATGTATCTTCGGCAGCTACATCGGACAGCGGCTGTGGACGAGACGCAGCTTCTGTTTCTGTTTCAGGTGTTGTTGATGTTGTGTCTTCGGCAGGTACATCGGACAGCGGCTGTGGACGAGACGCAGCTTCTGTTTCAGGTGTTGTTGATGTTGTGTCTTCGGCAGGTACATCGGACAGCGGCTGTGGACGAGACGCAGCTTCTGTTTCTGTTTCAGGTGTTGTTGATGTTGTGCCTTCGGCAGGTACATCGGACAGCGGCTGTGGACGAGACGCAGCTTCTGTTTCTGTTTCAGGTGTTGTTGATGTTGTGTCTTCGGCAGGTACATCGGGCAGCGGCTGTGGACGAGACGCAGCTTCTGTTTCTGTTTCAGGTGTTGTTGATGTTGTGTCTTCGGCAGGTACATCGGACAGCGGCTGTGGACGAGACGCAGCTTCTGTTTCTGTTTCAGGTGTTGTTGATGTGTCTTCGGCAGGTACATCGGACAGCGGCTGTGGACGAGACGCAGCTTCTCTGCTCTTTTTGCCTATTTTTCTGATTCTTTTTTTGACTGGCGACGGATTGTCTGATGCAGCAGCTGGTGTTAACAGCTTTGCTACAATTAAATAATTATATTTTCATCTGTAATACCACTGCGAGTTTATGTTAAATTTCATCGTATTTCCAGCGTCGAGTTGTAGTTGCTTTATAAATGTCATCCCATTTCGAGTTTTATTTATTTTTATTTACATATCTCTTCATAGGCATCTAATTATACAAATTTCGTTGGCTTTTTAATTTAGATTAGGAGGTTAATCGCATATCTACATAGTACACGATACGGCATAGTAGACGAAATGTCAGTAGACGAATGTCTATGCAAAGTGTAGGTAGACGAATTATCGGAACCTTACGACATTACATTACGGATGACCGTTGTCCAATAATTTGGTCACACCAGAAATCAAAGTTTATTTTCAAGTTTACTAAAGTAAAACGCTGTACTAAGACATCACACGATGCACGAATAAATATGAAGTAATATTTAGCGATTTAACATTTAAAAAATTAACTATTTCCAATAGATTCGATTATTTATTACCTGGTCGTTTTCGGTAAAAAAACCGGGTGTTCATTGCAGCCATTGTGACGCCTAGAATGGTGCATTTAGATTTCCTTTAGCGCTAGTATTTTTAAACAATCTATGTACAAGTGCATGGACCTTGGACTTAAGCTATAACAATAATATTTCAGAAGATATGGACAAGGGAAGCCATGTCCAAGTACTTGGACGCAGGGACTCAGGAGGTTAAATCTCTATTATGTTTGCTTCCTAATCAATGTGTTATGAAGCGACAACCTTATCTACACATTTTTATTCGTTGGATTAATTGGGATTTAATTGTGCTTATAATAAAAGTTTACTTTAACGACAATAATTTCTGAAGTGCCATTGCTTTTATTAACGATTAAATGTTAGTATTATGTTTCTTTCATAAGCATGTATAAATAATAATCAGCGACCCCATTAATATTGGCGCGCGCTCATATTGGAACACGGTCTTATTAACCAGCGCTCTTATGTGACCGCGCCCTTATGTGGCCGCGTCTTTATGTGATAGCGCCCTTTTGTGTGCACCCTTTTGTGTCGCGCCCTTTTGTGCGCGCCCTTATCGATGTAAACCCCGTCGAGGAAGACCATTAGTTCCAATTATTGCTTCTCTTATATAGAGATTTTATATATCTTTACTGAAGCCATTATAAGAGGTGTGTAAAATTAACAGTTGCCGTCCGTGAACATACTGTTTACCAGCGCGTAATTTTCATGCCTTAGCGTCAAGTATTTGAGTGCATCTTGTTGAGGCGAGGAACGATAATTTCGAAATTTCCCTGCAACATGCAATTATAGACAAACTCAGTAATGTTGCTTGGAAAAGGTAGCCATATCAACAGTATTGGGCGCTATAATGTTCATGGACAGCTTGGAAACGATTTTTTTCAAAGTTATAATAAATCAAATTCACTCAGTGCTAATTATTCAGAGGCTACCCAATAAAGTGTTAAAACAGCGTGAAGTGTCTCCTATCTACGCCAAAGGCCTTTCATGCAATAATATGCTGTTAAACTTATAATATATTAAAGTATAATCTATTCAATCAAATAGGTAGAGATCCTGTATTCCTAGTTAACGAAGTTAAGCTTCCGTCACAGACCTTGGCCGTCACAGGTAGTCGTCAGATGTCGTTCTGCTAATTAAGTTTGATGACCAATTGGACACCTTTTAAACACTTTCTTTCAACGTTATATCTTAATCAAACGTACCCCATGGCTTTCTGACAGTGCCAGTCCCAAGCCTGGATAAAGGAGGAGGGCGACGCTAATGGTCTTTGTTACCATACAGCTAGTCGTTAAAAGGGAACACACACACGCTATATTTAATCAAACAATCTCAGTTTTAAACTCTGTCACTGATCACACTCTGGCAGTGCCAGTCTCAAGCCTAGAGAAAGGAGGAGGGCATCGCTAATCATTCCTGTAATAACACAATGTTGCTAAAAAGCAACTAGCCAACTAATTTTGGCTCATTGCAGATTTAAAAAAATATAATAATTATATCCAGTGTATAGACAACGGGATCAGAATGATAACCTTGCTTGCTGTCTTCGATGTGAGTGTGATGTGAGTTCGATCTGTCAACCACGGCATTCGTTTAAAGCGCTTTGAAATGCTATTTCGTTTGGTTGGATGAGCTCTGCAGTGGTTGGGCCTCTTTCTTTGTGAACGCACCCAGTTGATGGTGTTTGGTTCCACACGTTCAACCCCGTCACCGGTTTCATTTGGGTTGCCACATGGTTCCATCCTAAGTCATCTGCTTTATATCCGGTACACCGCAGACCTCTTTTCTACCTAGGAGTTGCTAGTCACCGGTATAAATTCTAATGATATTCAGACATACATTCATGTCTAAGCTTCAGAAGTTGTCTCCTTAGCTGGAAAATTAGTTCACACATCCGAAGCCCTTTGTGAATGGATGTCTCCATATTATGTGAATGGATGGCATCCAACCGACTCCGTCTTAATCCCAGATAAACTCAACTGATCTGGGTTTGTAACCGTCGGCAGAAACAAAAGACAGACTTACATAACTGTTAGTTTCGCTTTCCAAATGCCTCCTTCTCTACTTCGGTGCGTGTCCTGGGCACTTCACTCGACCAGGAGCTAACCTATTCAGAACATGTCAAGTCCCTTCACAAACCATAATGACATTGACTGAAATTCAACCGATGACTGTGGTGAACATTCTAGTCACAGTGGCACCTCCTGCATCCTCTGATTCATTTAATGCATTTGGTTGCGGGAAGGACCTCCACTGGACATCGATCTCTGGTATTATTATATAGATTGTAGTCACCTGAGGATTAACACAACAAGTTTTTTTCCCTAAGGATGTTAAAGCCTTTGACGCCACAAGATTTCGTCAGACTGATGCAATCCATCCAATGAAATAGATTTCGGAGATATCTGGTTCATGAAGTTAAGTTCATTTGTCCGTATTAGATTAGATAGATTAGATTAAGATTAGATTAGATCAGATTAGGTGAGGTCCTAGTGACGATAATTACATTTGAACACTACAGTGCAGGGCTATTAGGAAGCATTACCACAGACTATAACTCCGTATTTTATATAAAGATTTTAGCTTCCTTTAAAGAGGTGTTAAAAATGTATAGAAGGCTTTTAAATTCCCACCTTAGCATTACTTGATGACGTCGTGCTCTATATAACTCAGATTTTGTTTTTATTTATGAAAACTGGAATCGTCGAATTGACAGTTGGTATAAAATTTCGTTATAGATTTCAACCTTAATGTGACAGGTCTACGCAAATTTTTGATGGATCCACAGTTTAACTGCAGCTTATGTCAACATAGGCCGAAGCCACCGACTAAGATTCTGAGTTGGTTCTTGATGGGGCGCTACGTAAATGCTCCGAATGAATGAATGAATGAATGAATGAATGAATGAATGAATGTACACCAAAGTTCGGATATGCAATTGGTTTAATAAAGAATATACTTACTTACTTACTTACTAACGTCGCAGGCTTTTACCGAATTCTGTTCAGATCAAAAGAGTCGACCACGGTGAAGAAACCATAATATTATTATTGCATTTACCGATTTAAAAGATGGAGGAACAGTTATCGTAATCGTAATCGTAAACTCCACATTTCTAAAGCGATGCTGTTGGTACTCTTGACGCCCTATGGCGAGCACTCGTCTTGTTTTGGGAAATTTCACTGGTAGGGATCTGGCACGGGGGACTTAGAGTCAGTCAATTTCTCGGCTTTACTGCCGGGCTAATGCATGGTAAGGTTGACATTAACGGCCTTGGCAGCCGTAAGATGTCGTTAAACCCTGCAAATCCTAATAAACCCTACCTAAATCTTTCCCCACTTTTGAGGAGCTTTGCAAAAAAGCTGTTATAGACCTCTTTAGAAACCTCTTAACAAATACTAGCTACACCCTTCTCGACCTCCTCCCCTCTGTTAATTGTACTGGTCATGCATGACCTGCGCCCACGCTCACATAACCGTGTTCTCCCTAGATTTTATTCCCTTAACAGGCGCGGCTTCTTAGCTAGGATGTTGTGACAGTTAGACATCTGTTTTCTAGTTGACTTAATTTTCTTCTAATTATCGTTTTCTTATACATAAATTATTTCTGACTTTGTATGTAAAGCGTTGAGCGTTTGCTTGCGTTTAATAAAGAACATTCTTACTTAATTACTTATAATGCTGCCATTAGTTTAAAATTGCGTATTCAAGCGCTATATATATATGCAATTTTCGTTTTGTCAATAAATCTTTGTTGGCGGCAACGGCCTATGTTGTCATAAGCTGCCGTTAAACTGTGGATCCATCCATCCATCGTCAATAAATTACTCATCTCAAAAAGTTAGTTGGGATGTAAAGTAGCCTAAGGTCGATGTCAGCAGCACTAGGAGCCACAATAAATTATGTAGTTAAACATGATATGTATTTGCGATGGGTGTCAATCAACGATTATTTTATTTATTCCAAAGTTCAGCGTCGTCCTTTGACATCAAAGACCGTTGATGACACTTCAATAACTGTATACAATGCATGAAAATGAGAAACTTATGTCGCCGAAGCGTAGGAAATATATCTTCGACGAAAATGACTTATATAGCGTCGGTAATCTCCATTTTAAAGGTGTTTAAAATGGTGTAAAATCCTTAGTTCTGATTGTTTAGCAACATCTTATGGCTGTTACGGTGTCCAAAAACAGACTGATTGATATATTCAACCATTGTCATAGCAGCTACTGTGTGAGACCAAGGCGGATTCAGCGTTAAATAATCGCTCATCTGATTTCTTTTAGGACGCCATCAGTTGCTCCACAAAATTGCTACTACTGAATTTGTAAACTAAACTAAAGTTGAATTGGTAAACTAAATATATATAAATATTTTATTTATATCTGGCGCAGTGGCGCTATATAAATGTTCGATTACAATTGCTATTACAATAACAAATAATTAAATCACAAGTTAACATCAAATAAACGAAACAGCGAATCAAATCCTCGCAAAAATAGGCGACTCTTATAAACCGGATGGATCATTGCGATATACTTCCTAAAAAATTAATGCAGCCTTGTTAATCTGACTCTTGTGAATTCCAAAATCGACCTCTGTTGTCGAGTTCATGCTTAACAACGCCCTCGTATCTATTCATTCATTAGTTGGATTTGTATAGCGCCTCTCATAGGGAACTGCTCCCAACCCCAGCGCGGCCAAATAGGACCATTTTAAGTTGAGAGAGGAATGCCTGACAAGGAGTTATACCAATGGCTGCCGCTCAGGATAGTTTAACAGATTGCTCTTCTCTTCTGTGAATGTATGGCCTCAAAGGCCGTAGATGTCGATAGGACTAAATTTCGCAGGCCTCTGGGGGGCCGATAGCGCATTTGATAACACACTGGCATGGAGAGCGAGAGGTACCGAGTTCGAGCCTCGTAGGGCGGACATGCTTTGTAGGCTGCTATTAGCGCCGTGTATTGCAGGCTGTCTGTTAGTAGTTGAGATTTGTGTCTTCTGTTTAAACACTGTAACCGGTTGCGGTTTTTCAACCGGATTGTTTCAATAAAGATTATTATTATTATTATTATTATTATTATTATTATTATTATTATTATTATTATTATTATTATTATTATTATTATTATTATTATTATTATTATTATTATTATTATTATTATTATTATTATTATTATTATTATGTCACCAACTCTTCTTCTTTCTTAGTTGTGACCTACCTCAAGAACTTTCCTTATCTCTACATATAAATTGCTCAACGTCTTCTAACTGTTTAAGAATTAAATTGACACAGTTCTTTGAATGTTTCTCCTTTCTTCAAACACAGTTATTTCAAACATATACTTCAATATCAAAGTTCTTATCAATACAACTCAACTGCAACTTCTAACATACAGCTCTCTACTGCATTAAAACAACTACTACACTGTATTGTTCAAATTCACTGTCATCAGCAGTTTCTAAGTTTGGCGCGCTAACTGCACGTGTAAAGAGAATCTACCGTCAGCCAAAGTTTAGGCTACTTTAGGCCAAGCGCCCACGAGCCGACAGCGCAACTAAGGCCTAAGACTAAACCCGCTTAACAATCGATACACATTATATATATATATCAACCTAAAGAACACCTGTGCTCATTATATATGCAAAACATTTGTTCACATTACCTCCTTCCCTTTCTTTGGATTGAGCAAATTAAACTTAAAAATTTGCAAAATCATCATGTACTAAATTATGCAATAAACTTAATACTATATAATACAGTAAAATAAACAATCTTATAATCTAGATAAACAATCTGCTACAACATTTAATCGTCCTTTCTTATAATTAACTTCTACATCAAAAGTTTGCAGTGCTAAAGCCCAACGCACCAATTTAGCAGACTTAGACATAGATTCAGTCAGATAAGTTAAAGGATTGTGATCGGTAAAGATGTGAACTTTAGATCCAATGATTATCTCTTTTAACTTATTTAGAGCCCAAACAATAGCATAGGCTTCTTTCTCCACAGTTGCCCATCTCTTCTGGGTGTCAGTCAACTTCTGACTTATAAATGACACAGGGCGCTCTATTCCCTTATCATCCATCTGCGTTAAAACAGCTCCTACTGCAAAATCACTGCTATCACAGTACAAATTAAAAGGTTTTCCAACATCAAAAACATATAAAACAACTTTAGAGCGTACAGCATCTTTAAGTAAATTAAATGCCTGTTGATGTCTATCAGTCCAATCAATCTTATCTGAAACATGTTTGCTTGTCAAATCAGATAGAGGCTTCGCAATCTGTGCAAAATCTTTGATAAACTGTCTATAGTAACCAAAAAATCCCAGCAATTGCTTAACTTGTTTCTTCGTTTCTGGGGTTTTCAAATTAATTAAACTTTCAATTCTATCTGGATTCATTTGAATCGTTCCAGAACCAACCACATGACCGATGAACTTTACCTCACTCTTACCAAAGATACATTTCTTTAAGTTCAGAGTAATGTTATGCAGTCTCATTTGCATTAAATATGCATCTAAATGCTGTAAATGAATCTTCCAATCATCTGAATGCACAGCAATGTCATCTACATAGGGCTCAGCAAATTCATTTATAGGCTGTAAAACCATGTTAATTGCTTTAACAAATGTTCTTCCTGAGTTGATCATTCCGAACGGAACACGAGTAAACTCGTACAGTCCATTGTGAGTAACAAAAGCAGTTTTCCATTGATCAGTTTGCTTAACAGGACAAGTCCAGTAAGCACTTCGACAATCAAAAATCGAGATCACATTTGATTTTCCAACTTTGTGCAAAACATCTTTTACAATCGGCATCGGATATTTACAATCCACAGTGAACGAGTTAATGTATCTGTAGTCGCAGGCAAGTCTCAGAGAACCGTCTTTCTTTTTAACAATTACCAACGGACTTGCCATTCTGCTCGAAGATGGTTTTATAATGTTGGCTTGAAGCATTTCTTTAATTTGTCGTTCAACTTCTGCTCGATAGATGAGTGGAATTCGGTAAGCCATAAATTCTTTTTCACGAAATTCCGGTTTCAGTTCGATTTCATGTTCAACCAATGTACATAGTCCAGGCTTTTCAGAAAAGCGATCAGAATATTTGTTCAATACTTCCAGCAATTGTTTTTGTTGAGTCAATGTTAAATGACTAATCTGATCAGGATCAAGATTCAGTGAATTCTTTTCATCTTGCAAGTCATTCTTCGTCAACAACTCAACCACTGAACCAAAGTCTTCATCTTCTTCAACGATTAGTCCACAACTCATTGCTCTTGTAATGTACTTTCTGATTTTATTTGCGTGAATTATCTTTCGACAATCGTCACCCATATCAATCAAATAAGAGTACTTTGACCTTCGTTGTATGACAGTACATGGACCATGCCATCGTGAAATCAGTTTATTCGTTGAAGTCGGATATAACACAATGACTTTTTCACCCGGTTCAAATTCTTTATGTTTCGCTCTTTTGTTGTATTGATTCGTATACTGTAATTGCTTCTCTCGTGAATATGATTCTGCAAACAGTAATGCTTTTTCCATATTTGCTTTCATGTCTTTCAAGTACTTTTCTGGTTGGATTCCAATATGAGGTGGTAAATTAATTTCTCTTGTCCAACTTTCTTTTAAAATTGCCAGTGGTCCACGCGGAATCTTTCCATACACCAACATATAAGGAGCAATTCCAGTAGTTGCATTCGGTACTTCTCGTAATGCCCACACTGTAAACGGAATTACTTTGTGCCATTGCCTTGGATTGTCAACAATTACATGATGGATCATTTTCTTGAATGTTTGGTTCCATCTTTCTACTAATCCAGCTGCTTCTGGATGACCTGGCGTGTCAAATCTTGGACTACACCCCATTAAATTCAGAAATTCTCTTGTCAGACTCGCAGTAAAATTTGTTCCTTGGTCACTTGTGATCACTGAAGGTACACCAACGTTCATGAACAACTCCATCAAAGCATCACATACAGCTTTTGCAGTTAATGATTTCAACAGAAACACTGTAGGCCATCTGGTGCAAGAATCGACAATACATAAACAGTACTTGTGACCTGCAGCAGATGCTGGCTCGATTGGTCCTACACAATCCACCGTAATTCTTCTAAACGCCACATCTTCTCTTGGAATTGGAGTGATAGGAACCCTGTCCATCACCAAACTTCTTGCCTTTAATTGACATTTCTCACATGATTTGCAAAATTTCACTATATCTCTTCTCATCTTTGGCCACGTAAAAGACAACTTTATTCGTTCTCTAGTTTTCTCTTCTCCAAGATGTCCTCCAAATACTGATTCGTGAGCCAACTCCATCACTTTCATTCGTCGCTCTTTTGGTAACACCAATTGATATATCGTTTGCTCTAATATTCGATATCTCTTGTACAGTAAGCCATTTACCACGCAGAATTCAGATTCTTTATCTGGCGCTAAATTCCACCATGCTTTCAATGATTCGTCTTGTCTCTGCTGTTCTTCGAATTTCTTTGCGTCTGCAATCTGCATCTGTTGTTCTTCGTCTTTCTCATTTTCTTCAAACAAATCTGCTATCTCCACATCACATTCATTATCCTCTTTCGTTTCATTTAGATTACCATTCTTGCATGCAGCCATCTCTTGTTCACTCATTTCTGCTGTTATTCCATCTGGCATTAAACTTTGTTGATCATCACTTTCGTTTTCCTCTTCACTTGAACTTTCAGTTTCACTTTCCTCTTCGACATCTACCACTTTCTTTCGCTGACTCTGCAATCTCGTCGTTACATTCGCTTGCACATCTCCTTGTATCATTTTCACTTGTGGCACGGCTTTAAGTTCTGCAATGATTTCTGGATGCAACAAGAATCTTTCTGTGCTTCCCATTTTTGCAATACTAGCACACATCAATGTCACATAAGGTGTAAGTGAACATTTGACTTTATGCGGAATTACCTCTTCTTCCACATCGTTACAACACAGCCTTACATCAACTTTCACTAACTTTGCAGGAATGGCATCTCCTGCCACGCATTGTAAGTTCACTTTTCCAATCTGCTCCACCTTCATGCCTTCCAGTAATTCTTCACTAATCACCGGAACCTCTGCTCCAGAATCAATAAGTGCTTTTACTTTTATTGGTTCTTTTCCTGCTGTTCCACGAATCTCTACCTCGACGTACTGCAATACCACTTTCTTCAATGCTGTACTTTCATCTCTTCCAACCATTTCTTTCTGCATTCCATTGTGCAATAGAATTTCTTTCTGAATATCAGGTGAAAGGTGACATTTCATCACTGACTTTACTTCAGTTTCATTATTCTGATGTTCTGTGGCTTGACTTTCAGAATTACCAACCACTTGAATTCGATTCACCCTCGAATTTTCTTGTTTTCCATAATTTGAGGCTGTAACAGGAACTGGACAGAATTTCATCAAATGCCTGTCTGATCCGCAGTTGTGACAACGTTTCACCACTGCACCTCGTTGTTCGATGCTTTCTTTTCTTTTATATGGAGTAAACGATGCATTGCCTTCTCTCGCGACAAACCTTGGTGGTGACTTGTTATATACCGGACGTTGTCTGGTCATCATCGACTCTCTATTCTCGTGAACAACCGGAGAATTTGGTTTCACTTCTGCACCTCTGAACTGATTTCCTGTTTCTTGATTGCTCTTCCAATGAAAACCAAAATTTGGAGTAGACTGTTGATTTCTTTTGCCATTGGGAACAAAACCAAAACTTGTCTTATTCGGAATTGCCAAACCAATTCTATTATTCACATGAATGTCCGCTAGGTCTGCCACAACACTAGCTTCGTAACAATCAGTTCCTTCCTTCGACAACACAAACTGTAGTGGACCTGGTGGTAGTGATTCTTTCAACTTATCCGCCACTAACAAATCAAACAGCTTCTCAAAATTCTTATCCACTTTGCGACTTTTCACATAATAGTTCAACAAGTTCTTCAGCCTTGCTGTAAACATTGTATACGTTTCTTCAGCTGTCTTCTTCGCATCAATAAACTTCGATCTGTACTCTCTCGGTGTCAACTTGAATTCTTTTAACAAGTGCTGTTTCACGATCTCATAATCGTCTAAATCAGCGAATGACAATCTGTTTAGAACAGTTCTAGCTTTCGGAGTCATCAATGGCAATAGTAACTTCACCCAGAATTGTTCTTGCACGTTGAAACTACGAAACGCATTCTCAACCGTTTCGAAATATAATGGCACCTCCATCATATCGTTTGGCATTTTAGGTAACACGTGTTTCATGGCATCACCAATTTTCTTTATTTTCGAAACCATCGTTTCACTTTCTTCCTGTTTCCTTTTCTGTTCTTCTCGTTCTTCTTGCCTTCTTTGTTCTTGTGCTTCTCTATTTTGTTTCTCCTCTTTGAGTTGTGCTTCTTTTAATGCTATTTTTTGTTGTTCCAACTTTAAACGTTCTTGTCTTTCCTCTTCCGCCTTCTCCATGCTTTCTTTCTGTAATTTCAGTTCTTCTTGTCTAACCTCTTCTGCTCGCTCCAACTCTGAAATTCGTACTTTTTCCTTTTCTTCTTCACGTAATCTCTTCTCTTCAATCTGTTGCTGACGTATCTCTTCGTCACTTTTCCGCGCCCTTTCAAATTCAATCATCTGCTCTAATCTTCTCCTTTCAGCATCTTCTCGATCTCTTCTCAATTGCTCTAATTGAATCTCAAATTGCTGCTTTTGCAACTCAAGTTCTGCCACACGAACTTGCTCTGCTTTCTCTTCTTTCTCTCTCTGAAGACGTTCTGCCTTCTCTTCCTTCTCTCTTTGAAGACGTAATTCTTCCTGTCGTATTTCTTTCTCTTCTTGTCTTGAACACGTTCTGCTTCTTCTCTTCGTTTCTTCTCATTTTCTGCTTTTCTTCTTTTCTTCTTCTTCTCTTCGTTTCTCCTCTCTTTTTCTTTCTCTTCTTGTCTTCGTTTCTCCTCTTTTTCTTTCTCTTCTTGTCTTCGTTTCTCCTCTCTTTCTTTCTCTTCTTGTCTTGTCATCATCATCCATTGCATCATCGTCTCCATAGACATAGGCCCAGGCGGTTTCTCAGTAACCTTTTCCACAGCACCACCGACAGCACCTTCTTCTTCTTCTGCTTCTTCTTTAAGCCAGACTTCAGCTAGCGCTTCTAGCATGTCTTCACGTGACATATCTTTCAGTTTCTCTTCTTCAAAACCAGCCTTTAACAAGCGCTGTTTTAATCTTTCAGAAGACATCTTCTTCAGTTCTGCTTGTTTCTTGACACTTAATTTCTCCATCTTACTTCTTTACTTCAGTGCTGTCCTTTCTGGAAAACACGAGTTTTCTTTTGTGTTTGAAGTATTGGGGATTGTTCTTTGTTTGAAAACAACAAACTTGTATACCTTTGTCGTTGAGGCTTTCGTTGTCGTAGATTTACCAATGATTTGAATGCGTATTCGTTGTTTCAGTCGACGTTGTTTCGAATCCCAGACGTTGTTTCGAATCCCAGACGTTGTTTCGAATCCCAGACGTTGTTTCGAATCCCAGACGTTGTTTCGAATCCCACCGCTGCTGCCACCAAATATGTCACCAACTCTTTTCTTTCTTAGTTGTGACCTACCTCAAGAACTTTCCTTATCTCTACATATAAATTGCTCAACGTCTTCTAACTGTTTAAGAATTAAATTGACACAGTTCTTTGAATGTTTCTCCTTTCTTCAAACACAGTTATTTCAAACATATACTTCAATATCAAAGTTCTTATCAATACAACTCAACTGCAACTTCTAACATACAGCTCTCTACTGCATTAAAACAACTACTACACTGTATTGTTCAAATTCACTGTCATCAGCAGTTTCTAAGTTTGGCGCGCTAACTGCACGTGTAAAGAATCTACCGTCAGCCAATATTTAGGCTACTTTAGGCCAAGCGCCCACGAGCCGACAGCGCAACTAAGGCCTAAGACTAAACCCGCTTAACAATCGATACACATTATATATATATATCAACCTAAAGAACACCTGTGCTCATTATATATGCAAAACACTTGTTCACAATTATTATTATCATTGTCATTATCATTATCATTATTATTATTATTATTATTATTTATTTTTTTTTTTTTTTATTATTCAACAATATTTATTCTCTCAATCAATCAACATCAATACATCAATAGACAAGCTGTCGTCTGAAATTAACGTCATAAATGCCGTTTGTGTCACATCTCCCTTAGGTCTGGCTCCGCTAAAGTGCCGCGGAAAGCCACCGAGTTGAACCGCTGGACAGTTATAGAGAGACGCTGCAGCAAGAAGCAGGTTTCTCTGGTGTCTCCTGTGGACAGCGTCAGACTACGACCTAGATCTGATATAAAGTTTTGGCCAGTGGTGTTAATTGGACCTAAGGTCTCGAGAGCAAGAGGCACGAAAAAGTGCGTGTTCAAAAGTGCATTGTACTTGGTCATTTTCCTGTCCGTGGCGATCTCGGCTGCCGCGCCCGCCGTCGCTGCCGTGGCCTGGATGTATGATGGTGCAAGGGTATCTACAACCGTCGCGTCCCACACCAGATGGCGACCCGCGCGCCATGGGATCATTGTTAGGCCGTCTGGTCTTCTGCCGTCCGTGCGAAGTAGACCTGGTGGTTCCTTTATTGATGGAATTCCAGCCTTCGAAAGGGAGCGATGTATAATGTCATTGATAGTGTTATGTCTGGCTATTCGGCCGAAGCCTAGAGAACATGAAAGGCCGTGGCTACCTCTGGCGTCGATTCGGGCTCCACAAGCGCATGTGTGTGGTTCGCATATTGTGGCCCCAAGGCGCAAGCCGACCGCCACCCGAACGTCCTCGTTGTCCAGTCGCAGCCCACATGCTGTTATTGGTAAGGCATGTAGCCAGTCGCTGGCGTGTGGTGACGAGACAGCTTTCAATCGCGCGGTGTTGTATGGGTCTATTGTGTCATGAAACAGTGTCTTGAGTGTCTGTTCCAAAAGTGGTTTGTCCCATAGAGCCTGCTTGTTTGTTGGCATGTTTTCTGAATCGTTGAAATCCGTCTTGGATCGCCACTCGGACGTCATGGTCTCAAAGTGTGTGTCCTGTGTGAGATTGAGAGAGTTTAGAATGAGGGTCTGGAGAGGGAGAGTGCTCGCAGCTGAAGCCAAAAAGGCCGGAAGTGCCAGCGAAGTCGCTCTCCGTATGCCCAGACCACCCATTTTGATTGGTAGTGACGCCTGTGTCCATTGGAGATCGTTGAAAGAAATGTTCAAAATCTTTTCCAAACCCTGGCGTAGTGTCACGTCGTAGGTTTCCAGTTCGGGGTGTTTGTCACAGGGATGGCATCGGAGGATGTGAATCATTTTTGGTGCACCCAGTGAACTCCTTAGAATCAAAAGGGCGTCCTGCCTGGCTATAAGAGTTAATTTGCTCAGGCTTTCCTCTAGTTCTCTGGTTCGAGCTTTCAGACATTGTTGCAGCGCTTTCTCCGCTGAAATTGGGGCGCCGAGCAGCTGGGCCTCTTCCACTTCGATTTGTCTGAAATCTCTCAAGGAATCGTAGCCAATGTTTTTACTGTCGCGTGTAATCACCTCACATTTAGAGCGATTTAGCGCCAGGCCCATAGTAGAGCAGGCTCTCTCGATGAAATCGACATCGGCTGCAACCGTCTCCGCTCTTCCGCCCAGGGTCAGATCGTCAAGGTACCCGAATGATAATGGCGAGCCCATCTGAAGTAAAATTGGCTGTAGCGGCAAGCAAAACAGCAAAGGTCCCAGCGGATCTCCTTGCTGAGGACCAACCCGAGATTGAACCGTGTAGCCCCCGAATTTTAGTGTTGATTCTTCCGCGTAGGCTTGGAAGCAGTACGGAGCTATGTCGGGTAGGATCTCGATTACAGATGCTAGCATACAGTCACGGTAGAGGCTGTTGAAGGCGTTGGAGAGATCGAGTTTCACTACAATGTGGTCGTCGTCCATGTTTGCCAGAAATCTACGGGTTGCATGTACCGCTGCCTCGCATCCGCCTGGCACTCCTACGCCCAGTTGTTTTGGCGATAGGTAAGCTGCTGCTTGGTCGCTCGCATATTTGTTGGCGCATTTAGATGTCAGTCTACGCCAGTAGTAACCTATGGCTATTGGACGTAGACCTCCCGTTTTCTTTCGAAGGGCAAAGAGGGTGCCGCCAAACAAGATTGGGCGAATTTCTGTTGGACACTTTCCTGCTAATAGGATGTTCACGAGGCCCGTGATGGCCGAGACAAGCTCCGGTCCTGTGTCCTTTGTGTTGATCATCTCAAGAACATGTTGAGGTTTTAAGCCGTCGGGGCCGCCTGACGAGCCTGGTGGAAAGTGTCGTATTTGGTCACGCACCATCGCTTCGGTTGCCTGATAGGCCTCGGTCGAAGGAGGAGGAGCAGGCATCGGGGGTCGATCAGAGGGCGGTGACGGGTGTTTAGAACGTAGTTCCTCAAGCGTAACTTCGTTAAACGGGGCTGGAGCATCTCCCGAGCACAGAATGCGTGTCGCTGCCCTGATGTTGCCCTCTTCGATCTTGGCCGCCACCGCTGTTGCCATTGTGTGTTCGTTGCTGGTCGGACTCCTTCTTGTATGATGGATGTCTGATTTATTTTGATCGAACAGATCCGGCAGTTTACTGGGCAGAGAGTGGTGAAACTCCGTTATCCGTCTCCTGATGCTGGACGTCAGATTATGTCTTTTGCCACCCCGATTCGGCTGTTCTAGCACCATGGCTGTAAAGGCCAAGAGATTTCGCCAGTTTTCCATTTTCTCAGGGTCCGAAAGGATGTTATTTATGATTTTTGTAAGAAGCCGTCCTGATTCTGATCTTGCCCCTTTCGGGATGTGTCTGAGCAGCCTCGTAGTGATATTCGGGTGTTGTGCCTTGGCTTCTCCCGTTCCAGGCGTTTGCTGGCAACCTGCGATGTCATTCTCTCCCGTGTCTTCTACTATCCCCAGTAGCAGAGGGTTTGAGAGGGCGTGAGGAGATCGGTTAACGAGGTTGACAACACCCGCTCCTGCTTGGACCCCAGGCAAAATCGCGCTGGGGGCTAGTATTTCTGCCGGAGGTTGACTAGATCCGGGGCAGGGAGAAGGTCTAGGCCCATGGCGATGAATTGTGCCATCCGATGAATGTGTTTTAAATGTTGCACAGCATGTACGGCAAGTCCCCTTTCCTTTAGAGGTTTTCCCATTCATGTTACGTTTGAAAATGTTGTTATTATTATTATTTGTCGAGTTTATCAGTTACGTCGCCATTTAAATGGACATTACGTTGCCATTGACAATTATGACGTCGTAGGCCTTTAAGCAAGGCGGCCAACGATGAAAATTTGAAAAGACGCAATGCTGGAAGAGGAGTTTAACAAACCACACGAGACGAATAATTCTGAGCGCATCAGCTTCAACTAAGAAGTTTCTCCAAGTCACGAGTCGTTATTCGATAAGAAGGTGTTAAATTCCAATTCTAACGAATACGCGATACACTGAATTTTCGTTAAAATAGCAGGAGTTAAAATTCTCCGCCCGCAGGGTCCGTCATGACGTCATATTATTATTATTATTATTATTATTATTATTATTATTATTATTATTATTATTATTATTATTATTATTATTATTATACAACAATATTTATTCTCTCAATCAATCAACATCAATACATCAATAGACAAGCTGTCGTCTGAAATTAACGTCATAAATGCCGTTTGTGTCACATCTCCCTTAGGTCTGGCTCCGCTAAAGTGCCGCGGAAAGCCACCGAGTTGAACCGCTGGACAGTTATAGAGAGACGCTGCAGCAAGAAGCAGGTTTCTCTGGTGTCTCCTGTGGACAGCGTCAGACTACGACCTAGATCTGATATAAAGTTTTGGCCAGTGGTGTTAATTGGACCTAAGGTCTCGAGAGCAAGAGGCACGAAAATAGTAAATAAGTATTATTATTATTATTATTATTATTATTATTATTATTATTATAAAACGGTCATTGATCCTCTAAAATCAGAGTTTTAGGGTCCCATTGAACCAAGGCATGCGACAGCGTTGAACCGCTGGACAGTAACAGAGATCTTTTGAAAAAGGAAGGAGGTTTCTTGTGGATCTTCCGTTGTTCTGGTCAACCGTCTGCCTAGTTCCTTGATGAAAGCCAGGCCCTCCTGGTCCAAAGGTCCCATCGTTTCTATCGCGATTGGAGTAAACAGGTATCTTGTTTGAAGCTCCTCGTATTTGTGCTTCTTTCTAGTCGCGGCTATTTCCGCCGCTCCTCCCGCCGCTACAGCTGTCTCGGCCAAGTACGACGGCGCAAAGGTGTCCACAATTGTGACATCTAGGAATGCAAACGCCGGAGTCTTTTTTCGAAACCCGGGTTTCGGGTTTGACCGCCGTGAAAACCCGGGTAACCCGGGTAACCCGGGTTTGGACGGGTTAACAAATTTTACATGATAAATATTATTACTGCACTATTTCTTGCGTAAGAACAACGTCGTCGTATGCAGCTACAAGTCCAACGTTCTCCAACAGTCAAGAATTTTGCATAAAAAGAAAACTTTAGGATAATCGCGATATTTTTTTATATAAGCAGTGTTTTTCAATAAAAAATGTTCCGGAACTGAACAATTCCAGAACAGTTATGGAAGACATTGCAAGGGTTCCGAAGGCCTAAACCTGAGCCTCTAATTTTATAGCATCTTGAATACCAATAAACACTGAAAACGCTGAAATTAAATTAAATTAACTAAATAATTTTTTATTAAAAATGTAAGTAAATAAAATAATTTTTAGCAGCTTGAAAAAATTCACGGAATGCCGTTCCGGAGCGTTCTGTCTGAAAGAAACATTGCATAGGCCTATAAAAATAATTGTCAAATGACAGCTTAATCGTCTACATCTCAGCTTTAGGCCATTCCAGTGCCTGCCCATTTGCTTTCAGAAGATAATTTAGTCATCGTTACTCTGCAACCCAATTTGGCAGAGCCAGAACTTACTAAAGTAGATGCTGCTTTGGAGACATATCGCTGCCTGTGATTGTGCTTGGACTAAGAGGCCTACCGTCATTGGCTTCGTCAGAACGACAAGGGTCACCAACGTCCTTGTGTTTCAGCAGGTTTATCTTATGCTTGGACCCGAGATGAATAGCCTATGCATATTTCTTGTTGCACCGCTGGCAATTGTTGCTGCGAGTTACATAACTGACATCCGGCCTACCGTCTGGTCGGTTGGCGTGCCTCGACCGGGTGCTCCGCTCTGCGGCGCGCCTTATTGGCCGAATACCCAAATTCGGCCATGTGTCCAACTACATGCTGGAAACCTTACACTGGCTCCCTATCCGCCAGCGCATTGATTATAGGGTTGCCTCCCTGGTGTGGCGATGTCAGTTGGGCCTTGCCCCGTCCTATCTGCGGGACCTCTGTCGTCCCGTATCGGGCGCCCAGGGTAGTCGCTCCCTTCGCTCCTCTGAGAGGGGGGTGCTCACAGTCCCGTTTGCCCGCACAGCTACTATGCAAAATCGTGCTTTCTCAGTGGTGGGCCCAACCGTCTGGAATGGGCTGCCCTTGGAATTGCGTCTGCTTCCCAGAACGCTCTCTGACTTATTCTATATTAACCTGAAAACTGTTCTTTTTGGCCGTGCTGGAGTCGGGAGCACCTCTGAGTAGTTACCTTGAAGAGGTGCTATATTGCTCCTGAATTACATAACTGACATTGAGCCGTCTGGCCCTCAGAATCGTGAACGAAATTATCCCAAACACCACCCTTTACATTTGCTGATTTAGATATTGTTTGGATTTGTGTCTGAAATCACTAAATTAAAATAAAAACAGTTTACTGCTATTATTTACGAATTCGAAGCTACGACGCCGACGTGTCAAAACACTCAACATTAGTCACTGGTCGTGTGAAATGGGAAGCCACACTCATACGAAGTCATCAATAAAGATATGGAATGAGCCGATAAATAAGTAGTTAGAAGTTGTATTACGTAAACCCGTTATCAACCACTATTATCGTTATATTTCCATTACTCTGCATTTGTGAGTTTCACACCGTGAAGGACGGTGAAAGTTACGATTTTCAAACCCGTCGAACCCGGGTTTCAATCGCGTTCAAACCCGGGTTTCGGGTTTGGAAAAAAGCCGGGTAACCCGGGTTACCCGGGTTCGGCGCAAAAGTGTCTACAATTGTGACATCCCAAATCAGGGAACGCCCGTTGTTCCATGGAATCAGGGTTTGGCCATCTGGTCTTTTTCCATCCAGTCGGGCGAGGCCAGCCGGTTCCCTGATCGACGGTGTACCTGCCCTGATGAGGTTGCGTAGCACGATTTCATTGATTGAAGAGTGTCTGGCTTGTCTGCCGAAACCCAACGTGCAAGCCATTCCGTGCGATCCTCTGGCTGAAACCATTGTACCACATGGACATGTGTGTGGGGCACAGATGACCGCCCCCAGTCTCAAGCCCACCGCTACCCTCATATCTTCGTCATTGAGTCTTAAGCCTTGAGAAGCTAGAGGGAGGGCGAATAGCCAGTCCGAGGCGTGTGGGGCCTGTATAGCATTAAGCCTGGCCCGGTCGTACGAATCCCGAGAGCGCGATGTTATCTCCAGCATGGCCAACGAGAGCAGCGGTGTGTCCCATGAAGACTGTTTGCCGTCTGTAGATGGGAAGTCGATCGTTTCTGCGATGCTCTGCTGCCATCGGGTTCTCATTACTTCCACGATAGAGTCTTCGGGCACCTGAGTGAGAGTGAGGATGAGCGATTGGGTGAGTTGAGATCTTGCGGCTGAGGCTAAAAAAGCTGGAAGTGCCAACGAAGATGCTCTTCTTATTCCCAGTCCGCCCATCCTGATAGGCATGGATGTGAGTAACCATTGATCATCAGAGAGAGCGATGTTAAGAATGCTCTCGGTGCCTGCTCGTAATCCCGCGTCGAATTTCATGAGGCCCGGGTGGTCATGACAAGGCGTGCAGCGGAGAATGTATATGAGCCTCGGAGCCCCAATTGAACATCGTAGTATCAGGAGTGCGTCTTGTCTTGGTATCTGCTCCAGCTTTTTCATAGTACTTGCCAACCTCGATACGATTGAGTTTAAAGTATCGTTGAGGGCCTCACGTGGAGATAGAGGTGCGCCTAGCAGCTCTGCTGATGATGGATCTACGCGCAGGAATTGGTTCACCGGTTCTGGTAGGTCGATATTTGCGTCCCTGGATATTACTTCGCATTTTGAGCTGTTGATCGATAAGCCCATTCTATCGATAATATTATTATTATTATTATTATTATTATTATTATTATTATTATTATCCAGCTGGGTCTGGGCCTTGTCCAAGTCCTTCATCGCTGCTTCAATAAATCCTCGTAGAGCTGGATTTATGGTAGTGCGGCCCACTGGCGCCAAGTGTGGTAGGGCCCTTTTTGCAGCGGATTTTTGCTTTTGTTAATGCGACAACTCCCACGCCTACAATTATAATTTGTCATAATTATGACTCATACAGGCAAAGGTGCTACAGACAATGTTCACAATTGTTGATACGTTATTAAGTTTATCTTTTGAAAATTCATGTAAATGAAAGTAAATGGGTAGATCATTTTGCTTATAAATAAAGTGTATTCTATGATATTAATAGGCATTAAATAATCAATCAAATACAGAACAAAAGTATGAGCTTTAGGCTTTTATCCAGTTTTCAATAGAAGTCAATGATACAGACAAAAAAAGTAAAGACAGATATAAGCTAAACCTGCAAACTGAAAACAGATAGCTTGAGTCAATGAGTACATCAGTTAAACCTACATTTAGGTCTCATAAGTTGTGGGCCCCTGGGCTGGCGCTCATGTAGCCCATGCTTAAATCCGGCCTCAGGAGGAAGGTAACGCTAGTCATCTTTATAATGCCATAGCGTCTTTAAACATAAACTATCGACCTGTGGCAGCCGCAAGATGTCGTTAGACAATCAAAACTACCACTAATATTTTAACGCCTTGTTCGACACCTTTAATTTGTATTCTTCCAACGCTATATAGCTGTTATTTCCTATCAAAAATTCATTCTTGCATTATCTGCGTGTATTTGGCTGCCGACGAGAAGTCATTTATAAGTTTAACAATTTTAGTAGTTTTGAGTGATTAACAACATCTTGCGGAAGCCATGACCGTTGATCCTGACCTTACTTGACATTTTCCACTGTTTAGGCACCTAACCGTTTGGTTATAGCGCGAAGAGTATGTTTCGAGGCTTTCCTTAGAATGGTCTGTGGTCAGCTTAGGGCCCATGAGCAATTGCTCAGCGCCGAGTGATGCTCAGACGTTAGATGCATGCAGTTACGTTCAGACATACAGAAATTATAATTTTCCAATGAACTTCAATTTAAGCCTGCCGAATACAGTCTGTGAATTTTGCAAGATCCTTTGACACAGATTTTAATTGTACGAGATATTCAGAGAATATTTACGCTGACACAAACCGAAAATTCTATGATATCGTTTCATTGTGGGACATCATGACACCGTAGCTGATTGGTCAGAGCGAGCTTTAGGCACTTAAACAATTGTGACGTCAGGGGTCAAAACCCGTCGCTTGTCCTTTCCTAGATACTGAGCTACAAGCTTAAATACTCGAGAGGGGTCAAAACTATAGAATATTCCTCAATTCATCAGTTGCCTATGAATTTGCCATAATTTGCAAAGTAGTAATCCGATTTTGATGCCCTTTGCTTTATTTGATACTGAAGACAACCCTCTATTGCCCAGCAAATTGCAGAATAATCAAGTAATAGTTGCTGAGGACTTTGATGACACGAATATTCCGAACATTTTGATTCTATTTTTTCACTCTATACTAATGAAAGAATCAAACGAGCATAGCATCAGTTAGAGAACAGATATTTTCATTCTTGTAAAAAGTATTTTGAAGAGAATTAATTGTAGAATATGACTGAATGAAAAGGTCAGAAACCGACATGTGACGGGTTTTGACCCATGGCGTCACAATTGTCAATCGATGCTAAATACATTTAGGCATGGTATAAGGTAGTTGAATGAGACAAAGTTGGAAAATTTCTGTTGGTAAGGTAAGGTCGACATCAAAGACCCCGGTTGCCATAAGATGTCGTTAAACAATGGAAACTAGTACTAATCGCTGATTATCCTTAGAGTCATAGTTATGCATACGTTTGCCGAGTGGAAGACCTGATTGAGAGCAGAGAGTGGTGGATGAATTAAAATGATTTCGATTGAAAATAAAACAATGTCAGGTAAGGTAAGATATATTTCACCGACCTTCAGACCGCATACGTTGCAGAGAAACGTTAACTGACCGTTAATATTATGGCATGTTTACACACCTTTAAATCGCTTCTTTTCAACTTTATATAGTTACAATTTCGATCAATCTGATGTTTTGGCTGTAATATGCCAAAAATAATCCTTGTCGGGGCAACGGCCTATGTTGTTATAAGCAGCCGTGAAACTGTGGATCCATCCATCATCTGATGTTTTCAAAGGACGTACCCAGCTAACACACCCTCACGGGAACCATACGGGACCCGTACGGGTTGTTATACGGGACCCGTACGGGATACCCGGCGGGATCCCGCCGGTTTTTGTCCGCGGTTTCCGTACGGGACCCATACGGGATAGCCCGCCGGGCATCCCGTACGGGTCCCGTATGGTTTTTGTCCGCGGTTTCCGTACGGGACCCATACGGGATAGCCCGCCGGGCATCCCAGTTCATTCCCAGATGACTTAAAAGTGATTCCAGTATGCAATTTACACTGCATTACACTTCAAATTACATGAAATATTGTAATTGAATTACAATTACTGGACTTAAAAAGTAATTCAATTACAATTACAGAAATTGTGATTCAATTACATGTATTTCAATTACTGAACAACACTGATTGCTTTAGCTATATATAGCACAGTAGCCTACAGTACGCTGTGCTATATAGCTAAAGCAATCAGCGTTGTTCAGTAATTGAAATACATGTAATTGAATCACAATTTCTGTAATTGTAATTGAATTACTTTTTAAGTTCAGTAATTGTAATTCAATTACAATATTCATGTAATTGAAGTGTAATGAAGTGTAAATTACAATTTTAATTGAATAAACTGCTCTGCATCATGACTACATGGCGACATAATTGTCAACATTATTCTATCCTTACACCCCTCTTACAACCTTACAGCACACTTTGATAGACCCAAAGTGCAAGGGTTTACTAACAACTATCAGACTATCCATGCACTCATTAGCTAGCCTACTGTGGCTGCCTACAGATAAAAGCTTCCATCTTGAGCATCTCTTTAGCACTGCTGGACAAATTGACTCGCCTAGGCGCAATCAACTAACAGACTATCATTTTGAAACACTTATACTCTAAGCATCAAATAAACTCTATTGTTAACTTGTTTTAATGGATCACAATTATAAGCCTTATTTCGGATACTTGATAAACTTACAAAACAATTGTAGATTATAATTTACAGGTCATTGGCCCACTGGATGTTTTAGTTTTAAAAATAGAGTAAATTAAAAATTATAGAAAAAATTCTAAATCATTTGCAAATTTTAAAGAAATAATTGAAATTAATTGGTACTTGAATTAAAATATAATTGTACACAATCAAGTAATTGTAATACAAATACATTTACAAGCATGCAATTGCAATTATGATTGAATTACATGCAATGTAATTGATACAACACTGAAAACAATAATCAACAATAGCGTTAAATGACACATCAAATTAATAAAGTAAAAATAATCAGTCTGCTCTGCAATAGCATTAAATTTGTTGTCAACAATGTCATCAGCAGTATTGTCAACTCCTGATCGGTGGTGATCGACTCCGACTTGGTCTCTTTGAATTGTGCCGATTTCAATAGCCGGTGACCTCCAGTGCTACGATCCCTAGCGTTACCAAACCAAACAGCCAACTCGTCCACAACCAGTTTCTTCGTACTGTCCTTGGTAGCAATATTTTGCCTTACAGCACCTGAATTTTCACACATGAAACATTTAGATTAAAAATAACAAGTTACAAAGAACAATAATTTGACGTGCTCTGATTTGTATTGTAAAATGATATTATTCCAACAATTCTATCTAACATTAAATGGCAATATTTACAGACACTGCCTGGATTGTCTAATTTACAATGTTCGAGTTGAAAAAAGTCAAAACAATCTCGACTTTGTCTTAGCCTCAAAAATGCAATACATTTTTAAAGGTTAAACACTTAATAAAGCACGGTTGGCAGACTATTGATTTTTTTATTGAGACAAGAATAAATAGTCCCCATCGTTATTCACGAGTACTTGTATCTAAACAATTAAAACGAAGAAGCAAGTTAAAGCAGTTCTATCTTAACAAGAGACATAGAAAAATCTACAGATGTTGCAATTTGACAAAAAAAACTATAAACATGCTAGCCTTTAAGTTACATGTCGATATTTTTTTATAAATATTTGCCATCAACACAAATAACTTATGTACACATCATCTAACTTATAGACACAAATAAATAGAATTTAATACAACCTATAAACAGGAAGATAAAAACTGCATACCCCAGAAATTAAGAGTGAATCATACATGAGGCTTTAAAAACCATTTAAACAGTAAAATGACTCACCAATGCTTTTATCGTTGAAGTGTCAAGCACCTTGTCCTCCATGCTCATCAGATCATACCCAGTTTCGATGGGAAATTGCATGCCCTCAGGCAGCTCCGTTGCCACAAATCTGCTTGCAGCATTCAGTTGCCTCGAAATCGATTGCAGCAGAGATGAATGTAGTTTCTTGCAGGTCCTCCAGACTGGCCAATAGCTTTATCAACAGTCTGCTATTAAGATCGCCACCTACAAAATCAAGTCTACACATTAACCATCATACTTTATTTATGAACAATACGGTGACCAAACAAATCTTCAAAACACATCAATTGTAATATGCATATTAAGCGGCACTGTGCTAGATCTAAGTAAGACCCACATGAGAAATCTCCAATAACAAATGAGTAAATTTTGTTGACAAGCAAATCACCTCCGATTCACTTGTGACGTTGGTGATATACAAATTTCACAGTAACGTGCGTATTATAAGTAAGTAAGGGCAGTAAGTCATTAGCTGTAACACAAAATTGTGTTGACACTTTTGATCACAATGCAACACCTTTGACATTCCTCAATGTTAGGACACTAAATTGATATTTATCATTTATGAATTAATAGGCTAATTCACTGATTATTGGTACTATGTGTCAAAACACTTGACAGGCTCAAAGGATAAATATATTCAACAGCTTATTATCAATGCCAAACAGCAGTAACAACAATTTGATAATTTACAGACACATTCACAATGATCACACAACTACTTAATCATTAAAAACTTATAGAAATTAATAATAATAATAATAATAATAATATCTTTTCTTTAATAAGCGCCTGACAAACGCACTGCGCTGTACATTAACATGTTATGCAATTTAAATCTTAACTACTAACAGAACAGACAGCCTGCAATACACGGCGCTAATAGCAGCCTACACAGCATATCCGCCCAACAATTATTCTCTATAACAAATCAAATGTGTTGCCATTAATGATAGCTAGTTTTTAATAATCAATGTAATAGAACAAGAAATATATGTTGACTGATATCAAATAAAATTCGATGATACAAGGGAAATATTGATAATATCCCAATACCGCTGTAAAGATTACCTGTCAAAGAGCTGATAAGGATCAAATTGGTACCATTGCTGGATTCAATATTCAACACGTACCAGTTGTTTGAGTGACTGGCGTCTTTGAAGCGGCAGGAGGCATTGAAGATTGTCGTGTCGCATCCTGGCAAACTTCACCAGACGGTGTTCCAAATTGCCTGGATGACTGTCCGGACGACTCAGCAACTGGTGGAGCCTGCTGCACAGCGTTGGCTAATGTAACATAATAAAACAAAACTTACTTAATCATTACATCTGTAAAAGCCAACAGCAGTCGAGCCAAAAATTTACTTTTTACCAGTAAATAAATATTTTTACATACAATTGGCCAGAAATAATCTCGTCACCTGCAAATACAACAAAGCACACACAAAACTTAAATGATTGTAGTCAATATACAAACCATAGTTCACCTTGCCAAATTATTTTAATGTCATCAATGCCGTACTTGACTTACCTATGTCCATGATAACTGTCATCAATACAGCTTCGATTTAAGATTTAAAAATTACGGAAATTATTATTTCCATCAATTCAGCATTTATTTAAGCAAAGAATGAGTGTCATCAATACAACTACCATTTAGACAAACAATTATTTTCACCAATCCAGCTTCCATTTTAAATTGGCCATGTAAAATAATTTGGCAACGTAAACTACGGTTTAAACCAAGGCAAATAAAGACAAATGATGCATGACAAATAAGGGGTTTAAAAAGAATTTGATAAGGACTGGCATGGTAGATGGCAAAAAGCATTCATTGTACACGGGGCTTAAGTTGTTAGGGCCGATATCATCAACAAACATAACAATTTCATATCAAGGGTCACCCTAAATACTGACTGAACCACAGCCAATGCCGGAACCAATCGGAAGCACGTACATACGAGCGCCTCTCAGTAGGCTTCTTGAAGGGGCGCTATATAAATTCCTGAAATGAATGAATGTTACACGCTAACCCTAACCCTAACACATGCAGTCCATAACCTTAACTGTATCTCCGTGGCGACTATCGATATCCCGACCACAATAATACAACATTTATAAAATGTTGATATATATATAAAAATAAGTTCATTAGTATGATAAATATAAAGCAATCTTACTTTTCACACAAACAAATCGCGATCTCTGAAATACTTGTGCATTCGAATTGGCGCACAAAATGGCGGTATGAATACTAATGCCGCTAGAAGGCGCCACTGACACGGTGTGAACCAGAAGGGTCCCGTACGCAACCCGTTGACAAAAACCGTCAGAAAACCGTACCGGATAACCCGATCAACCCCGTACGGGTCCCGTGCGGTCGTGTTTGCTGGGTAGTTTGCAGGAATCAAATCTCTAACGAAAACTGCGCCGCTGCTTTGCCTATGGCAGTGCTATTCCAAAACCTAAATAAAGGAGAGGGCGACGCTATCCATCTTTATTATGACAAGCGTCGTTGGTCAGCAACCAGTCTCTGATCGCGCGCATTATAATACTAATATTACCGTAAGAGCTCCTATGTTAACATTTTATTTTGTTGGCGCGAAGAATTAAAATTACAGGGTGTCCAATAAGTTCGTGAACGATTTTGCTAGTTTGTTACAAAAAAACTACACAACAAAAATCAATAATTATTGTACCATTTAATAGGCAATAGTGTTGCCTTTGCTGGCTATAACAGCTTTCATTCGTCTGGGCAAAGATTCGATGAGGTTGTGCAAAGTTTCAAGCGATATCGAATTCCATGCTTTTCGCAAACGACGTTTTAGCTGAGCAGGAGTTTTTGGTTCAGGATCTTTGTAGACACTGCTTGACAGTATACTCCAGAGATTTTCAATCGGTGAGAGATCAGGAGAGTTTGGAGGCCAGTTTTCAATGTAGTTAGGAATATTTTCGTTCAGCCATGCTCGCGAAACAGCAGATGTATGTGCTCGCGCACCATCCTGCTGGAAAACGCTAACGGCGTTGTCAGTGAATAGTCGTCGTTTCGAGATCGTTCCAGAAGTGTCCAGTCTGTCGTAAACTGGTTTCAATTCCTTCTTTAAAATGTTATTGATATAATACTCCGAGTTAATTGATGTATGCTGAGGTACAAAATGTAGTCGCGTTAATCCTGAGGCTGTCATACCTCCCCACACAAGAACAGTCGGACTAAACTTGACCTGCGAGGCGACAGGAACATTTTTTCTTGCGAACCCCAAACGGTGTCATTGCGTGAGTTTGGAACATAGAACACTTGATACGGCGATTCGTCACTAAACAAAACATTAGACCAGTCTTCGAATTTCCAATGTCTATGCTGCCGCGCGAATAACAACCGTTTTTTCTTCTGAGCGTCTGTTAGCAATGGCGTCTTTCTGCGTTTCCAACTTCTCCACTTCAACTCCACTTTCATGTAATTTCTGATTGTTTCTTTGTTGCCCTTCAGTCCACCTGCCTTGAGAGATTTTTCTATCTGTCTCAATCCAAATCCTCGTCTGTATTTCGCCTTTTTGATTATTTTAATAGCAGCCTGTGTCAAAATCTTTGGTCGACCGCATCGTGCATGATCGCCTAACTCGCCTTGCTTGCTTCTTTCAACCCATTTTGCAACCCAACCTTTCGATCGTCCTAATTTATGGCCTATAACGGAATATGAATATCCTTCTTGAGCAAGAATAGCAGCTTTCGAGCGTAACTGAACGTCTGCTATTTTGCCCATTTCCGAGTTTGTTTACGAAAAACGATCGCGAACTGCATAAAATTCGCTAAAAATAGCCTCTCAGCATAAATTGATGACGTCATTTCCTAGTTGCAAAAACCTCACACTTTTTACACTTTTTGGTTTCGGGACATACAGCTCTTTCAAATGACATAAGCATTATTAATGTATGTTGCATACATTTTCTGCTTTCTGCAAGCAAAATCGTTCACGAACTTATTGGACACCCTATATATCGGTAAATAATAAGAAAACAAGATCAGCTGAGGTTAGATGATATAGATTTCAACGGCCTTCACACCGTAAGCTGCAGTTTAACGTTAATGAACGCTAACATTAGGTTATGTTTAAACACCTTTTAATCGCCTACGTGATAGCTATATAGCGTAAATTTTCGTTCAATCTTTGTCTGCAATGTGGTATCTGATGCGAATTCAACAATAATATTATGTAGCAGCAATTGTCGTGTACAAGAAATGTTTCTTAAAATTAATTCTTCATCACCATGCCTAATGTACAATTAATTCTTAATCTATTTATTTCAATAACAATTATATATTTTACAAATTTATAAGACACAAAATTTTAATATGACACTCTTATTCCACTTTTGAATTTTCAAGAAGTTATCAATCAGTAAAAATCAAGCATTATTAAAGAAATATATTCAAACAGTGAATATGACAATTCTTTATAATTTATTATGCTGCAGTGTTGATAATAAAAGAGAACCGAAACTTCACCCGAGATTTTCAATCTATTACATTTAATTTGATTAATACAACTTGATTGATATTTGTCACAAATGTAAGCAAGACATGAAATTTATAATTTTTTGTACATTTTACTGAAGTATTTAATCATTTCAATCACACAATACTATCATAACATATGCAAATATTTATCACAGGACTCTAACATAACCACAGCATGTATTTGTTATAGCATATCCACCAAAAGTCTACAAACGAGCATTATCATAGATCAAAGACCATAAGAAACATCATGTCATATTTATATCATGATTATGACATCTGATGCTATCAAACAAACAATTAGCATAAGTTTTAACATATAAGTGTTAAAGTGAAATCCTTTTTTATTGCATGTATCAAAAGACGTTATGAACAATATTTTTTATGTCGTTAAACAATGAACATTAATGCCATTTTAAGGTTATGTTTGGACAATCTTAAATGGTGTCTTTTGGACGCTATGGAATTCATTTTCACTGCACTGTATATGTTTTAACCCTGCGACTACCAGTGGGGTCAAAAATGACCCCAGAGGTAGTTTGCACTAGTGCTGCTCACCCCCATAAGAGATATCTCAATGAAATTTTATGACTTTATAGGTAATCCTGTTTTGTACAAAATTCCAAGTTTTATTTTACATTTTCTATCACCAGATGGCGCTGGTATACCATTTATACACTGAGTATCAGTGGGGTCATTTTTGACCCCAGTGTAAACTGAATAATTCTGACATATGTAAAAATAACAAAATGCATTTTTATTGAGCTAACATTGATTTTAAATGTATTTTAACAAATATAAACTATTATAATTGTTTACTTAGTAAATTTATTGCCAAAAATGTTGACAGTCTGCTAACAGGTTCAAACTAGTTGTGAAAAAACAATTCTAAAGGAAACGGAAGTGGATAAATAAGGAAGGCAGTGCCATTTATGGTGAAACATGGAGTGATATATCTGACAAACCTAGAAATGAAGCAGTACAGCAAAAATGTAGAGTTTAGACGTTGTTTCAGCGACAGCATGACTAGAAATCGGTTCCAGAAATTATCACGTACCCTTAGATTTGACGATGTGGTGCGTAGAATAGAAAGTCAATATCCTAAACAACTTGCACTTATTTGACAAGTGGACAAAATCATAAGAAAATGATAAGAAGTCGAATATAATCTGTGCAAAAAGTAAGCGCAATTATGTCGTTCTTGCCGAGTATACCTGCATAAACTGTAAACAGTAACTGTAATGACCGGATATTGTCAATACTAGTTTTGAACATAGAACACTCGAACACTTTGAACACTAATCTGAAAATATTAAATTAAAAATTTATTCATTTCAACAGCCTAATCATGTTCCAAATACTTTACTAATATTTGTTTTCATGGCAATAAATAAAAATGTAAAAAACAAAGAACTTATTGTAAAAATTGTGTTGGGGTCATTTTTGACCCCACTGGTACTCAGTGTATCAAAAAATTCTGGTAGTCTGAGGGTTAAATTGTCGTCAACGGCCTTTGATGTCATATGACGACGTTAAACCTTGTAGTAAAATCTTTGTACATTATCGTGTACATTATTGCTGTTTATCAGGAATCTTTTTACATTGACAAATTTATGTGTGATAATTGCTGCAAAAGAGTGTATAATTTTCCTGAAAGAGCGTCTTACAGTATGTTATCTTATGCAAGTAACATTGAAATTAGTATCTGAACTATAATATTATGCTACTAAACAATGAATATTAGTGACATTGTAAAGTACTGTTTAGATGCCTTTAACTCTATCAATTTTGTTTCAACTGTATTGTACATAATTTTGAATTGTCGTCAACGGCCTTTGATGTTATATGATGACGTTAAACCATGGAATAAAAAAAATCTCTCTCTGAAACATCGATTAAAGCCATAACAGCTCAGATTATTTTAACGATTAAGCGATAATCAAGAATTAACAAATCCACTCGGTTTCAGATGGCGAAACGCGACTTATATAGCAACGGTTGACATCATTTCGAAGGTGTCTTAGCTTAGCACTAAAACTAATCGGCTACCGTTCACCATTGGCTCCTGTGGACTTTAAGCTAAGGTCGATGTAATAGTCGTGGCGGCCAAAAGAAGGCGTTAAGTGGATGAAAAACACGAGCAGTAGTTTATTTCATAGAGGCGTTATATAAATTTACAAACGGCAATACAATACAAAAACCACGCAGAATTAGTTTTGGATAACTAAATAACGTAATCCGATTTGAATGCTTAGTTTGTTAGTTACTGTTGAACAATAATGTTTCATGTTTGTATCTATGCATGTGTCCATGTATAATGCATTTCTGGATGTATATGTGCATGTATGTATGCATGTAAGTGTCCATTTATGCATGCATATAATATGTATTGTTATAAAAGCGAGCGTATTCTTGCTAGTCGTGTCTTATGAAAACCCTGGGTTCATGTCTCTTAGCATAAGACTTCGTTTCTTGTCAAATAAAAATCCTGTTTTATCATATCAAGGCAATGCATCATAAAATTCTTATCTGATATCTATAAGATCTGCTCTAACCAAAGACATGTGACAGACCACACACTGCTCTCTTGTCTGTTCTCGCCTCGATTATGCAAACTCTCTGTTTGCAGTTAGATCTGTGTTTGAATGTATACAAGATCTTGAAGTCAACATAATTCAACGCGTCCAAAATTCTCTGGCTCGCGTGGTGCTGTGTGCATGTTCTCGTTCTAAATCCTGAACTCTGCAGGGTCAGCTGCATTAGCTTCCTGTTGAAATCAGAATCAGATTTTAAACTGCTCTCTCTAACAGATAAGATCCTCACAACCACCATTAATGCACACCTTCAATCACAGCAGCTAGTGGTGGAGTCATTTGGAAACTTCCATAAAGCCGTTATTCTTATACTCGAGACATCTCTCTGTCTCTGTCTCTCCTTGTCTCTGTCTGTCTCTCTCTCTGTCTCTGTCTATCTCTTTCAGCCTCTGTGTGTCTCTCCGCTTCCCTCTATCTTTCTCTATGTCTCTGTTTCTTTCTGTCTCTGTCTTTTTCTATCTCAGTCTTTATCTCTGTCGCTGCCTCTGTGTCTCTCTCTGTCTCGCTCCCTGTCACTCTGTCTCTCTGTCTCTCTGTCGCTGACTATCAAAGTAGTCATGTTTTTTGGATTAGTCATTTACTCGATAAAATTAACTAATTAATAATAAATAATTAGCGATTCGATAAAATTTCTCTTATCAACGTTTAAAAATCACTTTTCTCCATGGCGAGGTAGATATCAAAGGCCGTGGTTCAAAGACTTAAGCGCAGTATTTTGCCATCAGCTTAGAATGTGTTGATGACCTGGCAACAGATGTGTGATCATGGACTATTCCAAAACGGGATATTGTTGCACGTAAAAAAGGACCGCTTCAGACACCTTTAAATTGAATCTCTACGACGCTATAAAGTCATTTTCGATCAATTTCGGGTACTTTGTGTTTTCTTATTACACATACATGTAGAGAACTGCTTAAGTTTAACGATTAACGATTAGCGTATCCCTCCACCTTTCTACAGGATTTGGTCTGGAACCAAATGAATATGACGAAGGTACAGATTTGTACTGTCGCTGAAACCTCATAAACGTATTGCTAAGACATGGCATAGAACTTTAAACGCTTTTGAAACGCGTGTACATGTATAACTTGGTAAAGCCGACTTCAGTTGTGCACAGTCATCAGATAACCTCTAAAGCAGTGCTGTCCAACCCGCGGCCCGCGGGCTGATTCTAAGTGGCCCGCCCGAGCTAGCTAAATATTGGCAATTTCTGTAAAAATGAAGTAAAAGACAAAGTCAGCGGACTACTTGCATGGCTATTCGTTCGTAACTTGGCTTATCATTTGAAAATGTGAACACAAAATCCAGTTCCCACGACGCATTCATTATGATAACTCCATAATTAATTTTAATACAGTTAATAATTTTCAATAAATTTTAGTCGTTGCTTTTCAGTTTTCTTGTGCGGCCCTCGGCTTCAAGAATAACTTCTTCGGTGGCCCGCGGTGTCAAAAAGGTTGGACAGCACTGCTCTAAAGTATAATAAAATATGAGCAGATGTTGATTTTTATTAAACTTTCCGTGAAGTAGGGTCGACGTAATCCACAAGATGTCGCTAACACTTTAATGCTACGATTTATATTAGGTTCGGCGTAGGCACCTTTACATCTGCCTCACTCCGCCTCAGCTCTAACTCTGGTAGTGCCAGTCCTAAGCGTATCGAAAGAAGAAGGGCGACGTCAACGGTCCTCACAGCCATAAGATTTCGTTAAACACTGGAAACTGAATGTATTATTTCTCTAACTACATATTTCGAATTTCTTTCGACCGCTGATTCGATTATTTTCTAAAGATTTGTTTTAAAAGTGAACCATTTCGTTTATTAAACTTTAACTTCTGCGAAAAATATTTCAGATGTGTTAAAAATGTTGCATATTCTTGAGACTTATTATGGAATAGGAACGGTGACGAATGTTAAAAATATTTTCTGCCAACATCAATTGTTACAGCCTTTGTAGCCATAACATGTCGTTGAACTGCTTGATTCAATTATAGTCAAGGAAAGGCCGAGTCGACCTTTGGGAGGGTACCGGGAAGCGATCCCGCGTCTGTGCTGATCTTCTGCTCTTCGTGCCACAGTGTTGCCCTAAAGGCCCTCCCAATTCAATCCGATCCAAAGGTCTTCCTGGTTGTACAATGTAAAAAAATTACTCTTCTGTAAGGTAAGAACGACGACAACGGCTCTGGCAGCTGCAAGATGTCCTTAAATACTTTAATTTTGTGAACTGAATTACGCTCCGTTTAAACACCTTTAAATCGTGAATTTCGGACTATATATAAGTCTTTTTTCGTTGAGAAAACGTTCGAGACTCGTTGAGAAAATGTTCGAAACTCCGCCACTTCTCGCTTTCTAACAGTGCCAGTCCCACGCCTGGATAAAGGAGAAGGGCGACGCTATTACCACACAGTGGTCGTTAAACAGTAAACAAGCACACAAAGAAAATGTTCGGTTGCCTTGCCTCCCATTATATTAATTTGGGTCTAGGCATAGACGTCTTAACCTTCGCAGGACCAAGCGGGGTAAATAATTACCCCAGGGGTATTTGGATGTTGATTGCGGAGCAACTGTGGGAAGTTATAATTTGACGTTTCATGTGTTTACAAGTTAATACCCCAGACATATTCTGACACCATAGCTACCTTGATGTCATGTTGTGGGGAAAAGATATTTGAGTCCAAAGTGTCATGGGGTAAATATTTACCCCGCTTGGTCCTCGACGTCGTTATTTTTTCGAAACATAGGAAAACATACTTGTTAAATATCTGAGCTCAGAAGTAACTTAAAATCATAAATAAAGTGTTGAATCTACGAAAGAATTAAGTTTTGATAGTAGCATAATTGTGGAGAGTCTACTTTCCAAGATGGCGGCCAATATGGCCGCCAAACACAACAATATGCATATCCCAGCTCATAGACAAGCTATAATAACAAGCGAAGTGTCGAATTTAGTATTTTCAAGGTCAGGGATTCGATCTGTCGTAACGGCAATAGTATGAGAGTGTTAATATCCAAGATGGCGTCCAATATGGCCGCTAAAACACAAAACTATGTGTATCTCAGCTCACAGGTAAGATACATTAACAAATGAAGTGTCAAATTTAGTATATTCAAGATCAAGGAATTGACTTATCGTTATGGCAATAGTGTATGAGTGTTACTTTTCAAGATGGCAGTCAATATGGCGCCAAAACACAGAAATTTGTATATCTCAGCTCATATTTTGCTTTTGGCGGCTATAATGGACGCCATCATGGATAGGATAGTAACGCTCCCATACTTTTGCCACTACGAGAAATCGATGCGTTGATCTTGAATGTATTGAATTTGACACTTCTTTTGTTATTTTAGTTAAGCTTAAAGCTGAAATATGCATGTTTTGTTTCTGCGGCCACATTGGTCGCCATCTTCGAAAGTATCATCCCGACACTTTTGCTACTGCGAAAAAACGACTGTTTGACTTTGAAATTATAAACTTTGACACTTCATTTGCTATCGTAGCTTACCTATCAGCTAAGTTATTTATATCTGTGTTTTGACGGCCATATTGGCCGCCATCTTGGAAAGAAACACTCGCACACTATTGGCACTACGAGAAATGGATTCCTTGATCTTGAAACTATTAAATTCGACACTTCATTTCTTACGGTAGCTTACCTATGAGGTGAGACATAAATATTTTGTTTTGGCGGCCATATTGGCCGCCATTTTGGATAGTATCAATCTAACACTATTGCAACTACGAGAAATCGATTTCTTGATCTTGACACTATTAAATTTGATCCTTCATTTGTTATTGTAGTTTATTTTGATCTGAGATATACAAATTTTTGTGTTTTGGATGGTAGCATTCCTATACTATTGCTAGTATGAAAAATCGATTGACTGACCTTAAAATGATTAAATTCGACGCTTCATTTGTTACTGTAGCCTGCCTATGAGCTGAGATATGCATTCTGTGTGTTATGGCGGCCATATTGGCCGCCATCTTGGAAAGTAACACTCGCACACTATTGGTACTGCAATAAATCGATTCGGTGACCTTGAATTTATCTAATTAGACACTCTATTTGTTATGGTAGCCTACATATAAGCTGAGATAGACATTCATTTGTTTAAGCGGCCATATTGGCCGCCATCTTGGAAAATAACACTCCCACACTATTTATCACTACGAAAAATGGTATCATTGGCCTTGAAACTATTAAATTCGACACTTCATTTGTTGCTGTAGCTTGCCTATGAGCTGAGATATGCATTTTGTGTTTTATGGCGGCCATATTAACCGCCATCTTGGAAAGTAACACTCGCACACTATTGGCACTGCAATAAATCGATTCGGTGACCTTGAATCTATTTAATTAGACACTCTATTTGTTATGGTAACTTAACTATGAGCTGAGATATGCATTTTGTGTTTTATGGCGGCCATATTGACCGCCATCTTGGAAAGTAACACTTGCACCCTATTGGCACTACAAGAAATGGATTCCTTGACCTTGACACTATTAAATTCGATACTTCATTTGTTATTGTAGCTTACCTGTGAGCTGAGATATTACAAATTTTGGTGGGGTAAAAAATTACCCCGCTTGGACCTCGACGTATCGTAAAATGTTTTCTGCGAAGGTTAATAATAGCTGGCAGGACATGCAGCGCAGACGACTTAGTCGTGAGTCGTATACAACAGTTGATCTACTACGGCGCATACGAATGTGCTTAAAGTTGTTCACGTTAAAAGTAAGAAATAAGTTTGAAAATTAGTTTTGGAAATCCTGACAGAAATCTTAACTTGGTAAGTAATTCAAATTTCGATTAAATGTTGAGACTAATTAATATTTTAATCAAGAATAGCGTCATTATCAAGCAGGGAAACCAGGGAAACAGCGTTGGCCTGCTGAGTGAGTTGTTTTTTCCAATGCTAAACATTGTCGTATTTATTCATAAAATTACCGTTTTTAGTTGTTTAATTCTCGATTTCGGCCAGTAAGTGTTTTAGATTTCACTCATTATTTGGGGTTTCTGCTGCTGATCGACATTTTGGATGTTGAACTGACTGTGGCTTGGATTTAGAACGCCATCATTTGATGTCCTTTCTTTGACATGGGTGCTTTAGATGTTCATATTTAATAATATTCACAAAGACTGGACAACGTAAAGACAAGGGCAAGCTTATAGAATCGGGGACTTGACTTTTCCGATATACCACAACGATTCGTCTTACACGCAGCATATTTAGGCATGTTCGCATTGGCCGCACGCGGCATATTTTCCAGTTTTGTTGCGGCAAATGGCAACATGCCTAAATATGTCGTGTATAAGGCGAATAATATTATTGTTGGCGTAAACTTACGCATTATATATTTGAGTCCCCGATTCTATAAGCTTGCCAAGACATGGACGATTTAGAAGATTTAAAGAGCTTCACATTTTAACTTTAATTTCACTTTTCTATTTAGAGTGTTCATCCGTGTTGTGTTTATTTATCTACAGAATACTGTTGCATGTAAACATGGTCAACTGTGAAGCGTATGGGTGTTGAAGCGGATACAAGTCCAAAAATCCGCAACTGACGATGTGAACGAGGGCCATCAAAAGATCAAGGATCCAAAGCTGTCTATCATGCCATGCTAAGATAAGGATTTATGTGACAAGTGGGTTCGAGCGATTCAAAGAGAGGATTGTGTTTTACATTTTAGCTCCGGAACTAAATATTCGAAATTCTGTTCGGTACATTTCAAGGAAAGTGATTTTGTCAAAGTTGGCAGAGCTACTAATAAACAGAGGAGAAAATCTGATGATAAGCAAAACCGGTGAATCTAAAGGATGGTACTGTCCTATGATCTTTCCATATGGTCCTCAGTAACTGACAAACACAAGTGGGGTACCACCACGGACAACTGTTAGAGCTACATTGAGCAGAAGACTGGATTACGAAGCGATTTTACTAGAGCAAATGGAAGAGTTTTTCCTGACTGAGAATAATATTTCACATTTGTCGACATCAGAAGTTGCTGAACGGTTGCAGAAAGAAACTATTCTTTCTCAGAGCTTCACAATTAAAAACATTGACCAGACACTGTTCATCTACATGATTGTAGTTACAGACGTTGTGACCAAGATTAAAAGCTCAGTTACAGTGAAGGCCAATCTTCTGTAGTTGTTAGCATTGATAAAAAATCACGCCTGTGTCACAATTCATTGGCCTGTTTAGTAGCTCACTCACGAGGATGTCACATATTGTCAACTTGGCTCGCATCAAATATTTATGTTCAGATCAAACCGATGTGAACACTGAACACTGCAGGAAGAGTGAACACTGGAATCGCTCACGTTGAGTGAAACACTGGACAATACCTCCACAATATTTCTGGACAGCATTAATTGCAGACTGAAAAGCCGACTGATTTGGCATTCATGATGGCCATCCTCTGCTGGGAAGAAGCAAGATCAACGCCAGAAATGATGCAACTATTCCTGACCAGTTCCTGTCAATGATTACTTTTCTGCAAAGTAATGGATCATGCTTCGTACACCAGCAACCTCGCTGATCAGTTCCATGGTGAGGATGTATGTACTGGTGGCCACGATATGATGTCATTGATTGCAAGACAGGATTGAACAATAAAACCAATGAACAGCCGGGACAATCTGGAAATTCGTCAGTGAAAAAGCGCAAAACTCTCCAGCACTTCATCACAAGTGAGGGAAACTGCATAATTTGTGGAGCTGGACTGTCCTAATTCCATGGTGATCAATTGTTTTGAAATATGTCCATATAGATCTTGTTCTGCTTAACCTCCTAAGAATGTATTTGTTGCTAATTTAAGGCATTGTGATGGAAGTTGTGGCACAAAGAACAATTTCTATGGTTGCCTTTTGTGTGTGGATGATATTATTGTACTATCCTCCATTCCTCCGTGGTGCATGGTCTTTAAGTCCTGCTGAATGTTTGCAATGCAACTATCTGCACTTTTACTTGAGTTTGACTGTGTAAAATCTTATTGCATACCGTTTGGTTAACAGTAATCTAAAGAAATTGATCTGAAAAGTTATTGTATATCAGGGGAACCTAGGGAGGCAGAGTTAGGGCTAGTCATAGAGGGAAAATGAAGAGCTGGTGGCCATAAACAGCTGATGTTTACTGTCAATACTTTGAAGCGTATACGGTATTCTACCATGCATGTAACTGTATTTTGACTCATACTTCTAATTTCAATTAAATCAACTTACAGGAGAGGTGGTCTTTGCCCCACTTGACACATGCCTTTCTGCTTTGCACTTATCAGTTAAGCAAGTGAATGAATTGAATGTTTATTGGAACTCTGTATGTCGTCATATTGCTGTTTTAAGAAATGGGAACATGTCAAAAGTTTAATTGATGGAATGGGTAGACTGAATTTTGATTTCTTTTCTATGTCATTTACACTTTTCATCAAATTTTGCTATACATAATCTACTGTAAGCTTATTGGCATATCTGACTGACTGACTCATCTACAGAATGAATGACTCACTGCATGACTGACTGTTGGGTGACTGGCTGATTAACCGGCTGATTGACTGACTGACCAACAGACTGGCTGACCGAATGACTGACTGGCCTACTGACTGCCTGACCTACCGACCGACTGACTGACTGACCTACCGACTGGCTGACCAATCGACTGACTAACTGGCTGACCTACCGACTGACTGATGGGGATCTACCTGGCTGACCGACCGACTGACTGACCTACCGACTGGCTGACCGACTGACTAACTGGCTGACCTACCGACTTACTGATGGGAATCTACCGATTGGCTGACCAACCGACTGGCTGACCTACCGACCGGTTGTCTGACTGACTGACTAACCGACCGACTGACAGACTGGTTGACTGGCTGACCTACCAACAGGTAAATCTATGATTACATCAAGGATGATTGCCTTTCTTTGGTATTCATGAATAAACAAGATGCCATTCTTCAACTTTATAACAAGCTTTTGCCTTTGCCTGTATTGCTTTATGTTGCTTTTCTGCCTAGCTGGAATAATAAAAGGTGCTAATAAAATATGCAATCTGTGTTACAAGCATTGCAAAATTAGTAGAAATGCTTAATAGTCCATCTTTCCAGGCTTCTTAAGTGCTGTGAGAGCATTAACTTAGCACATACTTTCTGTGTAGGCTACAGTAGACCAACTGTTGTATACGATAAAAGACAGCTGTATGTCCTGCTAGCTATTATATAGAAGTCCATGTTTCAACAGTGCGTCTCGTGCGCTTTTGGCCACTTGCCAGGTTTTCGGTCCACTGTGCCGGTTTCATCGATCTTCTTCAACAGTTTATTTAAAGACGACGGACTCCAGTCTCTGTTCAGAAAATCTTTAACAAACCTTTTCGCTCCATAACCCTTTTCTAGCGGCAATAGGCCTACTTTAATTAAAATTTTATCCTCTTTAATTTGTAAACGCCACGTTTCTTTATTGTTCACACTAAAACAAGTGACGTATTCCATCGATGACGACGTCGGGAGCGAGTGTGTAAGTAAGGACCTAGCCTATGTTGGAAATTTTCAATTTTACCAACTATTTTTTAAGAATCAATTTATTTGCTTTTGCTGCATCAATTTAAGTCATATTTTGCAGATTTATTCGAAAATGGTGTAGGATATTGCATATATAATTTTATTGCTTTTAGTTTACCTTCAAACAGTAATTGACAAACGTTTAGGGGTCCACTTTTCAGCGGGACACAGTGTACGTCGATGTAAGTGGCTGTGTTTACCTTACTTAATTTTCTTGTTTACCCTTACTTGACATACTGTAATATCGCCTGGGCCTCCAATTATTCCTCTCGTCTGAATAGGCTATACAGAGACGAGTTGTAGCCTACGTATTATTGCTGGGAAATCATTGATAACTAACACAGCAAGTAGATTTAGTATACTACGAATACTTAATATCCCTCAGATAAATAAATTGCAAATAATTATGTGAATTTATGTATCGCTTCGCCAACAAATCTCTTCCCCCAATCTTCAGTCGCTACTTCTCTAAGATCTCTGATAGCCTACACATTCTCATTATACAAGATCTCTCGATAACTTTGATGGAACCTATGACCGCACTAACACTCGTTATTTTACCTTAAGATGTGCTGGTCCTCCTGTCTGGAATAACCTACCGAAGTCACTGCGCACTCTTCCGAATCTTGCCCTATTTAAAAAAGAGGTCAGAGCCTACCTCCTTGACAATAGTCAATGCCAGTGCCGGATTAACCTATAAGCCAAATAAGCCATGGCTTAGGGCCCCGCAAGGTTTTGGGGCCCCCAAAGTCCGGAGAAATTAAATCAAATTGTTGTAGCAAATTCCTAATTTTGTATCATTTAAATTAATTTTAAGTAATTTAGCGCAAGTAAGTTTTAGTTACTACTTACTGAATACTGACCCTAGTTGCAGATTCACACTCTCAGTCTGTACAGGGGCCCCTAGCGACTGACGGCAGATGTCAACGGCTCAAAGCGAAAATTTTATATTTCCCACTCTGAGTCGACTATATTGACACATTGTTGACACGGTTACCGGTCGCAAGCGGGTGAAAATTCTGAAATTACCTAAATTTAGTATAACGGAACATAATCATGGGTGTCCACGAGAATATGTGGGGAGTCAAAGAATTCTTTTTAGGGGGTGAAAGTTTTGAATCGTTGGGACCGGACAAACCAGGGTGCCGAAAGCAATCTATCACATCTGATGCCGTCAGAACTCGCTTCCGCAATTAAGAGTCTGACGAGGATCCCAATAGCCGCCAATGCTTTTGGAAGCATTTGACATGATATGGAGCCAGTTGCCAGCGTTCTGGGATCCGTTTTGAGCTATTTCTGAACGCTTATTTTAAACACAAAACTTTTAAAAGTTTCAATTTTTTATATATTTTAAGTTTCTCAGGTTATCTTGACTAGTTTGGATAAAAAATAAAACTGTTGAAAAATCATAGCCATTCATTGTTAAAAACCAAGATAATAAGTAATTTTTAAGTAGGCCTATTTGCAAAATCCGGGGCGCAAATGCTCCCTTCCCCGCTCCGAACGCCCATGTTTGGGGTTTGGGGCCCCCGAATGTCTTAAACCGGGTCTTGGCTTAGGGCCCCCGGAAGTCTTAATCCGGCCCTGGTCAATGCGTTTTCTAAATATGGTTATTCATTGTTATACCACAATTAGTTAAGTGACCTAGTTAAGTGTTGTTAGTTAAGCCAGTTATTCTCATTTTTTCTGACAATGCTATTTGTGTAGACTATACTCAACTGTCATCCCTCTGCTAACATGGTAAACGGGCATCCCTAACTTAGCGGGACTTCAGTCCCTTCTGGGAACCCGATTGTTTCCCTTAAATGTTAATAAGATAATCATGTGATCTGTCTGTTTTAATTTCCAAACTTATGATCGTTGATTATGATTATTCTGGATCACTACTTGTAAACTATTCTATGGAAACAATAAAAAAAGGATGTATGTATGTGTAGCCACAAGGTGTCGCTAAACTCTATATAGAAATGGTGCATAAATGCGTGGGTGCTTGTAACCGTCCTTTCAAAATGCTATTTTAGACAACACAACATTAAACAGAAGATAAAAGTCAGCTTATTCTAACAAGTCACATTTGGTTCGACATCAACGGTTCAGGTAACAGTAGGACGGGTACCAGAAGTTGTATCACAAATATCTTTGCTTAGACACCTTTAAAACATCTTTTATAAAGTTATAAATACGCAATCATATTCACCTATCTTTGTTAAGTCACAACTGAACAGTAGATGGGTATTTCTTAATTTTGCATAATAGCAACATTCGTAATCGTAACCTTCAATCTTCTAAAGCGCCATTCGAAAGCCAAGCGCAGGGCACCAGCTTATTCACGACCGCTGACATGTTGCGCGCCACTATCATGGAGAGGGTCTTAACTGATTTAGACTTTGCGGTAGGGTCTAAATAGTAAGTGTTTAATACTACACATTCCTGAATTGGGGAAATGTGAAAATTTTGAATTTTTGTGCGAGCAGATCGACCGACATTTGACGGGTTTGTTTACATTCGACGAATACCGGAAATACGAATTTCGTGTTCGAAAACGCAGTGAAACTAATGATTTTGGTTAAATTTGGATAATATTTATTATCTGCGCTGTGTATATTGATTAGACGGAAATTAAATTAAATGGACAAGTGTTACAGGAGTGTGTGTGTTCTGGTGGGCATTGCACCATGCATCCTATCATATGACACAGGTTAAATGCGTCCATATGGCCGCGTAAACTGCTTTTGGAGAGTAGGCTATGTTCGTGAATGTTATAATAATATCTAAATATTATACAGGTAACATGGTTATAATTAATCCGATAGGACTGAGTTTTGGGACGCATTTACTTTTTGATATGGACACACGGATGCATAGATGCCTTTCACCCATGCCCAATAAATATCACGCTGGGTTATATTTGCGTCATTGTCTTCATCATCATCGTCATCATCTTGATCAGGCATGCCTGGTCAACTGGTAACCATAAATAAAATGGTGCTAAAAATCTTTCCATTGAGTTTTATTTCTGTTTCAGTTCACTTTGAAGCAAATGTAAATAATTTAGGATTGATATTACAGGAATTAACTTTCTTAATATTTTTTAGAAAAGAAGCACTATGAATTCTTGCAATATGTGTCGGCAAGAAGAGAATGATGTGAAATATTTGTTTGAAAGGATCGCAGTCTTTAATCCAAGCTTCACACAAAAAAGTTCCAGATCATTCCTCATCTTGCAGATTGACTTGTAAATCTAGTGTCTGTCATTCAGAGGCAGCTTTTCCACGATGACTTTGGCTACTCAACGATTCTGGAAAAAGACATTAGCTCAAACAACAGAACCTTTTCATAAGAAAAGAACTGAAACTGACTGAAAACAATTCACTGATAAGACTAGAGGCAGGCTTTTTACATACAAATATTACTTTTATATTGGTGACTTCAAAGTACAGGCGTGTAAATCATTTCTCTGTCAACTCTTAATATTTCAAAGAACCACTTATGGAGTTATTATTGAACAAGAAATGAAAAGATAACTGATGAACATCGAGAAGCAGTTAGAGAGCATGTTAATAGTTTCAATCGTCTAGAGTGACATCATTGTTGAGCTAAAACACGAATTCATTTATGTTTTACAGTTTTGTTGTGAGGTTTAGCAATTAAAACCATTTCTACTGTTTATAATAAGCGCCAATCACTTATGTATCCAATGTCAACAAGCATTTGCTTAGTACTCCAGTATGGCGGATTACCTTATATGGCAAACCCTCTATTGTTCATCTAAATTGAAAGATAATTTGCAAGCATTCTCGCACTGTCCTGCACATTTGCAATGTATACTGCAAGGCAGTCGTTTTTTGGCACAGTTGCATGTTGCACAGCGATTTTCTGACTTGCAGCAACTGCAACGAATCTCATGAAGGAGATAATCTGGTGCAGCTGGTTTGTCTGTTATCACAGGCTGCCACACATTGGCTGAGAAACAAAAGCCATAATCTTCTTTTGGCAAAACAGTTGAAAGGGCCAACCATGTGGATGTTTGGTGGTGGACTCGAAGACTGTGAAAATAAGCTGATCGGGAAGTGGGTGGCAGTCTCTCGAGTGGTACGTACTTCGTGGACATCATGTTTAAAAATCTAAGTTCATCCAGACTTTTTACTGAGGAATTTGCACCATACAGTGCCAGAATGAATGATTCTCCAATTTGTCCAATTTCCTCTTTTGATGCCTGATTACTGCCAAAAATGACAACCTGTTCCTGTAGATGAATTGATTTTTCAAAGATTTTCATTGCTTTTGTTTTCCCCATTCCAAAGAATGCTGATGTGGTGTCACATCCGGACATGGAGTGCAGAAAAGGAAGACTTCTACACACAGAAGTGCTAAGAATTTGTTGTGCTTTTGAAATGTCTATTGAACATGTTTTAGTCTGCATGAAAACAAATTGGTTTGGTTTAACATGGTGTAGAAGCAACACAAAAATATCCGTGTCTTCGGATACCACAACGACTGTATCCCCTGATTCCGATAACTGAAGAGCAGTCCTGACAATAACAACATCAGCATCACCTTCATCTCCAGCATGTATGACCTTGGTGTCACTGTCAACTAAGAAACTGGAAAGTAAATTAATATAACTTTGTTTGTTTTTCTTATTTGCTAAAAAGCAAGCTTTGTTACTTGGAATTGGATAATCTTTATGGACAATGACTTCTGGAGTTGGAGCATTATGCAATCGCCTTCTCTTCTGCTCCAGATCCTTTGTTGTGGATTTTTCATAGCTATCAAAAATTATGGAAGGCTGTTGATCGTGGAATTTCCGATAGTTTGAAATAACGTGTTCAGTATAATGTAGGCACGAGTCTTTCATAGTGCCTACCTTTGGCCATGGCAACTGCTGCAGAAGAGCACATCCATCAATTACAGTTCTCTTTGCAGTTATTTCTCTGCTGCTGCAAATCTCTGGACTAAGATTTTTAATATATTTGGCTAATTGTGATTTTGATGATTTTCTCATTAGACCATCATCAGAAAATAATGAAGGTGCAACTGAAGACAATTCAAATGAATACATGGCTGGATCGACTTCCTCCGAACATGAAGCTATCGCTATTAGACGCTGGCTAAGTTCAGCTGAAGATGCATAAATTTTGTCATTGGCATTCAGAATGACAGCCTTCTTCATAACACTAAACGTTACAGCCTGCTGTGACTTCTTCAGTTTAATTTGTGAAAATGATTTTCCAGTGATCGAGTTATTAATTTTCTGTCCAAGTTCCAAGGAATTATCCACATTTACTCGCTCATCAGCAACAATTCCAGTTGCTACATTTATCAAAGCATGATGTTCTTGAAAGGGATTGTGATATCGTAAGAATTGGATAAATTTGTCCGTATCCTGACAGTCTCGCTTCACTCTTGTAATTCCAGTTTCTCTGTGCTGTTCTGACCAAGTTCCAGAATATGTATTAGTTAATTTACGCATTCCTTCTGAATACTGTGCAAGAATATGCGCCGACAAAAGCCAAACCATCTTTGCTGATTCTCTGTGAGTGATGTTAATCAATCCACCAGCTGATTTTCCTGAACGCATCAATGTCTGCTCAATAACCATGTCGGACCAAGTCCCACTCCAAAATAGCTTCTCATTTCGTCTAATGGTGAAAAAACCATCCTTAAAATCTTTGGCCATACAAGTACACAAATTCTGGGCATCTTCTAGATACAGTCGACAACACTTTGTGTAGTTATTGTGTCCAGCTGCAGCTAAGAATGGCAACATAAGTTGCGTTGCATGTAAGTGTAATTCCCAAAGACCTGATCTCTCAGCTCTAATAAATAGTCGAATGATGCTAACAAAATCCATAAAAAGGAGCCACAGCTTAGCTGTTCGTGAAACATTGGCTTCCTTCTTCAGTCTCCCAAGATGCTCATTGAGATGGTGCAAACTTCTGTTTTCAACAACCTTATCTAAATCAACTTTTCCATCTAAAATATCTTTATATAATGTTTTTAAGTTACAAAACATCTCCTCTTCAGTTTCTAAATTATTTGCTGTATCCATTAGAAAATCTGATGCAGAGGTGGTTACAAGCTCTTCAGTTGACATAAATGGCATTTCATCATCCAAAATAAATTTTTCAGTGTCACTGGATTGCTCCACAAAACTACAATCAACAACTTCTTCTGATAATGTAACTGGCAGCTGATCTTCAAAATATACGTGAAAAGGGTCAAGCATTACAATTTCTTCATCACTTTCATTTTGTGGGTTCATAGATTCATTCAAATCATCCCCAAACATATCCTCATCTTTGCTGCCTGCTAAATGTGAGTCTTCATCTTTTGTTAACGGCAACATATGCAATGCAGCATCAGTCAGGAAGCAAGCTCTGAGAGTTTTTGTGTAGGATTTTCCTTCCATGATTTTGTTCAATGAGTTTTTGGCATAGACTTCACACCAAAGTTCCTCTAATCCACTGTCTTCCATTAGCTTGCAGCCTGAACCAAGCAGAGATGGGTAACTAATCGATTAGATGCTAATCGATTAGCTAATCGATTAGACAAACAGCTAATTCTAATTCTAATCGATTAGCTGTCATCTGAAGCTAATTCTAATTCTAATTGATTAGAAATTGAAGCTAATTGCTAATCGAAAATCGATTAGCTGATCGATTAGCTGTCTGAAAATTAAGCGTTCATTAAGAATGAGTTTATTAATATTGAGTTTGAAGAATATACTTACTTACTTATTTATCTGAAGGCTGTTTCAAACCTGTGATGATCTGTTCATGGTTATCTGTCCATTCTGCTCATGTAACACTGACAGATTTGCACATTTTCATGTTCTTCGTCTCAATCATCACTGTGTTCCTGCAGCCTCAGCTGACATGGAATGAGTATTCAGTTCTGCTGGCTACGTCGTAAACGCTAGGTGCAATAGACTAAGTGATGCACTGATTCAAGACATGATAATTAATTGCAAAATGCGATAGTGAGCTTATGCAGCAGCAATGTCAATAACTGCAGCATGTATTGACCGATGTGGTGCTACTTGCTGGTACGTGGACTATTCTCACATAGGCCTATAGCAGTTGTGCAGCTTTAGGTATTGTAATAGGCTACAGATTTAGGCATTGTAATAGACTACAGCTTTATGTATTTTAATAGGCTACAGCAACTTGCTGTAGTAACTTGTTGTGCTTTGATTAAATTTTGACAAATTCATGAAGCAAATATATATAGGCCTACTGTATCAAACTATCGATATCTAATTCTAATTGCTAATCGATTAGCTGCTGATAATTCTAATTCTAATCGATTAGCTAGAAGAGTTTGCTAATTCTAATTCTAATCGATTAGCAAATTTCAGGAGCTAATTCTAATTCTAATCGATTAGCAGTTCTAGCTAATTGTACCCATCTCTGGAACCAAGAAATGACATTAACAAATGAAATCCACCCAGTCTAACAAACATATTTTGAAATTGATCATTTCTTTCCTGTTTTATGGTGTATGCCTTCAGATACTAAGGTTGATCAAATGTGATGACAGTGCAATGTTGTCCAAGTCTGTTGGACTGTTTGTGAATAAAAACCATTGTGCTGTACACTGATTCAAATGTCTGTGGATTTAGAGGTATCATCGGATTGAAAATTACAGTTGAACATATATATGATCCATTTGACGCCTGTGCCATAAAACCTTGCCAGTTTGGTGTTTTCACATTCAGTAACCGAGAAGAGACAAGCCATAAGTTATCAAGAAATTGGTATCCTATCGTAGAGAGTTTTATTGGACGGAGCGGCTGGATAATTACATCAGTCTGAAACAGCTGTATGGGAAGTTCCTACTTGGCATGCAATTATACCCATAACATGGGTTGTGTCATGACCACTTATCGTATCTTCATTCCAATCAAAATTGTCTGCCACCCATTGACAAAATCCTCCTCCAGATCCAACTGTGGTCAAGCCAGCTGGAATTCCTTCGAACGTTGCTTTTTCAGTTGCACATCTTTGGAAATTTAAAACATGATTGTAAGAGCAACAAAACCCAAGAGATGAAAGAACATCAATTAAAACTTTTGATCTGGTTGTCTGATGCACAAACAGGCCAACCGTTAGCTGAAGAGGAGATATGTAAGCTCTTGGTCGAGCTGCCTGCATGATGGCATGGCAAAGTGATATTATGACTAATCTCTTTGATGAAATATTTTCTTTCTTTCGGCCACAAATAATTTCTTTGATCAAGTTGAAGAGATCGGTCGGAATTTGAGATTCAAGTGTATCCATATTGGTCTCATTACATGAAGGGTAGAAGTCATCACTGAAATTTCCACTCTGCAAAATCTTAGAAATGTTGCTACCCACATCTTGAATGTTTCTTAAGTTTTCATCGAATTCATCTTCAAAAGTCGTAGTGTATGAATCATGTAATAGTGTTGTAGCCTTTTCTCTGAAAGTTATGACATTAATCATGCCTTCAAGTTCTGAAAAAACAAGTTGCTGCCCAAAGGTTTCCTTAAGTCTACACTTTAGATGATGCATGGTGTATGGTTCCATTCCTTCTGGTAGATAAGCTGCCATTTGCTTGCGAAGTTCAGCAAATGTATACTGTTGTTGCATATTTTTTCCTTCCCGCAGCCAATTACAGAGTCTTTCGAAAGCGGTGTTAATGTCCAGGTTTAAATTTCGATAGTTCACAGTTGATCCACAACACTTTATGTTTATTTTATTTGTGAATAGCTTGAGACAGTTATGATGATCAATGGCATCAGCTGCTGGTAGGTCTTGAGCCATCATCATTCTTCCTTTCACCTCCAACTCTAGATTATCTGCACGCAGACTACATGCTTCCATCAAAGTTTGTTGCAAAACACTCTTTCCCCATAAACGAGTTCAACTTTAGAAACTGCTGAAACTCGATCTGGATGACGTTTCATCTCCTCGTAATCAATCCATTTTCCACATATCAGACAATGACTTTGGAAGCTGAATGGTTCGGATGAACTTCTTCTTGGACAAGTGGTGATTGGAATTTCATATTTGGATTGCAAATCTGTTTTCTTAAGATATAAATAATGCTTTCGACAATTATCATGCAGGAAACAATCGCCTTTCATTTTCTTATAAAGTCCATCTCCTCTTCTGTGTGACACTTGGATAAGAGACTGTAATCCTTTCAAACCAAGTTTCTGCATATTGTTCCATTCTCGCTGACACACAATACAAAAATTCATAGTGTTTTTTTTTTTAAATATGAAGAAAGTTAATCCAGAATTATTTACAGTTGTTTCAAAGTGAACTGAAACAGAAATACAACTCAATTAAAATAATTTTAAGACCCCTTTGGTTTATGGTCACCAGTTGACTAGGTTTAACTGATGAAGATGATGACGGTGAAGATAATGATGTAAGCCTGGCCCAACGTGAAATTTATTGGGCATGGGTCACATGATGGGTAAAATGCATCTATGCATCAGTGCGTCCATATTATTCAGAGTAAATGCCTCCAAAACCTTCATACTATTGCATTAATTTTAACCTATTTGCTGTATAATATTTAAATATATTACAACATTACCGAGCATACTCAACAAAAGCAATTAACCAGTTGATTGGGACGCAGGACGCATTTTATGTATTTAGGAAGCATGGTGCAATGACCAGAACACACACACACTACAGAAATATATTTACTTTCATTTTCGTCTAAACAAACAATATACACAGCTCAGACAATAAATATAATCAAAATTTCACCGAAATTATTAGTTTAGCCACGTTTTCCAGCAGAAAAATCGTATTTACCGGTTTTCTTCGAACGTAATCCCAACGTAAACAAACCCGTCAGCTGACTGTCGTCAGTTCAAAAATAAAGTCTAAATTCTATCAATTAAAGTTTCATTTTCGTCTAAATAAACAATATACACAGCTCAGATAATAAATATAATCAAAATTTAACCAAAATCATTAGTTTCACTGCGTTTTCGAACACGAAATTCGTATTTACCGGTTTTCGTCGAACGTAAACAAACCCGTCAGCTGACTGTCGTCTGCTCGCACAAAAATTCAAAATTTTCACATTTCCCCAATTCGCAAATTGTTAGCATTTCTAGTGAATGTTCTCTAGTCTATTTTAAAACTTTTCATGTAAAAAAACCTTTTTCATAATAAATCTTTAGGTTGTTATTCAATTTCAAGGATTTTATACTGGCCTATTAGCAAATAATACGCATATTATAATTTAGAGATAACCCGTGTAGTACAGGGAACAAATAATACGCCTATTTATGGTAGAGATAACCCGTGTAGTACAGGGAAGAAATAATATTGCCTATATATAAATTTGCTTTGCCCGTGCAGTACACGGGCAAAGCAACTATGTTCACCTCTAAATATCGTTTCCATTCAGATATATGGACATTTTTTAAATATTTGAAGCCCATCAGCAAATATAGTAAGTGAGTAGCCTTTATTTGCAGCCGTTAAAATTACGCCTGGGCAAAACCCGGGCGAACGCCGGGTAAAAAATGCTAGTTAAATATATGACTGAATCCAGACTGATTGAGTTCTACAGTCCAACTGTAATGAGCCGTCTATATATTTTTATAATATATAATAATATATAATATTTTATATAATAATTTATAATATACTAGACGTTTCTACCCCGCTTTGCCCGGGTTTTCCCCACGCGTAATTTTTAACGGCTGCTAATAAAGGCTACTTACTTACTTACTCTATATTATGCTGAAGGGCTTCAAATATTTTAAATGTCCACATAATATGTGAACGATATTTAGAGGTGAAAATAGTTTTTCCCCGTGTATTTGAATTTTATTACCTGTGACTCAGCTGCTGCCTCGTTTAGAAAAATAATAATGAGTTGAAAATAGTACCGCACGGGTTATCTCTACCTTATATAGCCCTATTATTTGTTTCCCGGGCTAAATATAATAGTAGACGAAGCTCGGCTGTTATTGCGATTGTAATTTCTCGGAGCGACCCGAGTCTTTTAACGCAAGCGCCTGATTTGAAAATTAAGCCCGCGTGACGTAAGATTGCATATTTAGCCCGCGTGACGTGGACAAATGGCCATACTATGGCCGGTATTATAAGATAGCCTCGTTGAAACAGTTGGAAATTTAAAATGTCCATATAATATCGGCGTTTAAATAAAATTGCGAGCTGAAAATAGTCGCGTTGACCTAGACGTGGCGTAATAATGTTTTGTAAAATTTTGTAAATCGCTAAAGCGTTCCGTTTCAGAGCCTTTATACAACATACAAACCAACATACAAACAAACGGAAGGACAACGTGAACAGACTTCGTCTTATAATATAGATAATAAAATATAATAATATGTTATTAAGCTCTATTTGGACACCTTTAAATCCTCTGTTTCCTGCGCTATAGATTCGTCGTTCTCGTACATTCAGATGATTAAAATGCTATTTTAGCTGCAGGCAACTTGAGATTACGATTTTGATTACGAAACTGTTCTCGTTGGGGAAGTCTTCAGTTGGTCCCGTTAACCACAATTCTTTAGTTATTATTCGCAAGATGGCAACAGCAGCAATCTTCTCTTTTCATAATGTACTAAATCAGGGATGGCCAACCTGCGGCCCGCGGGCCACATGTGGCCCGCTGGCTGTTTATTGTCGGCCCGCACGGCCTTTTGTAAATGCTTTTTTTTTCTTATTTATGCTTGCTTAGCCCTACACTGGGCCTACTACTACAACAAACAACATTGCCTAATATTAATAATGATGTCTAAAACACCAAATATTTAGTGTTGTAGTTCTAATGACATAGTTTAGTCGTAGGCCTACATTTTTAAACTCCGCCACTGTTTGCTTTCTGACAGTGCCAGTCCCAAGCCTGGATAAAGGAGGAGGGCGACGCTAATGGTCTCTGTTACCACACAGCTAGTCGTTAAACAGAAAAACCACCACCTACATTTTTATTAAGTATGAAATAAACTTTTGTATTTCTTTCGAGCCTGTGAGGACAAACACTTGCGGCCCGCCGCATGCTTACCAACGACTATAATAGTGGCCCGTAGGCAAAAAATGGTTTGCCACCCCTGTACTAAATGGATAACGGACCACGCGTCACCGGCTGCTATATAGTAAAGTAAGTAAGTTAGTATATTTTTTATTGACCAATTGCACTTTGGTGTACAGACATCTTATAAACACAATTAACAAGTATATAGAATCATGACAACGTTTTCGAATCAAGCAAGTTAGTAAGTTAGTAAGTGAGAATATTTCTTAATAAACCAATTGCCAATCGCACCTTGGTGTACAATTAATGTAGACCCGCATATATCCAAGAAAGACAGCCAATCTTGATCAGAACTTATAATATTATATCATCCCAGTGATGAAAGTTTTACGCAATAAATCATCTGCGGAAGGAATTATACTGTCATAATCCCGAGGGCGGAGTTAAGACTTTGAAGTTTTATTATGGGAAGCAAATCATGTAACACATGCTCATTATCCACCATGATCGATCTCCACTACGCTCAAAAGACATAAAATCTCCAGGAAGATAACGATAGCGGATCAAGCGACTCATCAAGGCAACAAACTTGTCTTTGTCACGCTGTACCTCGAAAACAATGATCCAGTTTAATAGACTTTATCTGGAATTGGCAATTTCGATTGTATGCTAGCCAGATGTGCATGCCTGACAGTGTCAAAGGCTTTGGAAAAATCTAAAAATATATCAAATGGACGTAATCGCTGGAATTAAGCATCTAGAATTATAAATTATGGATAATCGAGATAAGTGCAGCCGTGGTGGATCCAGTTGTTCGGAAGTTGTACTGATCAGAATATATGCGGTTTTGCAGGGGTCAGTCATGAATTGGTAAAAGAACCTGCACACAATCTGCTTTTCAAGTATCCGGAATATAATATAGGATTGATGGATATTGGCCGAATATCTGCTTCAGAGGAGGTTTAGGAACTTTGGAGACAGGAGCACTCATGCTTTTTCTCCACTGCGGTGGGACATAAGCGAACTGAATGGACTGATTGAGAAGATAGGTAATCGGCGCTGTTAATCCTATGGCTGCTCCTTTCAGAAACCACGAAACAATCCCGTCAGGGCCTGCTGCGGTATGTCCTATGGATTCCAACACCTTGAATATTGTATATTCTTCAAAGATAGGTTCAGTTGTGTCAATAGTTGTTAGTTTGTATGGCGGAGAAGAATATTCCTGATCTTTGGAAATGTTTCCGTAGTGTTGGTTGAGAGAGTCAGCGGTAAAGTTACTATGTGAAGAAGTTTCTTCTCGGTTATCTCCTCGCAGTTTGTTAACACAACTCCATAACTCACGAGAGCCCCGCTTGATTTTGTCGAACATTAAAGTGTTTCGACGCGTAATGAGGTTATTTATCCTCTCTGAGGGCAGAAGCAGCCTCTGTTTAAACAGTTTGTTTCTCTTTCTTAGTAGATGTTTGATGACCGGTGTCATGAAATGAGGATCTTTACTCTTTAATGTAATGCTTTTGACTGGAAAAAATGTATCATAGACTGCTGAAATGAAGGTATAAAATGCGTCAGAAGCGAGTCCAGGGTTTGTGCACTCAGTGATAAAGTCCCATTGAAGGTCCAACAGGTATGCTTGTAGTGATGCAAATTGTCCAGGGGTGCGAAGACGGAATTGGCGGATTTTTCTCCCGGAATCTAACGTAGTTGAGTCCTTGTTGATAGCTGGAGCAGATGATTCACTGTTCGGGACAGGCAACATTTTTTCGGTATATTTAAGTAGATCCGTTTTTGGCATGGTATCGCATTTGTTCTAGGCTACATCTCGTTTCAAAATTGTGAAATAAATAGGCCCTAATTTTAATAAAATAGTGTTCTTGAACAATGGCAGCTGGCAGCAAGATAAGGAACGTCAAAACGTGGAAAAAGAACATTAATTCATGTCAACTAAGAATTCATAAAATGTTTAGTTTGGTTTCGGTTGTTCATTCATAAAATGTTTGGTAAGTTACCGCTGGACGAACAGTCCGTTGACAAATCGTCCGTTGACAAACGCACTGCGCTGTACATTTACATGTTATGACAATTAAACAATTCACAAGAACACAAATGACAGAAGACATACATCTTAACTACTAACAGAACAGACAGGCTGCAATACACAGCGCTAATAGCAGCCTACAAAGCATATCCGCCCTACGGAGCTCGAACTCGATACCTCTCGCTCTCTACGCCAGATGTTATCCAATGCGCTATCGGGCCCCCTAGCGATTGGATAAACAATTAAACCCCATCTTTTGACTGCCACGGCCTTTGACGTTGATGGCATGGTACATTGATGCAGCCGTGTTGCGACTTATAACTAGCGATTAAACGCGCAACGTGTGCATAGCCCCTTTATACATCGTCGAAAATCCATTAATTTTCCAGGTGTATAAAAATACCTATTTAATAGTATTAGTAAGACACACTAGTTTGTTTAGTTGCTGTTTACCGTCACTGTGTCATAGCAAAGATGACTGGCGCAGCCCTCCTCCTTTCTTCAGGCTTGGGACTGGCACTACCACAGTTGCGGAGTTTTCCAGCGATTAGGTTACATTTTATTGTTGTTTAACGACTGTGTGCCATGACAAAGATGATCAGGATGTTATGAGAATTGCTACAAAAAACAAAATATTGCTTAAATTGCATAAAATACCGTCTTGTCTTATCGCAAAAACATGCATCATAGAAATTATTAGCTGTATTACTTTGTGTCGTTAAGCAATGAATATTACTGACACTGTAAAATATTATTTTCACACTTTGAACGTTGTCTTTCGGACGCTATGAATTTTTGTCTTCAGCGTGCTGTGTATTTTCTAATTGTCGTCGACGGCCCTTGATGTCATATAATGACGACGTTAAACCTTGGAATAAATAAAACAAATCGCTAGTAAGCTTCCACCTATTGGTAAGCGTTGTGAAGTCGACGTAAACGGCCTGTGTCAGACACAAGGTGTCGCTAAGCACTCAATTCAGTCTAACATTGTTATCTCTAGACTTTCAGTGTGTGCAGATTTGACATTAATAATGCACTCGCGTTGTACATAGTTTGCATGCTGATGATGTGCTATTTATATATACGTTCAAGCATAGCCATCAAGGCAGAAATAATTAGCACAGTTTCTAAACAAATTCTTATTAAAGATTTCGTTCAAAACGAGTTTAAAGGGAAGTCCTGCAATTCACTTGTCCCCATGTCAAGACCTTGGGATGCCTCCACTGTTGGCTCAAGGCGACCGAAGGAGGATTGAATTTGAAACACGGGCACATACTTACTTTGTGCGATGTTACCCTGCTTTATTTAACGTTATCGTATGTTGTGTTAATGCAGAGTCTTAATATATTTTACATCTAGTGAGTTTTTAAGACTACGGGCAGCGCTACATCTACATTGTAGCCTAGAATTGTGACAACCTCTGTGAAATTCAAAGCCAAGAAAACATCTACACGTACACGAAGGAAGTTAAAGGCAATCATCTACCTGTCTTTTCAGAATTCGTACCAATAAAACTATCACGAATGACAATAAAACTAAAAGTTTATGCTCTGTACCAATTGATATTTTAGACAGCGACGAAACGAAAATTGTGACCCAGGGAATTAAAATGAGACGGATGTCGGCAATTTACATTCCTGTGAAAACAGCAAAATATGATAGATGTCACTTTTTTTATTTTCAGAGTTTAATGAAAATGGGTGAACATTTTTTTTACATTTCTGATTTCTCACATTTGATTAAATTCATTGTTTTAATGTGTATTTTCAGAATTTTGTACGGAGAATACTTTTATTTTTTGTGATTGTATATTATAATAAATGAAAAACATTTTTTACAAAAGCACATAATCATTTGTAACTTTGTCAAAAAAATTAGGTAGAACCAAACTTTTGGTGTCATTTTAAAGCAATTAATGCGGTCTTAAAGAATATGTAAAATACTCGTATTCCAAAATTTTCGATAGGCTACTCATTTTGATCTCTTCGGTTACAATTGGTTATTTATATTAGAAGTTTCTCTACGCAGACACCATTAAATCGTGTTCGCCCAGTTCTATAAAAACTAAAATCTATATAGGATATTGGGAACTCCGCCACTGTTCGCTTTCTGACAGTGCCACTCCCAAGCCTGGATAAAGGAGGAGGGCGACGCTAATGACATTTGTTATCACACAGTGTCGTTAAACTGAAACTACTACTATACGATATTGATCAAATCAAACAATGTCCAAATATTAATGTATCGATACGAGAAGAATGTTCTTCCGTCGGCCTTCGCTCCTTTTTTTCTCATACGGTGCGTACTACCCAAATCAGAAGCAATCGTTCTTATATGTGTCCCTGTGCTAGAACCAATGCCTGGAAATAGTCTATTGGATATCAAGGACCGATAATATGAAACAACAAACCGAATTCTATTAAAAACGCTAACTAAGGTTCCCTCAATTTGAAAATCTTATTCGTGATTACATACTAAACAACTGATAATTTACCGCAACCCGGTTTAACGTCTTAGGATGAATTCTATATTTCTTGTGAAATTTTGCATAATAAAATATATTGCCTAAGTGTCATTCCTGATAAATCAGCCACTAGTTCTCTTAACTTGGGAACCTACCCAACGGAATTTCTCCCATTTAGGTGTGCCTTTTCCTCTGAACTTCACATTGAACTTGTGTAATAAAAGTGTTACTTCACGTCTCTTATTGGGTTCTAGGACAATTACCCCCGGACAATAACCCCCGGACAATAACCCCCGGACAATTACCCCCCGGACAATAACCCCCCGGGACAATAACCCCCGGACAATTACCCCTATGCTGATTATTAAGTATATAAATAAGCTATTCCATGTAGTCAAGACCATTGCGCTCATTGCAGTTGCTAATGACGATCAGAATCCGTGCATTGGAGTCAGAAAACTACTTTATCTTTTCCTTGATCAGATTTTATAAATTCCATCAAAGATAGAAATAGATTTCCATTTGTATTGTATAGTGGTTGACCTCTTTCATTAGTTTTGAAGGTTATGTAAAGCAGAAAATAAAAAATAAAACAAGCGTTACAACAAGTTCACTGCAGCCAATTTCTGGCCGGTCACCCATCACAACTCCAAGGAAGTAGTATGCTGACTCCGATGCACGGATTCTGGCCGTCATTAGCAACTAAAATGAGTGCAATGTTCTTGACTACGTGGAATAGCACACAACCTTTCTTTTTAAGTTCAATAAACTAATTAATAATAAATTACATTTTCTTTAACACATAGGCCTATGTCAGGTCATGCCACAAGTCTAGATCTATAAAGACTTCCTCCCGATAGTGCGGCCCAAAATGTTCCTATTATGAAAAATTAAGAAATTGCTATCTATGGCCTCTATCATCTCGATAAACGTAAGTAGTTGAAAGTTTCGAGTGTAAAATTGACTTGTCAGGAATGTGCAGTGCGTAATATGCATCCTTGAGAGATTAACTCAATTCAATTAAACACGATTTCATTCTAACAACTGAGTTTTACCTACTACTTCAAGCACAGTTTTGACGGCGGTTTTAGGAAGAGTGAGCAGTTGACATTTCTGACTATTTTGTGAACTACTATGCGGATAATGTCTCCTTTGCAGCACAGATTGCGAAGTTGTTTCTTCTGCTGTTGGCCATCATGGGCACTGGGCAGGGAGGCCAAAGTCATAGTTGATGCCCGTCCAGGTCTGAATGGAGATCAACTGGGACACAACTAAGACCATGACAACTTCTAACTGCCCCACTTGTCAGGTGCTTTCAACAGCGCTGCTGCAGGTGATATGAGTTTGGTTATGGACACATTCACATACATTGACAACTAAGCAATACCAATGTGTATCCAGTAAGCAGGAGAATCATCGCCGATTCACTATCAGCCGATTCTACACGGTCTCTCTACAGCTGAGCATTCATCGTTCAACAAATGAGCTCAGTACTAATAGTCTAATACAGTCATATAATATTGAAGTATTAGCCTAATTAAGGTTTAATTTTACGAGAACTACACGAGACACCTGTAACATCGACTTGAACACACCAAGTTTCTAGTTGGGTCAGCACTAGCGTTTGAACGTAATTAACTACTATATAGCATCGGAGTGAAATTATTAAAAGGTTTCTAAAAATGACAATAATAGACCAAATTGTGTTGTAGCGATATCTTGTAACTGACACGGCCATTTACATCTACCTCAGCCATTGCCTTCTAGATAATGGTAATAGCCGGTAAAAACGCGACTAATCATCATTAAAATAACAGAAACAAAACATATCTAATGAGAAGACATATGTTCAGCAGAAATAACTGACTTAGGTTGGATAAAGTCCACGTAAACGGCCTTCGAAGTCAGAAGATTTCGCTAAAATCTCAATACGCTTACTACAAACAATGTTAATTATGCTCAGTTTAGACACCTTTAAATTCCAAGCTTCCGGCGACATATAGGAGTCGTTCTCGCAAAATTCCTTGTGTTCCTCGTATACAGGTTTCTCGTGTAGTTCTCGTAAAATTAAACCTTAATTAGGCTAATACTTCAATATTATATGACTGAAACTAGACTGATTGTGATATGGAACTAACTTGTAGTAGTTGAGCTGTCAATATATTTTGAGGATTTTGAAGTATATTGTAAAAAATTCTATTGAAAATGTAATACTATATTACAACAGTAAGAAAATGTAAAGTTACGAAATACTCAGCAAGCGCCTTTTCTGTAAATATAAATCTACGCAATATCTCAGCGTCATAGAAACTCTTGGCCTGGAAGATGAGATTGTGTACGGGCGCAATGTAAAGCCACGTCCCAAGAACCTTGAGTTGATTTTGGTATTGAGTATCTGTTGATGGAGTTCGTCGCCCGTGTTATAGTTCATCACCATCGGGATCTCGCAGACACGTAGAATCCAACCGGGCATTCGCTGTGATAGGTCCTTCCACTTAGAATTCCCCCCCCCCCTCTTCTGCGGGCTAAGCTTGTGTCTGCGATTTCTCCCGCATCCTCTCACTCTCTTAACTTCTTAAGGCGTTTTGTTTTTTCGCGCCATTTATGCGGGAAACCTACATGTATACTGTGGTGTTTAATTAAATTGAGTTTATCTTTCTAATTTTGTCCAAATAGTTAGTTCAAGGACACCTTTTCATAGCATAGGTGAGTAGCGTCTCCTTCCTCCAATTCTCCCGGCTTGCGACTGGCGCTACCACAGGTAGGGTAGTGACTGAGTTTTGCGCAAATAAATTCGAAATGGGAAGAAACATGCGAAAACGACCTCTGGATATCTCACCCAGTTCTTCGAATTCCAAATGATCTGAAAATGTTCTGTTATTTTTAGACACCTTTAAAATGTTGTCAACCGATTTTATTTATAATGGATTGTCAGTGTTGCAGCATGAAAGTAGTTCTATCATACATACGACTATTTTTGACACGATGCAATTCGTCTCGATACGACGACGTCGTTAAACAAGCGTATGAATAAATTCTAGCTAGTTCTGATATTTTAGACAAATTAAATATCTTACATCGATGATAATATTATATGAACATAAGATTCTTATAGCGCCAGTAATTACGCCGCATATGTATTGTATTGTATTGTATTTGAACACTTGTTATAGCGCCCCTACCAGATTTCCCATTCAGAGGCGCTCCCGACTACTGCGCTGACGCTGAATCGGAGTTTCACGCCGAAGCGCATGAGCAATTGCGAGTGAAGGACTTGCCCAGGGTCCTTACGCGGCGACTTTGTGCTTTGTTAGTTAACGAAATTTATATTAGAGTTTGTTAGAAGCCTGAACGGTTTTAAAGAGAACATTTGCGTGTAACGGAAGTCCATAGGTTACGCTGCTATCAAATTTTAACCGTCGCTCGTCATGACCTAGGTTTTTGCCCTGTAGGCTTATGGTCTTCTGGCCGCCGGTCATATATTTTAAGTGGCGCTCCCGCGCTCCCTAAACTCTACCGTCTTAGAGCTGGAGCTGGAGATTTAAATTTAACCCTTTGGAGGTGAGGTGAAGCATTGTCACGTTTGAGGTGAGGTGGGGTCTGACATACCCCAATACATATAATCACTTGCAAGTCGCAATATCAACTACATAACATAAATTGTGACCTAAACTATAGATATGTAACCAATTATCGGCTAAACTGGTGATTTTCAGGAACAAATAACAGTTTTCAATCATAATTGATATGGCCAGCGTGGTGGCGCTCAAAATCAAAGCGGCCCTTTGCAATGGCATCTTCGTGTCCCTCGAAACATGTAAAATTTGGGAACACGTGACATAAAACCCGTAATAATGGATCAATTTTGCATAGATGCAACAGTATAATATTATGCAGTAATATCTTATAATCGCACAATTTTTTCGGCGCTCTGCCGTTACTTTTTAATTAATTAAAATCAATATGTATACGAAAAATTATAATTTCACTTTAATATGCCAGAAATAAAAGAAATGGCATCCAAAAGTACCTGAAAGTGTCCTAAAGTGTTCGTATTTCACATTCACTAAGGTAGACAAAAATAATCCAAGCTGGTTCTACGTTTCCCGCAGAAAAAGCAGCGTAGAATAGCTATGGGGTTTGTCATACCCCACCTCACCTCCAAAGGGTTAAACCTTCGTATAGATTCAAATTTGCGTGTAATGAAAGTCGGTAGGTTTCGCTGCTGTGAAATTTAAACCGTCGCATAGATTCAAATTTGCGTTTAATTAAAGTCGGTAGGCTGCGCTGCGACGAAGTTTAAACCGTCGCGTAGATTCAAATTTCCGTGTGATAGAATTTGCGCTGCACGATAGTCTATTGCCCTGTATGGGCCTGCGGGCTGCCGGTCATGCGATTTTAAGTCATTCAGGTCAAAACTTAGTATCATGAGGTCTTACAACTTTCTTAACCACCGGATTCTGGTTTCTATGGTCTTCTTCAGTGGATTACGATTTAAAATTGCGATTTCACTTGCGTAGCCATCGACTGTCTTGCAAATAATTATTATGGCGTTATAGAATTCTTTATAAATTATTATATTAGATTAGAAATCTGGTTTCATTCTGAGCGAACTGATCTTCTGGATATTTTGCTGACTACCACTTGGTTTTGTTGCGCCATCGGTTGACGCCTTGTGCATCAGACGCCGGCGTAATAGAAGTTACTATTTAAAATTACAATTCAGTTTCTCTGACGCATTGGATTTCGTTATAACTTAGCGAACGGTTTTCCTGCGCGCTTCTCACCCTTGCAATGGAGAGATACTGGAGCTTTAATGTGCAGAAACAAGAGCCGACCCTCAAGAAGGCAATAAAATTATGGTATTAATTTGCCACTGTCTTCTCTATAGGGCGATATATTCCTTCGCGCCTCTCACCCTTGCAGTGTGGAGATACTGGAGCTTTCATGTGCAGAAAAAAACGACCTCAAGAGAGCAATATGGTATTAATTTTCAACTGTCTTCTGATAGGCGATATAGTATATTTGAATGGGAAACTAATTGAAGACGTCTTGTTTGATCAGAAACAACATTCTTTATAGTTTTGTTTGTGAGTTTCTTATTTAAATTGAAGAGTTTACCAAACACTATCAGATGCTAATTGTAACTGGACTCTTGAAGAAGTAATGTAATGTGTGTATGTATGTATGTATGTATGTATGTATGTATGTATGTATGTATGTATGTATGTATGTAAGTATGTAAGTATGTATGTTTGTATGTATGTATGTATGCATGTATGTATCAAGAGGAATTGATATGACTCGTAGTCATAGAATCCAAAAACTGGTAGCAACTAACGCTGACGTAGTGTAGTATCGTTACACATTTATGTAGCACTTATTCAGTGATTCTCTTAGCAGGATGACCGACCCACGATAATAGTCCACTATCAAGAAAAAATGATATCCATCCTCTGAAATATACTGGATGGTTTTGGTTACTGACAGAATCGATGAATGAGAAAGGTTAACAATTTTCGGTCTCCTGGTGATCCATTCCACATGGAAAAGTCAACCGCGATAATGCCTCAATGTACCAAATTGGATATCTGATATTGCACTATTTTGGATTAATTTTTGCGATCAAAGGAGACAAAATATTTTTATAGAATAACGGTATTTTGATCCTTCCGAAGTACACACTGAAAGTTTACTTTTATATTGCACTATGGCACGAAGATGTATCATTTATAAAAGAATAAGAAATGTTTCATTGCCCGTTTAAAGCAAACAATATTAGACCTATAATCTGATTGCGCTAGGTGTCTTGGTCAGACGATAATTTTGTTGCCCCTATTAAACCCGACTATTTTGAGTAATGGGTAAGTGACTCTCGGTCACAGTCTTCGTTGTTGTTCTCAGCCTTGAAACACGGTCGTTATCTCGTGTTCTTGTCTAAATAAATTATCTGCTCTCGTCTGACATGTACTTAAGCTACATTTGCTTTGCATTTGGATTCAGTCTCAGCCGATGGATGACATCCAAGCAAGCAAAGTTCGACCGTACGTTACAGCAGAAAATAGCGTACGCGTACGGTACGTAATTTACTAAAAATAATAGCGTACGCGTACGGTACGTTCGTATTCCGTACGTATGAGCAGCCTTTAATATTAGTTGCTTCTCGTGACGTCACATTTTGTCTCCTCATTTTCTCGTCGTTTTTTCTCGTCGTTATTACGTCACTTTACAGTTCTTATTTGTAGTTCCGTTTCAGCGAAGAGGTAAATTATTATTTTGTTTTTATTTTGTATAATTTGATTATTTTATCTACAGAAATAAAACAGGCTTTTATTGTTAGAAAATTGACATAGAAATACACAATTCTTCACGGAATTGTTTTAAAACGTTTTCCATTCTTTACTTTGTAATTTTGTTATTCCTTGTTAATTCTATAATAAAAAAATATAAAAATTAGCGTACGCTATTTATTAATTTAGCCAAAATATAGCGTACGCGTACGGTACGCATTTCAGCAGAAAAAATAGCGTACGTTCCGTACGTACGGTCGAACTTTGCAAGCAAGTACTTCAGCAGAGATATTCCGAATGCAACTTGTAATTAAACCGAGTTTTCAGAATCAGCTGAAACCATCATCATTCGCAGACATACATCCAGAAATCATGTCAATCATTCCAAATACTCTTATCAGGCATTCACTGGGATGTTCCGAGTATATATTGGGATAATAGAACAATTTTATCGACGTGTCCATTAGTTAAAAAATACTTTTGAAACACTTGTAAAATTTGCCAAGGATAAGTTTAATCAGTCCTGCGTCATCTTTCATTTATGTGAGTTTCAAACGATCAATAATTTAAGGCAATGCTGGAATTCTTCCACTGTTGGAAAGGATCCTCTGGTGTGTTCCCTCCATTAGCAGACATTTATGCCATGAACACAGTTCACCGGTATTTTATTTTAGATTTATGTCAAAAACACATTTTACTGATATTAGCGAAACGTCGGCCGACATGAACAATAGCGATTTACAGGAATGGCGGAGAAGTTAAATATAGGACAAACTTTTGTGAATAAAAGACATTAAAACTAAAATGCAATAAGCTTACTTGCTTTAATTTCATTTATATTTCTTCCAGTTAGTTCTTTATTTAAATGTCGTGAAATGTCCATGCGTCTAATGACTATTGCGACTACTCCAGAATTCCTACACTACTATAAGTTGAAAAAACAGTTATAGGTCTATGTAAGTAGTGATAATAAGTCATTTTTAGCATTTTGTAAATCATGCTACCAATCCAGCCGCAACACTCCTAGAGCAGGTTCATGGCATCCTTGACTGGAAAATACTGCTGAACTCATAGCGGCAAAAACACTTATGAAACACTTTATAACAGTATGTTGTATTTGAGGATAAGACTGAGATGGAAGTGGTTATAAGACGAGTCTAAGAAATGTCGCCAATGTGTCAAATACATGGTTGCTTCATGCGTCTAGATTTTGTCCAATGCCAAAGTATGCACACTTGGAGAAAAAATACTAAAGAACTGCTTTTTCTTTCTGTCGTAATACAAGTCCAGAAGATAAGGATGACAAATCTGATCAAATAGTTTCCAGTCTCGTGTAATCAGATCAAGCAGATATACGTTTCCAGAACATGTGTCAATGGCAATTAGAATGTTGTTGTCTGTATTCAAGAACAGTTTCACATGTGACACACATCCTCCATTTTTTAGACTAAACTGACTGATGATATGCCCGTCGACGCTTTTGACACTTAAACACATTCTGAAACCTTCGTTTCTCAATCTGTGGCTGATGATGATTTCTCCATTAGGGTTTTCAATGGCATTGAATGGATGTATTATTCTGAAGTCTCTGGAAAGTGAGAAATATCTCACTTGTTTCGCGTCTTCGTCGTAAATTTCAAAAAATGGTTGATCTTCAACAAAACTCATCACCAGTATATGATTATTATTAGTTACTGACAAACTGCTATGAGGTCTTAATTTCGACATCCATTTATCAACTTTGCTGTTATTCATGTCTATCTTCCAGATGCATTCACACGCTTTGTCACTAATGTATAACGTGTTCGTGTTTTCAATGCCAACCATTTCCAAAGGCGATCCAATCTCTTCTACAATAGTTATCATTATCAGGTCGTGCGGAATGCTGTCGTCGTGAGCTCTTAAAGACACTGAACGATATTCCAAGAAACATAGCACGTAGATGAGGTCCTTTAGTTTTGTCACACTAAAAGGCCAACAGAGAAGTGGATCAAACTTCGAGGTCGAACTGAAGGCGCCTACTACAATTGAAAACAATACAAAGTATAAAATGAAAATGCTTCTAGAATGAAAACCTGGTAACCAGGTGGTATTGCATTTCCAGCCTCTGCAAGTGATGTTGGCAACAGGTCGTGAGATGTAGATAGACGGAAGAACGTAGGTCAGAGGAGCATGGTCGGAGATCAAGAGTGGCTCCATGGCGACGTTTGGCGCCATAGTGAAATGGTTCCGCTGTAGAGCCTGTAGTGAAATGTTTGGCCTAAGAGTAAAATGTTTGGAGCTATAGTGAAATGTTTGGAGCTATAGTGAAATGCTTGGCGCGATATGGAAATGGTTCCGCTGTAGTTAAATGTTTAGCCTAAGAGTAAAATGTTTGGAGCTATAGTGAAATGTTTGGAGCTATAGTGAAATGCTTGGCGCGATATGGAAATGGTTCCGCTGTAGTTAAATGTTTAGCCTAAGAGTAAAATGTTTGGAGCTATAGTGAAATGTTTGGAGCTATAGTGAAATGCTTGGCGCGATATGGAAATGGTTCCGCTGTAGTTAAATGTTTAGCCTAAGAGTAAAATGTTTGGAGCTATAGTGAAATGTTTGGACATATATACTGATCTGTTTGGAGCTATAGTAAAAATGTTTGGAGCAATACTGAAATGTTTGGAGCAATACTGAAATGTTTGGAGCTATACTGAAATGTTTGAAGCTATACGGAAATGCTTGGAGCTAAAGTCAAATGTTTTGAGTTAGCCTATAGTGACATTTTTGGAGCTAGCGTGAATAAAGTTTTAATCCGTTTTTCTTTCACCTCTACGTTTTGAGATTCAAATCTCGCAGTTCACGCTAAATTGTCTGTTGTCAGTTAATGGGATAAGCAACGATAGAATTATTTCAGCAAGCGGAGACACACGGTTTTTCATTTGTTGGACACCATGCTACTGTTAATAGTCAATCATTATCCAAAGTTCGATCCGCACGCTGTATGGCAAGCCATAACACCAACCTACATACAAATATTACTTCAAATCAGATAAGGATAATAAATTATTTGAACAGCATATTGAAATCTAGGTCCTACCTGTTGATGTTTTCCATGGTAAGATTGGTCGCCGAACTCTTCCGCGGGAATTGCATTGAATGCTACCAAAAAAAGTTTCTTTCGGTTCTTGATATTTCCTGCTTATAACTTTAGTGAATTGTTTGGCTGTAGAGATTGGTTTTATGGTATTAGATGTAGTGTGGGAGTCTTGTGTAGTTTTACTGCTAGAAGAGGCTTCTGTTGATGGTTCATCTGCAATTTGTAATGAAACTTGATGGTTCGTTGTAAATGGTGTTGTATTGTCTGATGAAGTGAACGCAGTTTGAGTGTTTGAAGTGAATTCTGTGGAAGTTATCTTCGACGTCGTTGATCTTTTATTTGCCAAATCGTTGTCGATCGTTCTTCCAAAGCAAGTGTTCGTCAATTGACAGTTTGCATAACTCACTGACGTTTGGTCACCTACGGCAAAACACAACAGCAAATACTTTCCATCGTCTCAATCCTTTATGTACAAGATAGGTCTGCTAAAATCCAATACAGTAAATGAATATTGTGGAGTAGGTCTATTATGTACCTAATGCATATTCCATCATTTATTCACTCATTCGGAGCATTTATATAGCGACCCTTTTAGAATCTACTCAGGAGCGCTCCCTGCTCATCCACGACTAAAGAAAAAGGACTTGAGGGACTTGTAGAACCCTGTCGGATGGCTCAAAAGTAAAGAGCGGGGCTTAAGCGGGAGGTCATTAAAGATGGAAGGGCCCACAACCGAAAAAGCATGGCGCTGCCTACTATTAAAGCCCGTGGAACTAGGAGCTCACCCCTTGTCGTAGAACGAAGTGCCCGACGCGCTGCAACGTCGGACACTGGGCGGCAAAGATCGCGCAAGTAAGATGGAGCGCAGCCAAGAACGCAACGAGAAACCACAGTAGCAGTGCGGTATGAGATACGCTGAGACATAGGCAGCCAGTGCAACACATCACGCATAGATAGATGTATGCAGAGACAGAGGCGTATTTAGTAAGCCGTCCAATAAGCCGAGCAGCCGAGCTCAGAACTCGATCTCGTCGCCATAGGACCCAAGGGAAGACCAGCAAGTAAGGAACTGCAGTGGTCACTTCGACCAGTAACAAAGGCGTCAGAGTCGAGAGTAATTCTCAGACCACCAACTGTGAGGAAAGGGTTACATGTATGTGTGGGTATGCTGGCGAAATTCGATACCCTGAAGTTGCCTACAGCCACCCAACCACATAAGCTATGTTTTAGAGGGATTTAAGAATAGCCTACTCGAGGCCATACAAGAAGAGAAGATATATCCGTATAGATAGAGACACATCTGAACCACAGTAGCCACCGCATCCGCCAAACGGGTGTGGATGTAGGCTTGCACATCATCGGCAAGTAGTCGGTGAAGAAGCCCATGGGACGCCAGTAGGGGCAGATATCAGAATATAGATTGCATCGATTATGAGATACAAAAGAACCTAAGACAGTCTTATCTGCTTGGCGGGTACTTCTTTATGAGTGTTTGCACTTTGCTGAGTGTTACGCAGTAGGCCTATTTGAATTAACTTATGGAAACGGTAAAAATCAACTCAAAGTGCATAGCATAATTGTATGTAGGTTCAGTGACCGATATATATGGTCACAGTAGCCTACCTGTAGGAGCATAGCCTCAAAATCGTATTCAAGTATGTGTACGTTATTCTATGTGGATGTTGGGACAATGAAAAGATTCGAAGGCCATGTAAGGTTAATTATTTTATCTTAAAAATTATGCTTAGTCTCAGCAGTCATAAAGAAGCAATATATCACATTCATACCTAATGTCAGAACACTTCAAACAAATAATAGATAAAAGAACTTGTTGTATACTATACAAACTCCCAGTTATTTTCATTAAACAAATTCAAATTAAGACTGTGACTCCCTTTTTTAGATTATAGATTTTGGAAAAGAATTAATCTCTAAGTTCGCGATCATCTCAAGTTACAATAGATAGTATTTAAGATATTAGGAAAAAATTATATACTTACTGACTGTCAGCTTCAAAAAGACGATGATTAAGAAAACATTTGCATTACAAAAAACTCGGAGCATTTTACCAATTGACAGGTAGTCTAAGTAACTTTTAAGGCGTAATAGGAATCTATTACTAAGCAATTCGTTGGCTTTTGATTTTAAGTTAGCTAAGACATTCACGATTGAACTTTTAACTAGAACTGATGCTATTTTGTTGGAGTTTCTTACATATACAGAAATACACAATGTGTCTGTTTGTAAAATGTAATCCCTGAATGTGTGTTGATAACAAATCGAGTCGCTAATAATATTTTCTTGCAGTCATCTGTTAATCCAATAACAGTACTCGTATTGTCCAACGAAACTGTAAACCACAAACCAACACTTCTACAATCTGCTTCATCTTAGCTTGCAGCAGACACTGGTAAATATATGGCAAATCAAACACAGCTACTGGAAACTTAAACTATACATATATATCTTCAGTAGCTCGCAAAAGCGCCTTTAAGAGGTTTTTGAGCCACCATAAGGAAATATTCTGTACCAATTAAACTCACTGCCAATAATTGCGTCAATCTTATAAATCAAAAGTGGCGCAAGGCCAACAAACAATCCAACATTGTTTGCAAACAATCCAACATTGTTTATTGGTCTTGCGCCGCTTCTGGAGAAAGTTCTTGTTCAGAATAATTCTGATAAATTTCAGATCCTAGTTGAGTCACGCAACCCATTTGTTGTTGGTTGGGATATAACTTCCGCCGAGGTATTATTCAAGTCCATTACAACACCCAGTTATGACGGCCATCTGCGAGTCATTTCGGCAAAATGTCCATTCTGAGAGAAACCCTTGTTGCTAATCGTAAGTTACGCTGAAGAATAAAATTAAATCCAACTAAGCAAAGGAAGAGATGTAAGCTTCTTGAAAGACAATAATTATGCATAAAGGATTTGGCATTAGTTCTGTATAGGCCTACATAAACTTTGGATTCCCTGTTTTCGGTCTCAAAGGCCCAAGAATGATATAAGTTGAACTACTTGATATGCGAAACTTTACTGTTAAAATGGAGCTAACTGCTACAGGAAACATAATCGGGGTATAGTTACACCTCAGTGTAAATGTTTGTGTTAGGCAAATATGTTACAATAATATTTACACTGCAGTTGGATGTTAACATCCACTGTTACACTGTTTTGCATACGCTACAGCAATGGGTGCCTTCGCGCTTCTGACCCTTCCAGTGCGGATATACCAGAGTTTTCATGTGCATGTACTACAGCTAGCCTACGCAATTATAATGGTAGAATTTTGCATTTGCATCTATCTACTGACGGTAAAAACGAGATCGAAGTAAGCAGAAGATGGTATACGTTATGGTGACTGGAAGCTCTATCGAACAAGTAAATCCATATTGATCACCGCAAAAGGCTTTAGTTTTGTATGATTTTTCTATCATTAATTTTATATTTTGGTTGGTGTCTAGCCATCTGAATCTCCTCGGTAACTATTATAGCCTAAGTTTCCAAGAGTAATTGAATTATGAAAGAAACAATGTGGCATTGTGATTAAACAATGTCTACGATTTAGACACAAAATCCATTGCGTGACAAGCTTGGTCATACATGTATATCTGTACTCCATCTGTTCTCAGGGAGTTGTTTGCCTTATAATTATAAATCTTTCAGGATAATGAGATGCCTTATAAATTCAATTGTCGATCTCTGGACTTGACCGAGATCTCATCCCGATTCAAATATAGGACTATAGGGGCCGTCCATAAATGACGTCACGCTATTTTGGCCGATTTTTGACCCCCTCCCCCTCGTCACACTTCGTCACAAAAGGTAACACCCCCTTGAAAAATGACGTCACAAAGCTCTGACCCCCCTACAACTAAATTTCCATTTGATAATAAAACATGTTTCAAGTCACATTTATTGTCATTGTAATAAGTATTTAAAAATCTTATGGTGAAAAATATTTAAATAATTAGAAAATTATTAATAATGGTGCCCATATACATTAAAATAATCAAAAAAATTATGAAAATTTTAATACTCAAAATTTGTGCTGTTATTTTAAACTTAAAATGTTGTTAATTGTTAAATTTAATTACACAGACCTGATGTGACGTCACACTTCGCTGACCCCCTCCCCCACGTCACACATCGTCACAAATTTCCGACCCCCCGACCCCCCTAGGTGCGTGACGTCATTTATGGACGGCCCCATAGGCCTATATAGCCACTCGATTTTTGATGGACTGGTTGACTATAATTTTTATGTTTGCACAACTTAGCCGAAGTACAGGGAAATTTCATGCTACGAAAAGATAAAATTATGAATGGAAATTATAAATACAAGTATTGGAAAAATTGATTTTTTTTGCCTAGATAGTCGATGACGTCACGTTGCCTTTGGTGATCAGCGTGTGCCATGGTAACGTCGAGTGCTAAGCGACCATTCTTCGTAGGGATTCGATGATTGGCTCCGTTGGAGATCAGCCATTTCATGGTTTCTGTGTAAGAGAGAAACTAATTATACGACAAAAGATTGAAGTTACACAGATTTTTGGTGACACAGAAAAAAATAATATATATATACAAAGATGTTTATTTATTAATTTATAACCATAACCACGACTTTTATTTCAACCAGTTATGTGTAAACAATTGTAGCCACTAGATCCTGATAATACGATGGATACTGCCACATGAAATACAACGATCGATTAGGACACCTTTCTTTAAGAAGGATCCTCCTACTATGATTAGACTTTAGTTGCGTTCAGTTGCACATCATTTGTCACTAGTAGGCTACTCAGTGATGGGCAAAATACTTTTCAAAAGTATTTTGAAAATACAAAATAAAATACTTTTCAAAAGTATTTTGAAAATACAAAATAAAATACGTTTCAAAAGTATTTTGAAAATGCAAAATAAAATGGTATTTTGAAAATACTTTTCAAAATAGTTTTTCAAAATACATTTGAGAAATCAACATTTTGAATCTTTATCACAACTCGCTATTGTGTTCATTTGCATTGCACTAGTGTACTGCACAGTGATCAAAGAGTTTATAACTTGAAGCATTGATGAAATTGCAATTTGTAACTTCTATTGCGCCTCTATTTAATGCACAAGGCATCACCAATGGCACACCAAAACCAAGCCGTAATCAAGTCAATATCCAGAAGATCAGTCCTTAAGACAGAGAGGCAGCCTATGATGGATAAGCAATTTTTATGAGGTAAGTTTCAAGTTGAGAACAAAATGACACAAGTGACCGAGGAGAGTTCACAGACACAGGGAGAAACACAGGGAGAGAGTTCTAAAAAGTAAGGCCAGCACCAGAAAGAGCGCGTTCACCAAGAAGAGTTCTCCAGTTAGGTTTGACCAGACAATGATAATCAGATGACCTTGTTGAATAATGATAAGTCTTGGAAATAAGAACTGTGTTTGAGTATTGTAGTTGGCCAGAGTACACAGTTTTATAAACTATGAGCCCCAGTTTGAAAATAGGCCCAATTCTTTGCTGAATAGGATGCCAATGTAAATACTAAAGCACAGGCGCCATACGTTCATATTCGGATGTATTAGTTATGGCTCTAACCAAAGAGTTCTGAACTCTGTACAGTTTCAGCATGTTTGACTCATTGATTCCAGTTAGCAGCGAGTTACAGTAATCGAGGCAAATGGAAAACAATGTATATTTCAGAGATATCCTAGCATACACAGGCCCGCCGACAGAAATTCCGGGCCCCTAGGCAGAGCAGTCACGGCCCCCTAACTTTTTTGGAACAAACTGAATTTTTGTTTCCACACAAAAATTTCTGATGACCTTTTTTTTTTTTTTTGCTTTTCCGTGAAATTGTCAGAAGAAAAATTGTGACAAGCCGCATTTTCCGCCCTCCCGGGCCCCTCGTTACGTGTTACGTTCTATTTTATAAGGCTTAACATCATAAACTTCTTTGTATATAGTACATCATAAACTTTGTATATCTTATTATAATATATATCATAAGTTGATTGCGGGCCCGGCCCGGGCCCCTAAAAGTCGCCGGGCCCCTGGGCATTTGCCCCCCTGCCCCCCCTCTCGGCGGGCCTGAGCATACATGGGCATATGACGGCTAGTTCTGCGTATTTAATTAAAAATGGCTTTTCTTAAGTTTCGATTTTCGAGACTAATTATATTCTGTGTCAAACGATTTCTTATGTTCCATTAGTTTGATTGCTTTTATGTTGAACGACTGACAAAAGAACTATTGATGATTGAGCAAAATTTTCCATTTTATAGACCTGCGCAAACACGTTTTAAAGGTGTCTATTATAGAAGTATTTGTAAGGAGGATTAATGGCACCCATCCAAAGCCTATTAATGTCATTGATGTCGAACTTGTAAGCTGGCTTTATTTCTGTTAATGTCGTAGGTATGTCTAATGAGCAATAGGAAGAACAATTACCAGCATCCATTCATTGTCCGCTGTTTCTATCCAGTGTTTAGCGACACCTTGTGGCTAACACAGAACACATTGCTGAAATTTTTATCATCATGCCATCTGCCAGAGAGATAGTGTGGTTATGGGCCCGTGTGCGCAGGTGGTGGCTTTGACCGGTGGCAGCAGGTCATGCAGTACAAGGCCCCCATCAACCAGCAGTCCAGCACAGCAGTAAAGAGGCTGGAATCCGCCATAGCACATAATTATTGCAATTATTAGTGGGGCATATCCAGTGGCGTAACGAAGGGCTTCAGCGCCAGGGGCAAAGATTGATGACTGCGCCCCCTTTTAATTTTCTTGTTGACTTTTAATCGTTCTAGTCATAGTACTGTGTACCATTGAAAGCTAATTTTGCGCCCCTCTGGCACTGCGCCCGGGGGCGGCTGCCCCCTCTCCCCCTTCGTTACGCCACTGGGCATATCTAATACTCAGTATGGGAATTGCAAAAAGAAAACTGGGGTTAGACGTTGATTTATGAGCAGTTTGGGTGTAAAATGTAGACTTTACTATGGGATCCTAAGAAAGACTGGGGGATTCGGCAATTCTCATCCTGCATGCTAATAGGCTACTTAAGAGCGCCTCGTGGTTGCTACCCCATTGATGTAGAACTTAATAAGATATTTGTCGAATGTTTGTTTAGATAATAACCAGGATGCACCTTCCTTGAATCTTCAACAGATCTTATGTGCTGGTCAATCGTTTCCGCCATTTTCAAAACTGCGCTTCGACATTTTCAAATTTAACTCATTTACAATATTATTACAGAAATTTCTAACAATTTTCGGTATAAAATTCTCCTGAATCAAACTACATATGAACGTGCGATTAGAAAGAAGCTAAGCCGGAAGTCGTTCGCTCAACGTGATAAACATAATATTATTACAACGCATTTCAGAGCGCTTATTGCAGTAGCCTACGTAGCCGCTTACCCCGAGCGACATAAAGGGAAACACTGATTGAGAAAATATTGAAAGAGAATTTACTGAAATCAATAATTGAAAATGTGAGTTGTAGAGTCAATGAAATGGCTAAAAGTAAATCGGAAGTTTACAGTTTGCAAGTAAATGATTTATAGGTCTGCAAGAGCTGCTAATAGGCTACTCTGTTTAGCGTCGATAGGTAGAATACATACATTATGCACAAATGCATGCTTACATAGATACATCCACACATAATTACATACAATATACCAACACGCATAGATATATGCATACGTAAATACATAGAATATACATACATGCATACGTGCAAACTAAATGCAAGCAAACAAAAATACACCTGCATACATACATACACCCCACACACATTCGTACAGAATACATGCAAAATAATATTTAGATTTATGTTCCACGACTGCCATCTAGTGAGCTCATCCAAATTATGAAAAAGTGTGACGACGTCTTGTTTCCGCCAAGGTACTACACATCGTTCATATATTATTTCAGGACAATTTCTAATAAAATCAATGAAATTCATTAAAGAATACAGCAGCATCAATTGATCATATATTTCGCTGTTTTAAATTGTCCATCCGTATTACAGTACGCTTCATTGTCGCCCATATTATTTCTCTTTATTTTTTCTGTGCTTGTTTATGATGACCCTCTATGATTTCGCTTTTTTTTACAAAACCGTTTAATTCACCCTTTCGACTTGCATTTTTCATAGGATTCCAATATTCAGTGTTTAATGTATGTTGTTTGCCCAATTATTATGAAGCTGGCAATTACATTGACTTTTATTAGTTTAACTTTGACCCTTTAATGACCATGGTGGCAAAACTCTATGAAATTCTTTGGTTTGGTAGATAATGGGGATGATATGAAAGGAAAATGTGGAAATAATTCTGCGACATTGGGGAATAGAAATATAGGCATGGAAATTCTTGTCCCTAAAAAGGGACGGTGGACACTACCGGTCACAGGTTTTTATAAATGGAAATACTTGAAACATGACTGAAGCTACTTAGCATGTTATTAAAGTAAAAAAATTGCAACATTTCAATGAAAAATAACATATTAACAGATGAACAGTAACATAGAAATGTCAGAACCAGCGGTTAACACATCTGTACAAATGTAACTATGGAAATGCTGGTCAAAATGGCAAATAGCTAGCAGCAGTCAATACTGTTTCAGCAGAACACATTTATTTAGGAAATTTTGTGTATGAAACCAGCAAAACAATCAAGGTGTAGGCCAACACAGCATTTGACAAATTTTTTATATACTTTCATGTTGTACACGGCGCATCTAATTTGAGTTGAATTTCGCTCAATGAAATGCCCTTGGTCATCGAACCTGACTTCAGCCGGGCAGCGACGCGCAAGGGCAGTCCGGTTGCAAGCCTGCAGAGGACGCTCAACTGGTGACATGGAATACTTTGCATAATAAACAGCACATACTGCTCTTATAAGCTGCAGATGGGATAAAGGGTGCTCAGTTGCTGCTGGAGATTCTTGGTACAATAAACATGCGTTGTGCATGGATACCTGAAGCAAGTAGGCGATAATAGGCCACTTACTATTCTATTCTATTCTATTTACAGACTTATAAAGCGCCTCTCGCAGTACAACCTAATCAGAGGCGCTTCAGTGCGAAGGGCCCCTCGAAAAAAGAAAAGTTTTAAGAGAACGAGCAGAAACCCCAGATAACATCACAGCACGAGTTTTAAGCAGGGAGGGCATTCCACAGCAAAGGTCCAACAGAGGCATAGGCACGATGCTGTGCTGTGGCAGTCCGAGACCGAGAAACTAGAAGGTCATGATGGTCAAAAGAGTGGAGAGGACGTCCAGAGGTAGCTGAGATAGGCCGTCTCATAAGATCACAGAGGTAGCGTGGAGCTTGACCTAAAAACGTTTTACACGTAAGAAAAAGAATTTTAAACTGAATTCGAGCAGTTAGAGGAAGCCAATGAAAGTCTTGAGTCATGAAAGTCGAAATATGGGAGAAACGAGGTAGGCGGGCAATTAAACGAGCAGCAGAATTAAGTACTGATTGGAGTGGAGCCAGGCGGAGTTTTGGTAGGCCCATAAGTAACGAGTTACAGTAGTCAATGCGTGAACAGACAAAGGCATGAACCATGGAAGAAAAAATCGGCGAGGGGACAGATCGTCGAATGGCACGTAGACGCCGCAAGTGATAAAAACTGGACCGAGAGAGATTAGAGATATGTGCAGAGAAAGAAAGAGTACTGTCAAGAGTAACACCCAGGTTACGGACATTTGTCGAGAAAGTAACTTGAGGGAACTGCTTGGCAAGTAAATCGTAATCAAGTTTAATTAGCTGTTGGCGAGTGCCAAGCCAGATCAATTGAGTCTTGGAAGAGTTGAGTGAAAGACGATTAGAGGACATCCAACAAGTGAGATCAGCAGAAAGAGATTCAATAGATTGGGAAAGAGCAAGCTGATGAGAAGAGGGACCATGAACAAAGGCCTGGACATCATCAGCATAGAGGTGACCAGAGGCTGAGTGTTTAGCAAAGAGAAGAGGAATATCGGCTGTAAACAAGATATTGTTGGGAGACCTTCCCAACCGAGACACTGTTTACGGTACTTTGTCTTAGATTGAAGAGACATTCTGGATAAAGCTAAATATATTTAGTATTGAACTGAACTATATATTGAAAGTAGGCGTGATGTTATGCTTACTAGAAATATACGAATATCGTTACTGTAACAGAGACAGAAAATAGGATAGTTGATGAACTATATCAGGTATAGTTAAGAAGGAGTGTTCTCTCCTATTTAAACCAATGTAAAAGATTCGTCGTCGAAGCTTGGCAGTTTTCGTTAGGCCTGTTGCCGTGTGATGTCGAATTCTCAGTAGAACTGACCAAGACTTCCATGTACTAGATAAGTCTAGTTAACTAGTTAAACTGTTGGTTTCGTGTCCGCTGTGGCCAACCAAGTTGTTTGTTTGCTGTGCAACGTTCTCGAGAGCTGGAGACGTGTGGAGCTGATGTTCTTCGATAAGGTTGTATGTGTGTTACTATTACGGATTTTGTTTTATAATATACATTCTATTTTACCCTAGATACGAGTTTTTCTTCATTCGTAGAGTAGCACCTTACATTTGGGGGCTTCGTCCAAAAGTGACGTTAATTCGAAAAGTCTAAAAGTGAAAATTTTGTAGGGACTTTTCTAAAAGAGTCTAGAGACAAAAGTGGGGAAATTAAACCTTTGAAAAGGAAATTTCTTAGTGAAAGTTTTGGCAACAGAGCTGAAAATAATTTGAGTAAGTCTAGAATAGACTAGAGAAAAAGCAGGCAAAATGGAGTCGCCTGTAGCAGCAAAAGCGTTAACGCTTGAAGATGTCTTTGACTGTTCGGTTGAAGAATTAAAAGTTGAGTTAGAACGCTTAGGTCAGGAAGCAAAAGGCTTAAGTAAAGCACAGATGCAAAAGAAGTTAGCGAAGTTAGTATCTCCGTCTAAGGCTATGAGTGAGGAATGGAAAATAAAAAGCAAGTCGTTGGAGTTAAAAGCAGCAAAGGAAGCAGAAGAGGCTGATAGACAATTTAAGAGAGAGGAAGCAGAAAGACAGCAGAGAAAGGAAGAGCGTGAATTGGAAATGTTTAAACTTAAGTTAGAAGCTGAACAACGTAAGTTAGAAGCAGAAAATGAAGCAAGAAGGTTAGAAGAAGCAGCTGAGGAACGTAAAGCTAAGGCTGAAGCGGATAAAAGGCAGATAGAAGCTAAGGCTGAAGCGGATAAAAGACAGTTGGAAATGGAGGAAAGAAAATTGGAAGTCGAAGAAAGGAGAATAAAAGCAGAAGCAGAAGCAGTGGTGGAGAAACGCAAAGTAGAAGTTGAAGCAGAGGAAAGGAGAATAAAATTAGAATCTGTCGCAGCAGCTGAGAGAGTAGAGGCAGAGGAGAGGAGAATAAAATTGGAAGCGGAGGTATTGGAGAGAAGAATGAGAGTGGAAGCTGATGCAGCTCAGAGTAAGCTACAGTTGGAATTGGAAGTGCAAGAAAAAGATAAAGTGAGACAACATGAGTTGAAATTGAAAAAATTGGAAAATAATGTAATTGAACATGAGGACATGGAGCAGGGTTTTCGAATGTCTAATGCAGTAAAATTTGTTCCGAAATTTGATGAATTAGATGTTGAACATTACTTGTTGGCATTTGAAAAAGCAATGCAAATACATAAATTTCCAAAAGATAAATGGACGGGACTCATTCATACTCAGTTAACTGGCAAGGCACAGAAAGTGTTCTCAGAGCTCAGTGTGGAGGAATGTCAAGACTATGACATTCTGAAGCAAGCATTGTTGAGAGCTTATGCTCGTGTTCCGGAATTTTATAGAAAACGGTTCAGAACAATGAGAAAAGGAAATTTGGAAACATATTCAAATTTTGCTTTTCGAATGAGTTTGCCATTTAACAGTTGGATTGAGGGGGAAGGTGCTACGAAAGAAGTGGATAAACTCATTGAAGTTGTGAAGTTGGAACAATTTGTGAATTGTTTGCCAACAGAACTTCATAGATGGGTAATTGAAAAAAAACCTGAGAGTTTGAGTGAAGCAGCCAAATTAGCAGATGAATTTGCTATTTTGTACAAACCATTTAAAGTGGAAACATTTGGAGGATTCAGAGGTGAAAACAAAGTGGATTTGAATATGGAAAAAGGAAATTGGGGACAATATTCAAATACACCGAAATTTGAGAACAAACCGTGGAATTCTGATTGGAGGGCACCTAAAAAGGCAAGTAAGACGGGTTTTCCTAAGAGTTTGGGGTCACCAGCGTCTTGTGCGTTTTGTGGAGGAAAAAATCACGTGGTTTCAAATTGTTGGCAGTTGAAAGGTAGACAGGAGGTTAATGGACAACGAAATTATGAAACTGCCCCAAAATCAGTTCAGTTAGTGGGGAATGACAACTGCTTTACTGAAAACTCACAAGGTTCGATGCATGTGCATGATAGGTATAAGCCTTTTTGTTCAAATGCATGGTTGTATGGGCATGAAGGTACACGGCGTCAGATAGTGTTGTTGAGGGATTCAGGTTCATTGCAAACTTTGGTTAGCAGGGAAAGAGTAGGAAATGATGAGTTTAATGACACAAAGGAAAATAGGATGATTCAGGGTGTAGTGGGAGATCCTATTGAGATTCCTTTAGTGGAAATTAATTTGGATTCGGAACGAGTGAAGGGAAAATTGTTATGTGGCTTAATTGATAAGTTACCTGAAGGAGTAGATGTGCTCATAGGTAATGATATTGCAGACATGGGACCTATAGACATTTCTGTGGTAACTAGAGCACAAGCAGCATTGGATAGGGTTGTCACTGGGAATGAAGATGCCGTGAACGCTCATGCTAGTACACAGTTGGAAATAGTCGAAAATGATTTGGAGTTTTCAGGTGTTAGTGAATTGTTTGACGAGAATAGAATCATTAAGTCAAACATAGGAGAAATTGTGTCTCGAAATGATTTGATTCAATTGCAACGTAACGATGTCTCGATGGAGCCATTGTTTGAGTTGGCTAAATCGGATCCGTCAATGAGGGAACAGAGTTACTATGATGTTTCTAATGATGTCTTGGTAAGACATTGGAGAAATAAGATAGTTCCTGATGGCATTGAGGTAAAACAAATTGTTGTACCTACAGCCTTAAGGACTAAATTACTGCAAGTGGCACATGACATTCCGTCAAGTGGTCATTTGGGAACACAAAAGACCATTGATAGATTGTTGTGTCATTTTTGGTGGCCTGGTGTGTTCAGGGACATCAAGGAATATTGTAGGAGTTGTGATGTGTGTCAGCGATTGGGAAAAGGTGCGGTGAAGGTTCGTGCTCCATTGATAAACTTACCAGTGATTTCTAGTCCATTTTCAAGATTGGCTGTAGATATCGTGGGTCCCTTGAAAATATGTGCGAAATCGGGAAATGAGTATATCTTGACTGTAATGGATTTAGCTACACATTACCCGTTGGCATTTCCTTTAAAAAAGCATTGTGCCATTGAAGTAGCAAAATGTCTAATACAGGTGTTTACAATGTTTGGTTTTCCGGAGGAACTGTTGTCTGATTGTGGAACTGAGTTTATGTCTAAAGTGATGCAAGTTTTTTTGAATGAGTGTCAGGTGACGCAGCTGAAATGTTCGCCGTATCACCCGCAGACCAACGGATGTTTGGAGAGGTTTCACAGGACGTTGAAGGACATGTTAAAAGCGGTGGGTGAGAAATTTCAGGGAGACTGGGATGAAATTCTTCCATGGGTCCTGTTTGCCTATCGAGAGGTGCCGGTTAAAGGTTTGGGATTTTCTGCTTTTGATTTAACGTTTGGAAGAGACGTGAAAGGTCCTTTGCAATTAATTAAGAAAGCATGGTTGCATGATGATTGGGTTAAGGACTTAAAACAGAGAAATTTGATTGATTTTGTTTTGGATTTGAGGGAGAAAATTCGTAATGCAATGGCATTGGTGAATGAAAATGAGGGAATTGAAAAGGAGAAAGCGAAGTATTGGTATGATCAGAAAGCCAAGAAAGTGGTGTTTGAAGTTGGTGAGAAGGTGTTGGTATTGTTGCCGCTGATTGGAAAACCATTGCAGGCAAAATACTGTGGTCCATATGTGATAGAGAAAAGGTTGGGTGAAGTGGATTATGTCATTGGAACTCCGGATAGGAGAAAAACTAAACGTGTAGTGCATGTTAATTTGTTGAAAAAATATGTTACACGTGGGTTGGAAACGGATGAAGCAGTGAAGATAAATGTAGTCTTGACAAATCAGGGAAGAGATGTTGAAAATGAAAAAGTTGTCTTTAACGATGTAATTCTTGATCATTTAGATGTGGAGAAAAGGCAGCAGTTGATGACTCTATTGTTGGAGTTTCAACACGTTTTTGGTGACAAGCCAGGACGTACTTCCGTGATTGAACATCGGATTCAATTACAGGAGGGTGCTCGACCTATTCGGCAGACGCCATACAGGTTAAATCCTGAGAAATTACGGTTGGTAACAACTGAAATTGAGGATTTGTTGCAGGATGGGATCATTGAAGAATCGGAGAGCGCGTGGGCGGCTCCGATTATAATGGTTCCCAAACCTGATGGGTCAGGAAGGTTATGCACAGACTTCCGAAAATTGAATATGGTAACTGTGGCGGATCCATTTCCTATGCCAAGGGTGGATACTTTATTGGATAAATTGGGAGGTGCTAAATACATGACAAAATTGGACATGACAAAAGGTTATTGGCAAATACCGATTGCAAAGGAGGATATTCCTTTGACTGGATTTGTGACTCCAAATGGGCATTTTCAATGGCGCTATATGAGTTTTGGTTTACGAAATGCACCAGCTACGTTTAGTAGGTTGGTAAGGAAGTTGTTTCAGGGTATGGAATCATTTTGTGATGCATATCTCGATGACGTGATAATTTTTAGTAGAAATTGGGATAATCATTTGATGCATTTGAAGCAAGTGTTGATGAAAGTGTGGAATGCGCATTTAAAATTGAACTTGAAGAAATGTGTGTTTGCGAATGCTGAGATTGATTTTCTTGGTCATCATTTGGGTTTGAATTCAATTCAACCTAGAACGCAAAAAGTAGAGGCGTTGTTGAAATTTCCTACTCCTGTGAATAAAAAACAGGTACAATCTTTGTTGGGGTTGGCAGGATATTACAGGAGATATATACCGCATTTTGCTGACATAACGGTTCCTTTGAATGAATTGTTAAAGAAAAATAAGATTTTCTCTTGGAATGATGATGCTCAAAGGGCTTTTGTGGATCTCAAATCTAGATTGGCGTCTAGACCAATTTTGAGACCACCTGATTACGATAAACAGTTTTGTTTGGCTGTAGACGCTTCTCAAAATTGTGTGGGAGCTTGTCTGTTTCAGATAACTGATGACGTGGAACATCCGATTTGTTTCCTGAGTCGGAAGCTGAGGATTCATGAGATGCACTATTCGACGATCGAGAAGGAGGCCTTGGCGCTTGTGACAGCGGTCCGAGCGTGCAGCGTCTACTTTGGGTCTTCGCCGGTCTTGGTCTATACAGATCACAGTCCGTTGCAGTTCATAAACACAATGGCAAATTCCAATCAGAAATTGCTTCGATGGAGCCTAGAGTTACAACAGTATACTCTCGACATTAAGCATCGCCCGGGAAAAGAGAACTGGATGCCAGATCTCTTGAGTCGACCGTCGCCTGTGGGATCTTCAAGTGTGTTGTTGGGGAGTTGAAGTTGGGGGTTTTGGTTGTGTTTTGCGTAGTTTCATTTGTCATGTTTTTGTGTTTTTTTTCGTTTTGTCGAAAACCGATAGGTTTTCTCTCGTAGTGGTTGGGGGTATGTTGGGAGACCTTCCCAACCGAGACACTGTTTACGGTACTTTGTCTTAGATTGAAGAGACATTCTGGATAAAGCTAAATATATTTAGTATTGAACTGAACTATATATTGAAAGTAGGCGTGATGTTATGCTTACTAGAAATATACGAATATCGTTACTGTAACAGAGACAGAAAATAGGATAGTTGATGAACTATATCAGGTATAGTTAAGAAGGAGTGTTCTCTCCTATTTAAACCAATGTAAAAGATTCGTCGTCGAAGCTTGGCAGTTTTCGTTAGGCCTGTTGCCGTGTGATGTCGAATTCTCAGTAGAACTGACCAAGACTTCCATGTACTAGATAAGTCTAGTTAACTAGTTAAACTGTTGGTTTCGTGTCCGCTGTGGCCAACCAAGTTGTTTGTTTGCTGTGCAACGTTCTCGAGAGCTGGAGACGTGTGGAGCTGATGTTCTTCGATAAGGTTGTATGTGTGTTACTATTACGGATTTTGTTTTATAATATACATTCTATTTTACCCTAGATACGAGTTTTTCTTCATTCGTAGAGTAGCACCTTACAATATAAAGAAGTGGACCCAGCACAGATCCTTGAGGGACTCCAACTTTAACAGGTACCCATGAGGTGCGGGAGTCTCCTAGAATAACCATTTGAGTACGATCAGTAAGATAGGAGCGAAACCAAAGAAGAGGAAGGCCACTAAGACCAAAGGAAATTTCAAGGCGATGTAATAGAATATCATGATCTACCATATCAAATGCTGAAGATGCATCAAAAAGTGCTAAGAGAGTAACGTGGGATTTATCCATAGCAGAATAGATGTCAGAGAGAAGAGAGAGAAGAGCAGTTTCAGTTGAGTGGTGAGCTCTAAAGCCAGATTGTCTGGGCGGTAGAAGGCCTGACTGCTCAAGGTAAGGAAGAAGTTGCAGAGAAACAAGTCGTTCTAAAGTCTTTGAGAGAAAGGAGAGGACATGAGAGTTATGTCTAGAATTTAATTCAAGCGCAGATTGTTTTAGAAATTTACAACAATCAGCTTCCTTACTGTCAACACCAGAGGAACAAAAACATGGATGGATCCAGAGTTTAGCGGCAGCTTATAACAACGTAGGCCGTTGCCGCCGACAAAAATTATTTTGGCATATTACAGCTCTTATTCTAAACAAAACATTATTATATAGTGGCTAACACCTATATATCTTTCATTGACAACGCTTTAAAGGTGTTTAAAGAGAACGACTAACCAATCGTCAACTGAGTCCCAAGCCTATATAGTTTTCCTTGAGAACGTTTTAAAGGTGTTTCCAGAGAGCGTTCTAACCAATCGCGAACCGTGTCCCACGGTAATTGTAATAACAACCACAGACTTATATAGCGCCTCATTGAGCGTGTCTAATGAAAGACGGTCTTCAGCTGATAATAAAAGACGCTAGTTACTAAGAGGGTAGGGTTTGGAAAGGGAGTCGGAGTGGGAAAAACGGATGGGAATTATACTGTTCCGATCGATCGGAGGTTTGTACGAGTTTCAATGCCCTTGGCGCTATATGAATAACTGCGATTACAGTTATTCATTCTCGTTCTATATTACCAATATTAATCAATTAAAGCTTATAAATTAAGGCAATAGGCCTAAATCTTGCGGTATTTGAGGCATAGAATAAACAATTTCAATATTCAAGCCTAATGGCGATCAAATTAAACACCTCTAAATTGCCTATTCTTTGCTCTATAAGTAGTCCTTTCCGTTTAAATCGCTAGGTACCAAGGTACACACAACTGGCTGCTTATTGGTCAATTCACGTGGTTACCTATCGTATAATTATGACTGGGTGTTTTTCTGAAGGGAGTTCCGACCTGATGTAGTCCTCGGAGTCAGTCGCTAGGGAATTATCGACTGACTTGATGAGTTAGCGACTGACTTAACGACTTAGTCGATTGGTCGTAGACGTTACAACCAACGTATAATAATTTTCAAAAGATAAGTTTGCCTGTACAAAGAGACGCCATTTTGAATTAAACAATAATTGCAAGACATCATGCAACGCAGCAGACACCACTCAGGCATGTTGCATGTAAGGGAGGAGCTGATGATAAGCAATGGTTGCTTCTGAAGTGCTACTAATGTCTTTGGCAAAATGAAAATCGGAAACCGCGATTAGAAGGATCGGCAAATTTAGCGCTGAGACTCGTGTTCTATCAAGCAACGGTTGCTTCTGCCGTGCCGTTTATTAATTCAAACTGACAATTACGCAGTAGACCTATGATTACAATTCAGCATAAACGGATGATCACAAGTTATTACAGGAGTCGAATTTAACTGTACACGGCAGCCATGCAAGGCGCCCATCACGTACTAAAATTCATTTTATCAACGAACCATCTCGCGAATAATAGGCTGAGTGAACCTTTTGGGAAAGTTCGGTAGCGATCCCGCTTCCTACTGCTCTTTACGCCAGTGATGTTACCACTACTCTATGAACCCCCGCCGTATCCAGTATTATTCTAATTAAATTATTTAGTATTAAAAGGACATCTCGCGCCTCTCACGAATCATTTTTGAGAGGAATTATGTGAATAGCGTGGTTACAATTAGAAATCTGGGATACTATTGCAATGATGGCTGTTAGGGCTTTGACGAAGAGGGTATGTTACACAGCAAATATGATAGTGCCGTCGAACTCGAGGAATGAACGAAAATGATATTTATATATCCAGTGTAAAGCAGGTTTTGAAGGTGTCTAAGCAGGACCTAATTTCAGTACTTGCATCGAGCATTTAATGGCTTCTTGCTACCGCAGGCGCCTCTGGTGAGTTTTTCTTGCTACGGTACTGTATAAGTTTTGCAACTGTGTAATTGTTTTAGACTTTACGGCGACGTTAATTATCTTATTTATGTTGCATCGTCGTTGCTACTTCAGAGTCCTAAATGGCGTCTTTCAATCTAGGTAACAGCGCATTCCGGTCGAAGTTTCAATTCGACATGTCGCTCCAATAAATATTACACGATTACTTTTGTCATCAGACATTGCGGTGCGCAAGGTCGAAAGCAGTAGCATTTTCTGTTTAAAGACACTGTGACAACAGAGATGATTAGCGTCGCCCTCCTTCTTTCTCGAGGCTGGAGACTGGCACTGTCAAAGGACTGGTAGTGGCGCAGTTTCACCAGCAATGAATGAATGGATCCAGAGGTTAAACCCGTGAAATAAGCTGAATCACGATGAACTTTTTAGACTGTGCTTAGACACCTTTATAACAGGTAATTACGATCCTATAAAGAAGTTCATTTCGTTCAATCGCCAGCTTTAACCAATCGCCAGCTTTATAATGTGAGTGGATGTTGATAGTTAGTTTTGCCCTTGTGTAGACATTTTGTTAGGGTGTAATATGTGAATGCTTTATAAGTTTTGTTATTTTGAAGCCATTTGTATATATTATACTAACATTGCTTGTTTGTAATGATTGATTACCTATGTAAACATTTATAACTAAACTAAGAATTTCATGTCAAAATAACATATATAATAAAATTTAATAACCATTAAACTGAAATTAAAAATTAAAAGTGAAAGACTGAGAATATCAGGTCAGATTGCAGTGCTCTTTTCTGTTCGTGTCTTTAACGTGTGGTGGGGAGCTGTCTTTTTCAATGTATGCCTATGCATGTATTTTAATTATGATGTCTGGTTGCATTGAATGAAAAAAAATGTTTGAAAATTAAAAATTAAAATATAAATTTCATATCATAATTTCAGGTGTTGTAAACTTCATAATTACAGGTTTTGTAAACTTGAAACCAATGCTGTTATATCATTGAATAGCTGGATTGGAAATCTGGTGTACATTATTGCTGTTTATAAGGAATCTTTTCATTTTACATTAAAAATTTTTATGTGTGATAATTGCTGCAAAACAGTGTATAATTTTCCTGAAAGACCATCTTACACTATATTATCTTATGCAAGTAACATTGACATTAGTATCTGAATTATAATATTATGCTGCTAAACGATGAATATTAGTGATATTGTAAAGTACTGTTTAGATGTCTTTAACTCTATCAATTTTGTTTTAACTGTATTGTACATAATTTTGAATTGTCGTCAACGGCCATAGATGTCATACGATGACGTTAAACCACGGAATAAAAAAAAAATAAATAAAAATCGCCAGCTTTTGGACATCTCCGCGAAAGGCGGTTGGAAGCAATTTTGGATTAACTGAGAAAATTTTGGAATGTTAACAAAAAACATGAGTTTTCGAAAGATTTTGTCATTGCGAGTTATTTAAAGTAGCAGCCAACATCGACCTCAAACTTATTATTGGAAGATGGATCCAAAGTTTAACGACAGGTGTTCTGTTAGTAGTTAAGATTTATGTCTTCTGTCATTTTGTGTTCTTGTGAATTGTTTGTCGTAACATGTAAATGTACAGCGTTTGTCAGGCGCTTCATTAAAGAAACGATATTATTATTATTATTATTATTATTATTATTATTATTATTATTATTATTATTATTATTATTATTATTATTATTATTATTATTATTATTATTATTATTATTATTATTATTATTATTATTATATTATTATTATTTTTTTTTTGCCCGAGGTATATATGATCCCTCAGGCTTTAGAAACTATATGAAGAGCGTTTTCGTTCTGGAGTTAGCGGTCATCCTCACCGGTCAATTGCATAAAGGTGCTTCGAAATGCAACAGCATTAAACCGCTGCGTGCAAATAGAAAGACGCTGAAACAAGCGTGCTGTCTCCTGCGGTTCCCCCGAAACAATGGTCAAACGCCGACCTAGTTCTGATAGGAACTCCCTGCCCTGGGCATTGATGGGACCCATGGTTTCCAATGCTACTGGAATGAAGTCATAGGTGCTGGGAATTTCTGAGTACTTGGTGATCTTCCTGGCGGCAGCCATTTCTGCTGCTGCTCCCGGCGTTATAGAAGTCAGATGCGTATACGAGGTTGCACACGTGTGTATACTGGTGGCATCCCAAGTCATATATTTTCCTCTTGACCAGGGGATCAACGTGGCTCCATCCGGTCTTTTGCCATCGCTTCGGAGCAGACCGGTTGGTTCTTTGGTGCTCGGAACTTCAGCTCGCTGGAGAGCCCTCCAGATGATGTCATTTATTGTGAAGTGCCGGATGGTTCTCCCTCCAGACAGTCTGCAGACCAGTCCATGATGCCCTCCCTTGTCCGTTGTCACACCGCATTGGCACTGGTGTGGTTCGCAGAGGTCAAGGCCCAATCGTAGGCCTATCGCCACCCGGACAGCTTCATCGGTGAGACACAGTCCACAGGAAGCGATCGGAAACGCAGCCATCCAGTCTCCTGCATGGGCGGAAGTTACTGCCCCCAATCTAGCCCTGTTGAGCGGATCCGTCGCCGAGGCCCACACCTCCGATATATCCTTCTCAATCAATGGTCTGTCCCAAACCTTTTGAACCGTGATGGTCTCTAACGCACCGCTCGGGAGCGTGGTCCCACGCGCAGACAGAATTTCATCTTTAAATTTTATTATTATTATTATTATTATTGTTATTGTTATTGTTACTGTTACTGTTACTGTTAATGTTACTGTTACTGTTATTGTCATTGTTATTGTTATTGTTGTTATTATTATTATTATTATTTTTTTTTTGCCCCGAGGTAAACATGATCCCTCAGGGACTTCAATATTAATTAAAATGATAAAAGTCTGGAACGGTTAGAACTCCTCGGGCTCGGGCAAAAGGCTGGCAAAGGTGCCGCAGATTGCAACAGCGTTAAAGCGCTGTATGGCTAGAGATATACGTTGGAACAAGTATGTGGCTTCGCGTTGGTCTCCTGACACAAAAGCTAAAAGTCTTCCGATGTCGGTTATCAGGGACTTGCAGGCGGCGCCCATGGGGCCCATCGTTTCAAAAGCTAGAGGCACAAATTCGTATTCCTCCAGCAGAGCAGTGTATTTGGTTGTTTTCCTTAAAGCCGCTATTTCCGCCGCAGCACCAACTCTGATGGCTGTCGCTGACACATATGACGCCGCTAAGGTATCGATCACCGTGGCGTCCCACACGAGGCTCCTGCCTACCCGCCACGGGATCAAAGTAAGGCCGTCAGGTCTTTTGCCGTCTGAACGAACCAGGCCTGGCGGTTCCTTCACTGCAGGGAAGCCAGCTTTTATGAGGCTCCGGCATATGATGTCGTTTATTGCACCATGCCTAGCGTTCCTTCCGAAGCCGAGAGGGCAAGACAACCCGTGATTGCCTCTGACGCTGACTGACGCTCCACATCCGCAGGAATGTGGTTGGCAGATGGCTGCACCCAGTATCAGGCCAACGGCGATCCTAACTGCATCGTCGCTCAGGCGAAGGCCACAGGAGGCGATCGGCAACGCATACAGCCAGTCCCCTGCGTGCTGCGCCGAGACTGCCTTGTATCTCGCCCGCTCTACGGGATCCACGAGGTTTGCCTCCACCTCGGCCACCTCCCTCAGAATGAGGGGTAGGTCCCATCCGGCGTGGGAGCGGGGCGCCTCGCAGGCGTCAGCGCTGATCCCTGTCCTACTTCTCCATTCCTCCAGACTGGACAGGAAGCGGATGTCTGCCGTTGAGGAGAGCTCTCCAAGGATGGACGACTGAAGTTCGAGGGTGCCCGCGGCCGAGGCCAAAAAGGCGGGAAGTGCCAGCGAGGACACCCTACGAACGCCCAAACCACCCATCTTGATGGGGAGAGTCGCCTGTCGCCACTGAGATACTGTAAACTTGATGTTAAGAATCGCTTCTAATCCGTTGTGAAGACGGCGATCGTAGGACTCCAGGCCCGGGTGGCCGTCACATGGGGAGCATCTCATGGTGTAGAGCAGCTTTGGTGATCCCAAAGAGCATCGCAGGAGTAACAGGGCGTCTTGTCTACTTATCAGAGCCAGCCGGTCAAGGGCCCGGCCCAACTCCTCCTCACGCTCCTCCAGGGCCATACGAAGGTCATCCGAAGCTAAGATCGGCGCACCCAGTAGCATGGCGGAGCCCGGATCAATGCGGGCGAACTGTCTGAGGGCGTCATATTCGAGCTCCACCCCGGGGGGTGCAATGATCTCGCATTTTGTGCGATTCAAGCTCAGGCCCAACTCCGCACATCCACGCTCGATGGTTTCCACGTCCGCCGCCACCACCTCCGGCGACCCACCCAGCGAGAGATCGTCCAGGTAGCCAATGGACAGAGGCGACTGAAGCTTAAGCAAGATCGGCTGGAGCGGGAGGCAGAACAAAAGCGGACCAAGAGGATCTCCTTGTTGAGGGCCCAGCTGAGACCACACCGTATAGCCTCCGAATTTGAGGCGGGACGATTCTTCGTATGCAAGGTGGCAGAATGCAGCCAACTCTGGCACCATCTCATCGACCGCAGCCAACATACGATCGCGGAAGAGGCAGTTGAAGGCGTTGGCAAAGTCGATCTTGATTAGGACTGCTTCCTCCTCCGCCGTCGACATGAAACGGCGCACCGCGTGCACTGCCGCCTCCGCCCCTCCCGCCACTCCAACACCGAGTTGTCTCGGGGGCAGATAACCTGCGATCCTGGTAATCGCGAATGCATTCGCGCATTGTGCAGCCAGCCTGCGCCAGAGATACCCAACCACGATTGGGCGCAGGCCTCCTGATTTTTTGCTGAGCGCCATGAGGGTGCCCCCAAAGAAAGTGGCACGAATTTCTGGAGGGCAGCAGCCCGCCAGGAGGAGGTTGATGAAGGCCGTGATTGCAGCGACAAGCGCCGGTCCCGATTCGGCCGTGTCAACCAGCTCGACGATGTGCTGGGGGCGCAGTCCGTCCGGCCCCCCCCCCGACGATCCAGCCGGAAACGTGCGGATAAGTCGGCGCACCTCTACTTCCGATGTTTGAAATGGCTCCGTCGTTGACATGAGGCGGCCAGGCATGTGGTCCAGTGGTGGAGTGGGGTGCTTCGCCGACAACTCCTTGAAGGTCGCGTCACAGACAGGAGCCGGCGTCTCACCCGAGCACAGTATTCTTGCCGCTGCCCTTAAGTTTCCATCTTCTATTTTCGCTGAAACTGCCGCTCTGATGGTGTGTTCCTTATTAATTGCTGTTTTTTTGGATCGGCCACAGGTATCGTTGTCCGACGAGAACAACTTCTCAGCCTCCGAAGGCCAGTCGTTGAGAAATTCACCAACTCTTTTCTTGATGGTGGCAGACAAGTTGTGACGACGGCCACCTCTCGCAGGCTGTGCCAGAACGGTAGCACCGAAGCTCAGCAGACATTTCCAGTTCTCTAGACTAGTAGGTGTCTTTATGATTCGGCTTAGGATGTTAGTGAGTAAGACGCATGTGCTTGGCCTGGCTCCTTTGGGTATATGCCTCATGAGGGCAGATCGCAGGCACGGGTGTGGCATGGCCTCGCTTTGCATCGACGGCTCAGATCCCGTCTCAGCGGAGGCATCCTCCGAAGCCGTCATCGGGGGGTCGCACGCCAAGTAGCCCTCTGCGACCGCCGGTCGCTCCGCCTCGCATTCCAAGTTGGGTGTTGAACCGTTATCCCCGTCGCATGCTGCCTCTAAGGGAGGTCTGTTAGATCCTGGGCACGGATATTATTATTATTATTATTATTATTATTATTATTATTATTATTATTATTATTATTATTATTATTATTATTATTATTATTATTATTATTATTATTATTATTATTATTATTATTATTACAACAAAGGCAGTTTCCGTCGACAGAAATTTGTTTTGCCATGTTACAGCTCTTCTTGGAAGAGTTGTAAATTAATATTTCCTGTTTGACGACATCTTGTGGCTGCCGTGGCTGCACATTAATGTAATAGTTGATAGGTAATCTTTTATTGGCAGTTCTCACCGTTAGAACTGTATTGTAAGCTAAATGAGCGATTGAATAAAATCGATGACTTTACCATAGCTTCCGACAGAGGTGAACATAATTATAGGCATCGCCGGTCGCCCTCCTTCTTTATTGAAGCATGGGACTGGCACAGCCCGATTGTAGGCAGTGGCGGAATTAGTGTTTGCCTTCTCGTTATTGTTTGTCTTAATGTCTGCTTAAACAGAATATTGATGACGACAAGTAGAATTTGGTCGATTAGTAATAGTAGTTTCAGTATAACGGTACTCTATGATAACAAAGGTCATTAGCGTCACCCTTCTCCTTAATCCAGGCTTGGGACTGGCACTGCGGAGTTTAGTTGGTCGACTGAACGAACTATAATAATTATATAAGATCGTGTAAAGAAATTAAAAGTTGTCTATATGACCAAGATAACATCGAACTAAGCTATTGTACTAATAATTAGTTTCTGTTTAACGACGCTGCATCACAATGAATAGTCTTAGTTTCGCTTCCTTTATCCAAGTTTTTAAAGATTTTCTAAACTCCGTTTCTGGCAGGTCTTCATCGTCCCATCGTTCCCTATTGACAGAATAGGGTGCTCGATAGTGCACTGGCTAGGGTGCTGAACTGTCAATGGAGAGGCTCGGGGTCAAATCTCCGCTAGGGTAGACATTTTGTTCCAGATTTCTACTCCAGCTGCATAAACCCTAGTCAACTCAGCTGTAATGCCTACACTGACCGTACACTGTCGGTGGGAAGATGAGACGGCGAGGGTGAGGACTGTCCTCATGCATTCAGATGAAGCCGCTAACACTTCATACCCATGGCTACATTTTATACCTCTCGAATTCCTCTCCTTTTCAAAGGCCGTTGACATCGATAATAATTGATTTAGCAGATAACACTGTAGTGGAATTGACATCTAGGATTGGATGGATCGAGAGTTTAACGGCAGCTTATGACAACATAGGCCGTTGCCGCCGACAAAATTATTGATTAAACGAAAATGACGCTTAAATAGCATTAGGAAACAATAATATAAAGGTGTTTAAAAGAAAGCTTACCATTGGTCTTATTGAGTGTTAGCGACATCTCGCGATTTTCAGAACCGCTGCCGTTAATCTTCAAGAATTCGTCGAATGCCAGCATACCATAAACGCATAATTTACAAACTATGGAATACGTCGCAAGCTAAACCATCTGAGGTCTCGGACATAATCGTATTATTATTCTTTATCGATTGGTTAAATAACTAGAGAATCCCACAACGGTTAAGTCACGTCGGTTGAAATTGATAATTCAACTAAAACTTAACTTTTTTATAGAGCTGTGTGAACGTGATTTAAAGGTGTCTATGAAGAGACACTTGTAAGGGCGATTAATGGAACCATTCAATAGTTATTAATTGATGTCGAACTTACTGTGATTTGCTCAGTAAGCTGACTATTTTCGTTTACTGTCGTCATGTCCAAAGAGCCACAGAAATAACAGTTACCAGCATCCATAGGGGCCGTTCACATATTATATAACGCTCAAGGGGTAGGTGGGTGGGTTCCAGTTTTGTTAGCGTTATAGGTTTATGGTGGGTGGGGTAGGTTCAAGGTTTCGTTATATAACAAACTTTTTCAGCTTATGCTATTTTGCTTGTTTGTCTGACCATTGGACTTTCACTGTAATATTTTAATAAATATTCTTCATTACTAAGTGTGTTTTAGTTACTTACTCACTCAGTGCTTTGCATAATATGGGATGTGGCTAGCTGGTAGGTAGCAGCGCTCTATTTCAAACTATTCGAGGGTGGCCATATTGTTCATTTAGGACGCATTCTCAATCAAGAAATCAATAAATTTCGTTTAATACTCAAAGTATCACACTGACAGGTCGCAACTTGTGACAAGTATAAGGTAACAAAATTGTCTTTAATAGCTCTGAGAGTTAGCCATGAATTAATTGGTTATTATACCATTGACTCAGTTCTGACAGCTACAAGTTGAAAATAAGATAGGCCTAATTAGAATAGTGGTGTTGTAAGTTACAGCAGCTTAAATGAGGTGATGAATGAGCGAATGAGGTGATAAATGAGTGATGTGATGAATGATTTATAAGTAGGGGATAATGTATTTAGTAGTAGTACAAGTTTTCAAATAGTACACGAGATATAAAATTTCGGGGGTGGGGGCGTAGAGTAGTGGTAACATCATGGGACGATGAACTACAGCTGCCATGGGACTGACTGGACTAATTATGTTCTATAAATTGTAAAGTGTTTTAATATGGTTTGAAAACTTTTAAATGACTGCTACACTTCTTCATGCTGTATTAGTTAGCTTTATTAATGCATCTTGCATTTCTAGTATTAAACGATTAATTTGCTAATTTGCATTAGTCTAGTAACTACATTTAATACAGTAGGCCTACAAACTTTAAACATAATCCAGTCACTATTAAAGTGCTATTAACTAACATTGTATTGTTATAAATCCTCGACAATATCAACTTGACAGTATGATAATAATAATAATGAAAGTTTCCAGTTGTGTAATACAATAAGGTCCACTGTATGTCTTTGAATGTGCTTATAGACTGGGGGGGTAGGGGGGTAGGAAGCATATCTGTTATATAATATAGGGGTGGGGGGGTCACAGCTGCTGTTATGTAACGTTATTAGGGGTGGGGGGTAGGCAAAAAATTGAGATTTTTTGCGTTATATAATATGTGAACGGCCCCATACATTGTCCACTGTTTCTATACGGTGTTTAGCAACACCTTGCGGCTACTAATTTAGAAGGACTAGGCCTATTGCTGGTTAGCGACTGTGCGTCATAAGGAAGTTATTTGGTCGTTAACAACTAAAACAGTGTTTCTGGATGGATGGATCCAGAGTTTAACAACACCTTATGACAACATAGACCGTTGCCATCAGCAGAAATTACTTTCGCATTTTGCAGCTATTTTTGTTTTCTAGTAGTATGTATGTATGTATGTATGTATGTATGTATGTATGTATGTATGTATGTATGTATGTATGTATGTATGTATGTATGTATGTATGTATGTATGGCAGCCAAAGGATGTAGTTAAACAGTACTGTAAACTAATGCTGCCGTTAGTTTCTTATTAGACACCTTTAAATTGTTTACTGAGACGGTAAATATTCGCAATTTTCGTTCTAACTCTTGAGCTGTAATATGCCAAAAAATAATCTTTGTCGGCGGACACGGCCTATGTTGTCATAAGCTGCCGTTAAACTGAGGATCCAATCCTATCGCCAGATCCTATTTCGCCATTTGTTTAAATAATTAAAACATCATTATGTATTGCCATTTCAATTATTCAATAATTTACCTAATATTTGAAGTGCTATTTGTGGCAACATCAGCCATCAGATTTCGATCAAATGTTTTTGTCAACACATCCTTCATCGCCGTCGACCAAATCCACTCTTCTAGCAACAACATTTACCTCACTTTGATTGCAATCATAATCAACAATAGCTGCATCCAAACCCGTTCCACGGCTTTGATCTATCAAACCATTATCTGGATCAGCACAAGCATTTGGGACAACACATACAGCAACAACACATGTATCAACAACATTTGCGCCAAAAACATTAGAAGCAAGATTCATTCATTCATTCATTTCATATATTTATATAGCGCCCCTTCAAGATTTCTACTCAGAGGCGCTCCCGACAACAGAGCGGACACTGAATCAGAGTTTCACGCCGAAGCGCATGAGCATTGCGAGTGAAGGACTTGCCCAGGGTCCCTACGCGGCGGCTTGAGGTGGATTCGAACCCGCAACCCTCCGGCTGCAAGGCACCGAACATACCCCTATACCACCGCGCCCCACAAGATATCAATTATTTTCATTTACAACAACCTCTGCACCAATTCGATGTTAAGAATCGTTGTGATTTTCTCTTTTTGTCTGATTTACAGTACATTTACACTGCACTGTTAAATTTTCTTCTTTGGCTGAGTAGGTTTATTTCTATGTCTGTTTTTCTTACCAATTGGATTGCTGTTTGTTGAGTGGTCCATACGGATTTCCATCGTTGACATCTCTTTCTGTCTCTTTCGCATATGACCGCGATGTCCGGTCCTCACCTCGTCGGCTCTTTGATGTCCATTCGGAAGACAACCAGTGAAATGAGTGAAGTTATCGTTAGGAATATCGCTGCAGTTGTTTTAAACTGCAACTTCTTCTTTTTCTGTTCTTTTATTATTTTTTATTATCCGCATTTTCTTTGTCCTGAAATGCTTCGAATTTTGATATAGGCCTAATCAGTTTATTTGATAGGAAGAAAAGAATCCCTCGTCCATCGTTGACTCATCGCCTTCATAAGTCATTTTATTTATGGAAATGTCGTTATTACTTGACGAGGTGCCTGGTAGGCGCTAAACCCCGCCTCTATGCACTTCTTTTATGATAATTAAAATCCAACTTCTAAGTCCCTTGACCTAACAAGGATCAAATCGTTTCTTTTCTTTCTTATAATCAGCAGAAACGTCATTTTACTCCAAAAACCAGAAGAATCATGAATGAGAAAGCAAAAAAACCTTCACGCCTGAGAACCACGAACATCAATCCCAAACAAACGATTTCACGCAGTTGATCATCAATTATAAAGAACACGATAGTTCCTTCAACAATCCTTTCGGTAACTCCAACTTCGTATGAAATTGTTTCCAAACTGAAAATTTTATTTTCCGATGTACCGAGATTTAACGCTATATAATTGATTGCTCTCTTCTTCTATAGCCTCAAAGGCCGTTGACGTCAATAGGAATAAATTTCGCGGTTCTCAATGTGTGTATCACGTGAACAGTAGAAATTGAATGAAAATGACGATTATATTGCGTTATATAGCTAATATTTTAAGGTGTTTAAGCAGAGTTTATCATTGTACTTGTCTGCGTCTTTAGCGACATTTTACGGTTTCATGAACCGCTGCCGTTAATCTTCGAGTAGGCCTATTTGTCGAATCTCAGCACGTAATGAATGCTTAATTTACGAAGTATGGCATACTTTGTAGGCTAACCTACCTGGGGTCTGACATAATTTTTATAATTCTGTCGACTGGTTAACTAACTAGGAAACCTCTGTCTAACGGTCGATAAATCTTTTTGATTGATACACGCGTGTCATTTTCTTTATTATGTTGTGTTTGCCCCACTCTTTTGATCAGCGTAATCTCCTATTTATTATCTTCAGGGGCATCGATCGTCCCTTCCACCCTGGGAGTTGAAGCTGCTATGGGAGAATAACCTCTTTGTATTAGTTAAATTCTCCCGGCTTTTTTCTAAATGCATTATTGCAAGAGCTCATGCCTCAAGGCGCATTCGTCCGATTAAACGGTTAATTAAGCTACTGTTTAAAGGCGACGCGTCATAATGAAGCTTAAAGTCGCCTTCCCTCTGTAAACAGGTCTCGGACTGGCACCACCCGAACACGGAAACCTTGGAGGGCCATTCATTTAGTATGTACGCAGAAATAAAAAAAAGTCGCCTACTCCTCCCTCTACGCACCTGTACATTTTTACCCACCCTCCTCACGAAGGTACGCTTGACGACCCCTACCCCGAATCCTATAGAACGGTCTATATTTAATTCACGCAGAAACAATCAATCAATAATAATATTAAGGTGTTTAATAAACAAGTCCACCGCCGTTGTCCGTGGCATACAACTTACACCTCTACCACAGTCCTCCTACTTCTCCCGGTTGTACTTGTCTTATTATAATTGTTCAGTGGCTCGTTTGAAAGAGGTTGATAATAGACAACTCATTATCGAGGTTTAACCCACCCTCCCAGTTTCCTATGCGTACGTACACTATATGTAGACCCCCTCCACTCATTCGCAAGAATACTAAATATTATTATATTATCCAATTAAACTTATCATCGACTTTCCGACGTCGCTGGGCCATAACAATATGCTTTGCGTAGACCTCCTCCCATATCCAGAGTAGGGACTGGCATTGCCAGACTACGAGTAGTGGCAGAGTCAGTAGACGTAAGCACACGTTTAATAAAGGATTGTTAAAACAAACTGCAATGACACAAAGTTTAGCGCGAAAATTTTTTAATGAATACTCTGGCAATAATTGATTAAATGACCATGCGAGTAACCTCAGCTGTTGACGACGGGCTTAGAAATATTACACTAGACCTACGTCAATGATTACACAAAAATAACTTTAAAACACTTTAATATCTGGCTAACGTAAAGTAGGGTAAGATCGACGCCAATGTGCCATAAGATGTCGGTAAACTCTGGAAACGAATACTGCCGTTAGTTTCTGAACAGACACCTTAAAATTACGTGTTTTTTCTATATATAAAAGAAATTTTGATTAGTCGGTAAATTAATAAGAACTAAATGTTGAGTTTAGATGTAAAGTAAGTTGGACATAAACGGTCCTGGCAGCCAAAAGATGTCGTTAACCACTGTAAGCTATTAACTAATCGGTGCATTCATCATTGTCGGTTGAGGTCGATGCTAACGTCCACAGCAGCCAAAAGATGTTGCTAAACAATGGAGATAAACATAAAATATTTAGATAAAATAATCCGGAGCTGGCTGTCAACGGGAATCTCGGTTACTGACAAGTGCGGAAGAAAACTCTCACGATATGTCGTTAAATACTCAATTGTGCACGAACACTGTACTTTGCTTAGACGACTGACAAATATTCTTTTCTGCCTCATATATTTATATATTTAAATTTATATTCGTCATTTTCGTTACGTTACTCTGCTTAGAAGCCTTTAACTACTTTCTCGCAATGCTATAAAATGTGCAAATTTCGCTTCTTTGACGATTATATCTGAATGACCGGTTCTAGCAGTCGCAAGGCGTCGCTAAACAATGCGTATTAACGTCTAATCAAGAACCTTGGCCCTAGAGATCACATCACCAACTCCCTTCAGGAATTACACTGGTTACCCATTCAGGCTCGGATATCGTTTAAACTCTGTCTTTTGATGTTCAAAGTAGTGTCAGGTTCTGCTCCTCCTTACCTATCGTCTTTAGTCACACAATGTGCTGCTCTTGAATCAAGACGTGGATTGCGATCGGCTTCGAAAAGAGACTTCGTAATCAAAAGAACAAATCTACAATTTGGAAACAGAATGTTTGAAGTAGCTGGTCCAGTTGAATGGAACTCTCTACTAGAACTAATCCGAAGATCATCCTCAATTAGTATTTTTAAATCTAAACTTAAAACGTATCTCTTCTCTAAGTACTATGATTAGTAAGTAGCCTACATTGTAACGCGTCCTTTGAGTAAGACTTTGTTTTATTAAGGCGCGTTATAAATACAAGTTGTACTGTATTGTACTGTATTGTATCTTTGATTATGAATTCATGACGAAACTTATTTTCCCGAAAACTGGACGCTGCTGACAAATGGATTCAAACGCTACTTCGGTGCTTTATAAATACCACACGAAAACGTGACAGTCGATGAGCAATTGGTTGCTTTCAGAGGACAACACATACGTATTTCCTTTTGATGACCAATTCCAGAAAATGTTATCTACATGTAAATGCTGACTGTTTATATCCACTGTTTAGCGAAACCTTTTTGCTGCTATACGTAGACGTTTACATCGACCTGATGAAATGTACCGATAAGTAAGTAGTTTACAGTGCTTAGCGACATCTTCTGGGTGCCAGGGCCGTTGACGTCGCCCTCCTCTTCTCCAAGCTTGGTACTGGCACTTCCAGAGTGCAGGCAGTGCCAGAGTTTCAAATTCGCCTATAGTTAAAAGAAACTGCTGATTGTGGATAAGGAAGGTTATTTAGAGATGTCTAAGGAGGTAATTTTATTAGCACAATTTAGACGGATTATTTTTGTGCAAATGCTTATTGTTTATATCCAGTGATTAACGACATCTTGCGGCCACCAGGGCCGTTGACCGCGACCTTACTTCACCTCCAAACTTATTTTTGCGCATGACCATAAAGCAATTGATCCTGAGTAAGTAAGTAAGGATCCTGAGTGGCCGAGTGGGTTGGTGCCCGCTCGCCGCGTCGGCGCCCCGGGTTCGCTTCCCGGTCGGGTCGGTTTATCAGAGATTAATTTCTCGGATCTTTACTGCGGGTGGCTCGGTCGCATTATAAACGTGGAGTACAATACAACACACAACACAACACAATATACTGGGGCGCGGTGGTATAGGGGTATGTTCGGTGCCTTGCAGCTGGAGGGTTGCGGGTTCGAATCCACCTCAAAGCCGTCGCGTAGGGACCCTGGGCAAGTTTTTCACTCGCAATTGCTCATGCGCTTCGGCGTGAAACTCCGACTACAGCAGTAGTCGGGAGCGCCTCTGAATAGGAAATCTGGTAGAGGCGCTATAACAAGTGTTCAAATACAATACAATACAATACAATACAATACAATTGAACGAAAATTGAGAGTAGGCCACATATATAGTCTGAATAAGCAATATTAAGGTGTCTAATGAGAAACTAACGTTGGTATTAGTTTCCAGCGTGTGACGACATCTTGTGACCTTCAAAACATTGACGTCGATCGTACCTTACAGTAGCCCGGTATTAAAGTGTTTCAACGTGATTTTTCTTGTGTTAATTACGTCGAATCGTTCCTCCACCCCATCCTAAGAAGATCCGGAGTGATTGGCAGATGGTCAACGCCAGCCATGACATCTTCCTCTACTCTGCCTACCTATAGACGATCGCCCCACCCTCGACCAACCCCACGTTCGACTCATAGGAGTGGCCGACACCAGAACGAACATGAGTGGTGCCCTCTACTGCCTCCTCTGGTACAGCTCGAAGAACACACAGGAAGTGACGTCGATCGAGCTGAAATCCGTCGGACCGGATATCCGGTTGAGCGACGGAAGGGTCTTCGGACAGTACGTCCTCTCATGCCGGGTACTCGGGGATACTCTGGTACCAACGGGTACTCGGGTACCCAAAAACGTGTCGGTAATCACGTCGTACGACATCCATCCCTCCAACGTCCTTGAAGTCCAAGTTCCGGTTAAACCAGTCGATCCAAGTGAGGTCATTGATTTCGGACACTGCATGCCGATCGTCTACTGGCAGAGGGACCCTCTGCGACTCGTCGAGTGGCTAGAGCTGCACCGCATCTGGGGAGTGGGTGAGGTCAACGTCTACGGCCACTCCATCGACAACGAGACCCTGGCCGGGCTTCGTCGCTACGATCGGACTGGTTTCGTGAGGTTCCGCGAAGTTTCGACGGTGGTCGAGGAGGAGGAGGAAGAGGGGGAGTGGCCAATCCTCCTCAACATGTCCCCCGTCCTCAACGACTGTCTCTATGGAAACATCTACCGCTACCGCTACACCGTCTGCACCGATTTCGACGAGATGATCGTACCTCCCGGTTCCCAGCGCACCTACAGGGACATGGTCGACGCTGCCAGGACAAAGGTCCATTCCACTTCCGGTTCTAAGTTCCCCATCAAGTCCTTCGCCTTCCGTAACGTCTACTTCTTCCTCGACTTCGGACCAGTCCTTCCGGATCCATGGTACTTGACAACGACGCGCTACCAGACCCGCGTTCACCCGAACCGGTACGGGTACTCGTTCAAGTCGATCACGCAGACCCTGGACTGTCTTGGGCTGCAGAACCACAACTGCTGGGAACCCCTGGACGGTGGTAAGAACCACCCCGGTTGGAACGTCGACGTCGATGTTGAGACTGGGATGAACCACCACTACAAGAAGTGTCACTTCGACCGATACCTTCACCAGGATGGTCTCTGTCTCCGACTCATGGTCACCTCGTTTCGAGATCGGACGATGGAGAGGTTCCTCGAGGAACTGGAGATGAGGGTCCTGGAAGTCCTCGTTGAACTGGACCTAGTTGACACGCGTCCCATCGAAACAGCCACCGAATCATCAAGCTTCATATAGCGCCTTTTTCGTGGCACAGAAATTTATGTATAAATATATTTAAATATTATCTTTTTTATCACACAGTGTCGTTAAACTGAAACTACTAAACGCTATAGGCCCCTACAGTCAAAACAAAGCGTTCTGTTATATTATTACGATTGATACCATCGTTACAGACATGTTCGAGACCATCCCAGCACTGAGTTGCAGATACTCCCAAGAACATTCAACGTAATAAATAAAAAAAAAACCTTAATGTATTGTAAGTCGGCGAAAGTAGCCCTGGCTGACGCTAGAATCCTAAAAAGTCATAACTCCTGCCGATATAATCTCTTTAGACACCTTTACATTGCTTCTTTCCGAAGCTATAGAAAAGTTAATTTCATAACTACGGTGAATAGTTTCTTGTACAGGCGTGTTACTAAGCGCAAAGAAAACTCACAGTATTTCCCTATAATAGGAAATAATTCTCACCTTCCAACTTGCATTAGTTATCAAGATCGTCGATTAAAATGTCGTTAAACATTGTATGTTAACTTTCTTGAGGACTTTCAAGTTAGGGAATCCTACAATAACAGATCAGTCTTGGATCCCATATACACTGTGTCCACGATAAAGTAGACCCCTAGACTTTGTTAAATATCTTGGTCAATTGTACTACTATAGGTACTAAATTTGGTGCACATGAACTTCAATCTATTCTATCTAAACCCTGCAAATTTTATTACAATTGATGTAACGGTTACGATGATATACCCTTATGAAATTGGGTGGTTCAGGAACCAAGTTACCAACACGTAAAACGCATAGAATTACGTCATTTTTCTGGCTACCGCAGGGATAGGCTGTTGTTTATAAGCGTCATTTTCGGAAACAATTAGACTACGAGACCTGTTTTACGTAACAGTAACAGTAACAGTAACAGTAGTTGGTTGTAAAGAAATGGTTTTCAGTGCAGAGGACAAGATTTTAATCAAGGAGTTGAGAGAGACGAAGGGGTATGGCGTAGGAGACTCATTACAGAATTTCCAAATATCGTACCCCTAGAACTTTATAGCTCTATGTCCACTTTTTGCGAAACGGAGAAAAACGATTTTTAAGATTTGCTGATGAAAATCTTTTGCTCTGTTTCATTAATGGCAATTAAATTAAACTTTTTGGAAAACAAAGTTTTCCCTTAGTATGCTTATATTTGTATTTCGATCATAATGTAAACCGATTATGAGTAATTTGGCTATAATTATGGCAGGGGTGACTGCTGTAGGTTCTAAGTCCAGTCACGTGTTAAGATCTCTCACTGCTATTGGCTATGGACATAGCACCGTATAATTCTTTTTCAGACCTCACTCGAACACGGTTATAAGTCCAGTCACGTGTTAAGATCTCTCACTGCTATTGGCTATGGACATAGCACCGTATAATTCTTTTTTCAGACCTCACTCGAACACGGTTATATCTCCAATTCACGTGATACAAAATTAATGATTCTATTGGATGACTGACTTGTTCTTCTATAGCTTTGAGACACTGTCCAAATTTGTGGACATAGAGCTTTATAGAACTCACAGATTGAGCTAAAGAAAGCGTCTCCAGTTAAGCTAGACTGTTCAGGACATAGCCTCTGTCATCCCGGTAACGGATATAGCGTTAGGTTGATTTTTCAAAAAAGTGGACATAGAGCCTTATAGTTCTAGGGGTACGCTTGAATGAAAAATTTGTCCCTAGCTGGTGTCATCAAGCTGTTAAAAAAGATTGCCACAACCGGATCAGTTGCAAGGAAACCACGAGACGCAAACAAAACCATGGACGCAAACAAATATCAATGCTGTCGGAGAACTGGTGCTGAGTCAGGATGATCAGCCGCGCACGCATCTGTCGATGCGTTTTACGTGTTGGTAACTTGGTTCCTGAACCACCCAATTTCATAAGAGTATATCATCGTAACCGTTGCATTAATTGTAATAAAATTTTCAGGGTTTAGATAGAATAGATTGAAGTTCATGTGCACCAAATTTAGTACCTATAGTAGTACAATTGACCAAGATATTTAACAAAGTCTAGGGGTCTACTTTATCGTGGACACAGTGTAGTATGGCTATATATAGTTTACAATGTGTACTTTCTACATGTATATTTTTATAATGTTTCTTTGCATATATATATATATAGGCCACAATGTTCACCCTTGTAGGTATGCATACATATATACACACATATATATATGATTATATATATAAGATTACATATATATGTTCAAGGTCATGTTCGGCTTATCGTCAGCTGACGTTTGTATGCACTTAGCCAAAAATCGGACTCTAAAAATTTTTGAGTGAGCCTAGCAAATGAATTAACCCAGCAAATGAGTTAGCCTAGTAAATGAGTTAATCTAAGAAATAAGTTTACCTAGTAAATGAGTTTGTCTAGCCAATGAGTTAGTCTAGCAAATGAATTAGCCTATTAAATGAGTTAACCTAGTAAATGAGTTAATCTAGCAAATGAGTTAGCCTAGCAAACGAGTTAGCCTAGCAAACGAGTTAGCCTAGCAAACCAGTTAATCTAGCAAATGAGTTAGCCTAGCAAATGAGTTAACGTAGCAATTGAGTTAGCCTAGCTCGTAGAATCGTTCCATGTAAAGCGTGATTTCATATTTACTCTCTCAACCCATTTAGTAATTAACTGTCAGAGCCGAGACAATTTTAGCTACCTGCTACCTGCTACCTGTTACAAGTTGAGACCTGTCAACTTGATACTGAGAATAAACGAAATTGATTGGTTGGTCGTCATAGTTATCATCAGAATCTACAAGAGCTTTGATAGTCTTTATAGGTAGGCCTACAGATAAGGACCAACTAGTTTACTAGCGAAACACACCGGCTCAGACCAAGTAGACGCAGCTAATGGCGTCTACACCCCCTTTCGCAAAGGATAGGCTAAGCCGTAGCCTTGTTAGGCCTCCTACGCAAAACGTGATAGCACTTGCGACCCGGCATAAGGCTGCGGGTTAGCTGTATCCGTCTGCGCAAAACTGTTTTCATAGTTTCGCCAACAGCCGAAGCCTCGGGACGTGTTTTCTTGTTAAGCCGATCTGTTAGAAAATTCAACGAAAAATTATGGCTGACGAAGCCTATGATTATTATAGCGATAATATTTTGATACATAATAATAGTTTGTACCCCTATGATGATTCCTGGGACCCGTCTGAGTACTGGAGTTTATATTATTCCATCAGTATTGGATGTCCGATCGCGATATTTGTTGGAGTCTTCGTGAACATCTTGGCTTTCGTTGTTCTCGTGAGAAGTCGTCTGTGGTTGAAACACGAAGGATACATTTATCTGGCCGCCAATTTCTGCGTCAACGTCGGGGTTCTGTTGTTCTGTATAAGTTCGTTTTGGCTTACATCCGTCTATGGATGGTGGTATAATTACTATCCACCGAATACTTCGGCTTTCATGTGCAAGGTGTGGCACTTCTTAATGAGTATCTTCTTTGCGTCCGGTTGGCTGTCTGTTGCCCTCGTCTTTAACGTTTACCTTAGAGAACATCTGATACACAGGAGAAGGTGTGGATGTCCGATGTTTGCGGCCAAGTACTGTACGCTGTTCGCAAGTAAGATCATCGTTGGTGTTATTTTCAGCGTATTGTTTGTGCTCGGTTTACCTTATCTGGCGATTTACAAGAATTTTCCCGATGGCGAATGCTACATATCATCATGGCATATAGATTTCAGGGCAGTTAAAAAAGTCGAAGAGATCCTAATGCGGGTCCTACCGATCGTCTTCTTCCTACCCATCATTCTACTTATGACGCTTTGTACATGTAGAAAGAGAGAAAGTAACATCGTCGGATTCTCACAGATCGAGGAGAGATCAGTCACTGATCAGATGCGAGTCTTGGCTGTTACTCTGTCGTCGATGACCTTCCTTTCGCAGTTGTTCTTGGCGTCCATTCGCCAATACTATAAAGAAAACGTGATCACGCGTGTTACAATAGTTGCCGAACTGCTATTCGCTTTCTCCCTTGGTCTACAGCCGATCCTGTGTTTCGTCATTCTGAAGGCATTACACGATGGATTCAGTTCTCAGCTGCGAAACATCCTTTGCTGTCGTCGTCTGTTTCCATCGTTGGATCGCGATGAGGAAGTGGTTCAGCTGAGCGCCGTCCAGGAGGATCCGCCCATCGTAACTGAATCCTAATTTACCCGTCACGGTCTTCAACCATGCACCCAACTTACTTCTGCTGGAAAGTAGAGAGTGACCGCGGTAATGGGAACAACAATTGCGGTAATACCTCAGTAATGGGGTTTACTCTCGCGGTAATACCGCGGTAATGGGGAATGAGCCGTCGATAAAACCGCGGTAATCGCAACTATTATATTTCTATAGTTAATGCAGCGCATAGACTGAATAGTATACAGTATACCTTACTTTCTTAATTACATCTACTTACTTCCTTTACTTAAAATTCCAGTTTCACCTCTATCTAACTTTCGATTCTACAGGCTCATATGAACTGTACTTCCTGTTTATGGAATTAGCTTAAAATAAATTGTTCAAACAAAAAAGCGATCGAATTTGTTTAACCCTCGGGCTTCCAAGGGGGGGTGGTTACCACCCCGCCCCCACGGTTTTATGCATGACATTTTTTAGTGAATAATATTATAATTTTTACATTGTAGGTTGCTGTAGCAGATTCATTTGGGCACATTTTGAGGTAAACATCGTGGTGGTATCCCACACAAGTTATACCCGATATAGTCGAGGTACCAGGGAGGGTGGATACCACCCCCACCCCCGTTAGTTTTTCGACTATAGCGTATTCATTTTTCTTCCTGGAAGAGAAACAATTATGCCATTCTGTAGAGGGAATGCAGGGCTACATTTTCTTGCTTACTTTTTTTCTTTTGGTAAATAATAATAATGGTCATTGGTGACTTTAATGCGAAGGTGGGAAATTATAATGGAGGAGGGGAGACATGTTAGGAGGTCATGGGTTGGGAGAGCAAAATGATGCAGGAGAGAGATTAGTGGATTTTTGCGAAGGAAACAGCCTGAGAATAATGAATACATGGTTTGAACAGCCAAAAAGAAGGTTGTATACATGGACGTCACCAGATGGAAAACACAGGAACCAGATTGATTACATACTGATAAATAAAAGATGGAATAGCATGATAAGAGATGTTAGAACAAAACCAGGTGCGGACTGTGGAACCGATCATGAACTACTAGTAGCAATAGTACAAACGAAACTAAAAAAATTAAAAAAAGGAGAAAGATTGATCACATACGACTGCAAGGAAATATCACAGGAATACAGAGTAGAAATAAGGAATAGATTTGAAATATTGGAGAGGGACGATGCAGAAACAGAGGAGGTTGAGAACAATTTATGGGAAAAGACGAAGGAAGTGATCTTAGAAACTGCGGAGAAATATATTCCGAAGAAAAGAAAAACCAAAACAACTCCTTGGCTATCGAAAGAAGCTATTAACATAGCCATGTACAGAAGGGAAGCAAAAAGAGAAGGAGATAAAGATAAGATAAGAAAACTGAACAGCGCATTCCAAAAACAAGCGCGCATGGACAAAGAAAAACATCTAAATGAATTATGCAAGGAAATGGAGGAGGAGGGAAGAAAAGGAAGAACTAAAACAATGTTTTCAAAAGTGAGGGAAATAACAAGAAAAAACACACCAAAAATGGGGTCACTGAAAGCAGGTGATGGACACATAATTGCAGATGAAGAAGGAATGAAGAAAAGATGGAAGGAATACACAGAAGAGTTGTACAACGAAGATAAAAGAGTAAAGGTAGAAAAAACAGATGTAACAGAGTATGAAAATGAACCGGAAGTCATGGAAGCAGAGGTAGAATGGGCTATTAAACAATTGAAAGATAATAAGGCACCGGGTCAAGACGGGATACCAATAGAAATGGTAAAAGCTGGGGATGGAGTGATGACAAAGACAATAACAAAAATTTGTAATAACATATGGACAACTGGAAAATGGCCAGAAGACTGGAAAAGTTCAGTCTTTATCCCTTTATTTAAAAAAGGAGATGCGAAAGAGTGTGAAAATTACAGGACAATAGCAATGATATCACACATAAGCAAAATATTACTCAAAATAATACATAAAAGAATGGAGAGTACAATAGAGAGAGAGCTTCCTGATAGTCAAGCAGGATTTAGAAAATTTCGTGGAACACGTGATCATATTGCCAATATGAGGTGGAAAATGGAGAGACAAAGGGAGTATGGACAGAAAGTATACATATGCTTCATTGATTATAGCAAAGCGTTTGACTGCATTAATCATGAATTGATGTGGAAAACCTTGGGAGAAATGGGAATACCGAATCACTTGATACAACTTCTTAGGGGTCTGTACGAAGATCAGATAGCGGTGATAAGGACTGAATATGGAGATACTGACAGATTCAGGATTAGGAAGGGAGTGCGGCAAGGATGCATTCTGTCTCCTTTTCTATTTAATATGTACGCTGAAAGGATAATGAGGCAGGCGGGAATGGATGAAGCTATGGAAGGAATAAAGATAGCGGGAAGAACAATGAACAATTTGAGATACGCTGATGATACAACACTATTGGCGGGTAAAAAAAACGATTTGGTAGAACTAATAAGAAGGCTCAAGAGTGAAAGTGAGAAAGCAGGACTCTACTTCAATATAAAGAAGACAAAGATCATGACAACAGAGGAGGAGGACAGTTTTGTAGTAGATGGAGAGGAAATAGAAACGGTAACTAGCTTCACGTTTTTGGGATCAGTAATAGAAAAAGAGGGAAAGTGTGATATGGAAATAAATCGTAGAGTAGCGATAGGAAAAACTGCAATGAATGGTCTGGAAAAAATATGGAAGGACAAACATGTGAGTATAGACACGAAAAAAGATTGGTGAAGGCTCTGATCATACCAACAGTAACATACGGCAGTGAGACATGGACAATGACCAAGAAAATGAAAAAAAAGATTAACGCATGCGAAATGTGGATATGGAGGAAGATGCAGAGAATATCATGGATAGAGAAAAGGACCAACGATTGGGTGCGCATGAGTATCGGAATTGAGAATGAAGAGACACTACAACAAACAGTGCTAAGAGCAAAGTTGAAGTTCTTTGGTCATGTCATGCGATCAGATGGATTGGAAAAGGAAATGATGTTAGCATATGGAGAGGGAAGGAGAAAACAAGGACGACCAAGGAAAAAGTGGATGGACGAGATACATGAAACAACTGGAATGAATTTGGCAGAACTGAGAGATGCGACGGCGGACAGAAGGAAATGGAGAGGCTTGATCATGAAGGTCGCTAGAGTTCCAAGAACTGACAGCACAAGGTGACAAGGTGAAATAATAATAGGCCAACCCATCTTCTGGGTGAAAATGGCTGATACAACATCACAACGTAAGCCGATATTTCTACATGAACGTTTGTCAACAGCTACAGATTTAGAGCTTATATTAGCCGAAACAGATACTGAAGATGAAGTGAGAAGCCAGTTTACAGGAAGCATTTGCACAAAATAACGGGAGTAACTTGCAATAACTGCAAAGACCACCGACATTATTTGACTGCCGTGAACAATAACGTTTTGTTTTGTTTCATGTTGATACGGCTGCATGCCTTTAGATTTCGCTATAATTAAAACAGACTATGGACTAGTTTGTAGGCTATTGCTACAAATGAAGCATCATTATGCTTAAAATGTTCTTGGATACATAGATCAGTTTTAAAACACACATAATCTTATATTTGTTTATCCAACAAGTACAAAATGTACGCAATAATATAAAATATCGCTAATTATCGGTTCCGTTGTTAAAAATTATGTAATTTCGAGGTGCATTCACATAATGTACAAATAAATATATCAGTTTGTTCAGAAATAAATGCTGAATCCACCGCTATATTACAAGATATGATATGTGAAACCAAACACGAAATCCAGGGGTGGTGATAACCACCACCCCCCCTCTTGGTGGCCCGTGTCACAAAAAAACAATGGTAGCCTGAAAGTTAAAAAGTAATTGTAGTTCAACTGAAAGTGTTATCAGCTTTCCTATGCTGTTGAACTAATTTTTAACGTAGTAGTCACGTGTCATTCTTTAAGGCTAAAAATTATTTTTTTATATTTTAATTGGTGAAAACCTTTTGCGGGGAATGTGATGTCGTCCTGCGGGGATGGGGGGTGGGGTGGGATTGGGGACAAAACCTGCGGCGATGGGGCGGGTATGGAACGAACCATGCGGGGAATGGTCGGGGGATGGGGAAAACTTAGGCTATTTAATAATAATAATAATAATAATAATAATAATAATCTTTTCTTTATTGAAGCGCCTGACAAACGCACTGCGCTGTACATTTACATGTTATGCAATTTAAATCTTAACTACTAACAGAACAGACAGCCTGCAATACAACGGCGCTAATAGCAGTCTACAAAGCATATCCGCCCAACGGGGGCTCGAACTCGGTACCTCTCGCTCTCTGTGCCAGATGTTATCCAATGCGCTATCGGGTCGGGGATGGGTACGAGATTGTCTCCGCTCGTCACTATTAGCATCAGCCTATTAATAAGATCAGCCTATATAAACACAATTCTAACAACATCTACTCCACGAGCATCTAAGTAAGTAAGTATATCCTTTTTTGAAAAACCAACTGCTAACCGCATTTCGGTGTACAAGATCATCAAATATAAAAAAAATTACGTATACAGCATCCGTGTAACAAATGTTTTACGAGATAGAGAGTTTGCCTTAGGTATTATTCTATTGTGGGTTCTGGGGCGTAGCGAGTATGAAACAGTTTTCACGGGGGGCAGTAGTTGATGTAATACATGTGCAGGGTTGCTGATGATGGTAGAAAAGAGGTTAGAGTCTGCTTTTCTGCAAAGTTGTTCGAAACTTTGGTAGGATTCCGGTAGATAACGAGACCGGACCAGTCGGCGTATAGTTGCCTGAAGACGAGAGCGTCCCTCTACCCCCACAAAGCCCCACCACGCCGGGGCCGCATAGAGCATCCGCGACACTGTGGTAGCATTTGTTACATCACACAGAGATTGGCCCTTTAACCCATGTGCTGTTAGAACGCGGAGGGCATACATTGACTGCCTAGCCTTAATGACAATGTTGTTAACATGCGTGTCGAAGTTGAATTGTTCTGACAAAGTGACACCTAGGATCTTCATGTGCTTTACTCTGGCGAGGCCCGGTGTAACTTTTGTAACCCTCTCATTGGTCGCCGAACTATCATCTCTTGGATCTTAGAATGATTCAGTTTTAAATTGCAAGAATTAGCCCATGTGGTGACATGATCGATTTCGGACGTTATCAATTCGCTATTTGTTGATGGAATAAGGAGGTAGCTGTCATCCGCGTACTTCATAATTTTGTTTGTAGAGTGTCGTGGTTTTAGTTTGGCTATTGCCACTATAAAGTCTACAGGACCCAGCCCAGATCCTTGTACAATACTGGCGTTGATTTCGATAGCGCTCGAGGTGACGCCCATAAATTTAGTTCTGTGCTGTCGCTTGTAGAGAAAGGCGATGATCCAGTTATATATGTTATCTGGAATTGGCAGTTCAGCTAGCTGCTCAGCCAAGTAAGAATGTTGCACCGTATCAAACGCCTTTGAAAAGTCGAGTGCTACCAGATGTACATATGGGTGGGTGGTGAGCATTTCTGCAAGGTGATGTGTTATGGAAATAATGGCTGCTGAGGTTGATCCAGTGGGCCGGAAAGCATATTGGTCAGAGAATCTCATATTGCTGTGCGCCTGTGTCAAGATGGGGTAGAAAAATTTACGCACCACAAGTCGCTCGAGCACTCTGCACAGGATGGGTGTTATGGAGATTGGTCTGTAGTCTGCTTCTGTTGCCGGTCGGCGTACTTTTGGAACTGGAGTTATGATACTCATTTTCCATTGAGGAGGAACATATGAGTTTCTTATTGAAAGGTTGAAGAGGCATGTGATGGGTTCTGCCAATACAGATGCTGTCCTGCTCAAGAGCCAAGGTGACATCTCGTCGGGGCCAGTGGCTGTACGTCCAACAGCCTCCAGCATCACGAAGATGCTATACTCATAGAAGATGTCATGCGTCTCATTGGTTGCTGTTGATTTAAGCCTGGGTTGCACGTATTGCTGATCTGTTGAAATATTGCCATAATGTTGATTGAGAGTTTAACAAAGTGTAGATGAATGCGCAAAATGTTATGGCGAATTATACAACAGTTCCTTTAATATTGAGACTTTATATATAGTAGACGAACTTCTTAAAAGAGGTGTGTAACATCTATTAACAAAGTTGACAAATAACCATATGCCGTCTCATACAATTGTTGCTTTTAAAATGAGATTTTATATACATATTGAGATTTTATATTTTGGGGCCGAAATGGGGCAGCAAGCGTCTCAAAAGCCTCTGCTGCTCATTTGCCGACCACGCCACCTTCTCGTGGTATCCCGTAAGGAACAAAGTGCGTGGTGGACGATCGAGTCCTCGCCTGTATAAGCGAGTACCCAGAGGAGAAAATCCTGAAGGACCGATGATGGAACTCGTCAACGCAAGAGTGAGATGGTGTCTCGAGAAACACACGAAGAGGAAGGACTTGGGAGACCGCCTCTCTATATGTATCGAGTATATATAGAAGATGAAGCAACTTAAGAAATAAGCCAACGACGTCAGCGATTCGACCTGGATACCGGGAAGAGTCGCTTCCTCGGTCGTCAACCAGCGAAACATCTAGCACAATGTATGAAGCGACGATTTTTTAATTATTTTTCTAAAGTTTAACGTTGTCTTGTGACATCACAGGCCGACGACAATTCGATGTTACACGTCATTGACGATTTTATGGATCGATCCAGAGTTAACGACTTCTTATTTAACAAAGACCGTTAACGTCGATAGATATGGGTTAGTTACTGTTTAATAACACTGTTTCGTAACAAAGACTATTAGCGTTGCTCTCCTTATTTCTCCAGGCTTGTGACTGGCACTACCAGAGTCACCCAAAAATATTTTGATTATTGTTAATGTACATTGTTTAGCGACACCCTGCGACTGCTAGAGACATCTAAACTAGTCGATGAATCATCAATTGCATTGGATCCACAGTTTAACGGCAGCTTATGACAACATAGGCCGTTGCCGCCGACAAAGATTAGTTTTTGGCATAATACAGCTCTTTTGGTTGGTTTCCCAGTTTAACGGCAGCCTATGACAACATTGGCCGTTGCCGCCGACAAAGATTATTTTTGGCATATTACAGCTCTTACAGCTCTTTTAGAGACATTTACAGCTCTTTTAGAGACATTTACAGCTCTTTTAGAGACATTTACAGTTTTTAATTGCGTCGCAAGAAAGGTTTTCAAGGTGTCTCACCACCGTACCGTAAATGACGAATATAAATCTTATACTATATTTCTCAAAGTTTATCCTTCCGTTTGTATGTATGTACATGTATATACTTTGCTTCTTAATGGGCAGAAACTGACTTGAAATTAAGAAGATCAAAGATATGTTAACGCTTTAGCTACCTGCGAGATAACAGAATTTCTTTCCTCTTAATTTTTCTCTACGAATAGCATGAACCCAGGAGGTTCTCAAATATATACGCATGTAAACCAATGATGGCTTGGAACGAATGATCCGCAATCAAGAAAATTAACTGATTTTTGCTTTATACAGTCTTTACATTCCTTACATTATCATGGAAGCGGTTTGGTCGCGATCAGTATCAATTGAACGAAATTCCTTTTATATATAGAGCCGTAAAGATCCGATTAAGAGGTGTGTAAACAGATCATTGAAATGTTACTAAGTAAGTAAGTATATCCTTTATTGAGAAGCACTAGCAAACGCACAGCACTGTACAAGTGTACATGGCAAGATTAATACATTCAAACAAATAAACACAAATTTATATAAGCAACAATGAATTGAATGAGTTTTTTTTATTACTCTGTGTATAACGACGTCTCGTGGTTGCCAGAGTTTAACACATAATTATAGTGGCATCTAATATACAATTATTTTTTTTCAAAGACATCAACGGATATGGCAGCCATTAAATGTCGTTAAACTTTTGGAATAATAATCCGCCACCACCCTACCTGTTGTAGTGCCAGTCCCAATCCTGAAGAAAGAAGGAGGGCTACGCTGCTCATTTTTGTTATGACACAGTGTCGTTGAACGGCAACTGACCAATCAAACGCCGATCGGTCTGTGTTGCCATTAGATGTCGCTGAACTCTTGCAACAACAATATTTCGTTATCCATAGAATAATAGGAACATTTAATTTTCGGTTTAGACACCTCTAAATCGGGTGCTCATAACGGTATAAGGTATGAATTTTCATTTATTCACTATTCATATTATACGCTTTGAGAAATTATTTACAAGAAAGATGTCTAAAAAACTGAGAGCTGCTATCACACACACCAACAAGAGACAGATCATATTCTCAGCCACCAACATGAGAAAGACTGTCATTGAGAGAAGCGTTGTAATTCCCATGGCAACCTATTATTACTCGGAGTCTCTTGGAATGTAGGACCCGACGAGTAGAGCGATGAGCGTTATCGAGAAGCACGGTAGGATCATGTTGAAGAGACGTAGAACAACGGTCTCCGTCTCATCTGAATCATCGTATACAAGTCACATCCGGATTGGGTTCCGCTCTGCAGCAGGAATAGAAGACGACGCTGCGGATGGCGTGGAGACGGACCAGAGCCCACTCTGTGTTCTGGATGTTGTTGTAAGCGTCGCCATCTTCCCCGCCCTCATATGCCGAGACTAAGAAAGTGAAGTCGCTGACACTTCACACACGTTGCTGGCGGCTCTCGAGGTTGGCTGCTCTTCCACGTGATGTCATGTGATAGTATCATGTAATAGTATCATGTGACGCTATGTGATGTTACGTGATTTAAAGTTATGTGATGTTGTGTTAAATTATTTTCATATTTATTCATGTTATTTTGCTTGGTAGCTATGGGAATCTGGGTCACAGACATAAAGCTTAATCGTGATTGGTTGGTTAACTTAGAGGAAATCTGGGTAACAGCCAGATTGGGGGGGGGTGGTCGAGTTTAGGGTTGGTCTAATGGTAACACTCTGGCATGGAGGCATTGGACGCGGGATCGTTTCCCGCTGCCCTCCCAATGGTCGTCTCAGCCTTTTTATTTGCCACATGGCGATGAAAAAAATGAAAATAATAATAAAAATCTTCGTTGAATGTTTTCAAACTGACAAGTATGATTACAATTTATTCATAGTATGAGCGGATGATCACAAGTTATTACAGAAGTCGAATTTTACTGTATGGCAGACATGCAAGGCGCCCATCAAGTCCTATTACACATTTTTTCGCTGACATAGCAACGCTCAGCAGTGTTTTTCAGCAATCATTATGGACGAATTAGTTACTTTCTGCGCTAAAAATCTCATTAAAAGGTTAAGAAATTTTTCTAGCAAAGCCCTGTTACAGGAGTTATTTAACAACCACGCATTTCTTTATGTTAACGTCCATTGTTTAGCGACACCTTTGCTAATTAAGCCGTATCAGTAATTTATCGTCAATTAATCGAAATTTACAAATTTTATTCTCTGAAGCGATTTCAACTCCCAGGATGGAAGGGACCATCGATACCGCTGAAAATAACAAATAGGAGACTACATGTACGTTGAAACATGGGGCGGTAAAAAAAGCGAACAAAGTAAATGGCACGCGACGAATTTTGCCCGACAAGACCTCTTCTCAAACGGAGATTTAATCTTTGGTTAAACCGTTGACAACATTGCTGTCTTAGACCCCATAATTATAGTCTTACAACAGTTTGAAATTTATGCATTTGTTGTGTCTGTAAAATAAATAAGTAAGAATATTCTTTATTTGAAAGATATTCGACGAAATCTTAAACATCAACGGCAACCGGTTCTAGAAACCGTAAGATTAATTCATTAATTCATTGCGAAGATTTATATAGGGCCCCTTCAAGGTTATTACTCAGGAGCTCTCAAGATGCCGGTAAACACTGAAACAATTACAATGATACATTTAAACACCTTTAAATCACAAACGCATAGGGTAATATAAGCGTCATTGTCGTTCAATCTTTAGTTCCATTCAGTCTTACTTGGAGGATTGCGAAATTTAGTCCTATCGACGTATACGGCCTTTGAGGCCATAGATTCATAGAAGAAGAAAAGAGAAATACTTTAGGCTATCCGGAGAGGCAGCATGGGAGTAGTTGTTGTCGTTGTCGTTGTCGTCGTCGTCGTTGTTACAACTACTGCTGCTGCTGGTACTACTACTACTACTACTACTACTACTACTACTACTACTACTACTACTACTACTACTACTACTACTACTACTACTACTACTACTACTACTACTACTACTACTACTACTACTACTACTACTACTACTACTACTACTACTTCTACTACTGCTACTACTACTGCTACTACTACCATCATCATCATCAGCAGCAGCAGCAGCAGCAGCATCTTCATCAACATTATCAGCCTATTTATTATTATCACTACATGCTGATTTGTAAGCGTATTGGCCTGTTAGGGACAGGGACTATGGAAAGGTGTGCTAATGACGTAACGGGTGCTATACGGGTACGGGTATACCCGCGGGTGCGGGTAGGCTCGGGTAGTAATTTTCAGTACGGCTCGGGTACGGGTACGGGTAACGATTCTGTGTTACGGGTATGGGTCGGGTAGAAAAATGCTCTACCGCAGACCTCTGGTCGCCAGTGATAAAACTGAAGAAATTAGCTAAAACACAAATCAGGTGTAAATTTGTCACTTATCTTTTTTTGGCAAATATCAATAAATAGGATCTTATATTATACGAAAAAAAATATTATTTTAATAATATTTCACCTATTTCATGACAAATTTTACACATAAACTTTGCGATCTACCTAGGGTTTGTATTACGATAATAAACTTTACGTGCGTTTTTCTCGAAATTGTAGGCTACTTTCGAGTAGAAAAAATTATAAAATTCATATCTCTGGAACCCATCAAGATAGAATAACATTTTTTTCAAAATTTTAAACAGAAATTATTTCTTATCAATTTTAGCACAAAATATACCAAACTAATTTTTTTGAATAAAAGCCTCCTTTTGCCAGAGCAAGTCACAATTATAATTGGCGCATTATTAAATCTTCCTCTAGACACCTTAAAACTGTTTGTTATAAAGAATATAATATTTGTAATTTTCGTTTGATCGTCACTAGTACAATATTTTCCTTTTAAATGTGGTCTTCGCAAGTCGCAAACAGTGTTCAATGCACCGTACTCCATCGCTACCAGTAGGTCTACTGTGGCAGTGCCAGGCCCACACCTGACGAAAGGAGAAGGGCGACGCTAATCATCTTTGTTTTGACACAGTGTCGTTAAACAGCAACTAAATAAACATTTCATACACAAAACAAAATCGATAGGCAGGGAGGGTGTAAAATCGATTCGAGGTCAGGATCCAAATGGTAGGGCAAACAGACAGACAGACAGCTACTGTGGATGGTGTTTAGAATTGAAGAGGAAATGAGTCGTTATAGATCTGAAATTCCCCTTTATGCGGTATGCAGGATAGGTGAGGATGGAAACGACATGGCAACGCTCGACTGGGTTTGCAACCAACAGAAGAATAAGTTATTTTCAAGGTTGAAAGTCTCATTTAAGGTTTCTAAAAGTACCTACCAAAAGGCCTGTTATTGAGCAACCACGCATTGCTTTCTGTTTGGTGTCTCATCAATGACTTATCGTCAATTAATCGATATTTAAATATTTTATGGCGTTACGAGAAAGGGTTTAAAAGCGTCTATTGTCAGCAGAGTATTAGTACTGTAGTAAGCTTAGTTTCCAGTGTTTAACGACATCTTACGGCTGTCAGGGCCGTTGACTTCGACCTTTAACCCTAGGGCTACCAAGCTTTTTTTGTAACACGGACTACCAAGGGGGGGTGGTTACCACCCCCCTGGATTTCGTGTTTGGTTTCACATATCATAACTTGTAATATAGCAATGGATGCAGCATTCATTTCTGCACAGAATGGTATATTTAGTTGTACATTATGTGAATGCACCTCGAAATTACATCACTTTTAACAACGGAACCCATTAATTAGCAATATTGTATATTATTGCGTACATTTTGTACTTTTTGGATAAACAAATATAAGATTATGTGTGTTTTGAAACTAATCTATGTATAAAAGATACACAAAATCATCCATACACATGTTTATATAGTATAAATGTACATCCATACATATATATCCATACATATATCGGTTTACGTTGTAATGCTGTATACAGCCATTTTCACACATATTACGCGTATTATTATTTATTTTGATCACTTCCGGTATTCAAAAGACAAATGAAGCCCTTCATTCCCTCTAAAGAATGGAGTCTTTGTTTCTCTTCCAGGAAGACAAATGAATACGCTACAGACAAAAACTAAGGGGGAGTGCTTCCATTCAGCCATTTTTCGCGCATGTTACGCGTATTATTATTTATTTTGAGCACTTCCGGTTGTCTCAGGTCAACTCAGTGACCATAGAAATGTAGCCCCACATTTCCTCTATAGAATGGTATAATTTGTGTCTCTTAATATTAAATGACGGATAAGATATAGTCGAAAATCTAGGGGGTGGTATCCACCCCCTAGATTTTCGACTATATCCACCCCCCTGGTACCTCGGGTATATTGGGTATAACTTTTGAACGGTGTGAGATATCATCTCACATTTTACCTCAAAACGTGTAAATGAACCCCCTACAGCTACCTAAAAGGTCACATTTTTATTCCATACGGAAAAAGTTTGAGATGAAAAAAACCTAGGGGGGTGGCAGCCACCCCCCCCTCCTTGGTAGCCCGAGGGTTAAGAGACACCCTAATCGATAAGTTATTTTGTGTCTGTTGTACTTTTTGTAAGGCGTAATCTTCGAACAGAAATTAAACAGTCTCGCTAAAGCCTGACTGCGTCCATGAATTTCAACAAATCAAAACGGGTCATTTCAATTTCCATTAACTGCTGAACTCTCGATAAGGTGTTATTATATTTATGATTGTGACTTCAAAATCTGTGCGAAGGGAAGATACGTCATGCTCCATCTAGTCTAGCGCTTACAATATATCTCATTGGTTATGCTGAACTTTACAGGCTTACTTGGTCAAAAGGACGAATTAATGATTAAACGAATTTTAATTTTATAGAACTGTGCAAACACGATTTAAAGGTGTCTTTGTGGAAATACTTGTATGGACGATTCATTGCTTGCACTCATCAAGCGGCTGTTTATGCCGTTGATGTCGAACGTTATGTAATTTGTCCAGTAAGCTGACTTCATTTCTGTTTATTTTCGTCATGTCTAAAGAGCCAAAGAAAGAACAAGTACCATCAACCGTTACATTGTCCACTGTTTTTATCCAGTGTTTAGCGACACCTGTTGGTAACTACACGACGTATTGCTGATTAACGACGCTGCGTCTTAACGACGATAATTGGATAGGTAGCTTTTCTATGTACACCTACAGCGTCACAATAAACGAATATAATGGTAATGATGATGTCTTGTAAAGGACAAATTATTACTAGTATAGACCTACGTAGGTGTACTATTTGCTGGACGTCATTTACTATTATGCGCCCTGTAGGCTATGATTGCTACATTTTTTCACATCGACACTAATTTTGAGCGAATTTTTGTAGTACTAGTAGTTTCAGTTTAACGACACTATGTGATAGCAAAGATAATTAGCATCGCCCTCCCCCTTTATCCAGGCTTGGGACTGGCACTGACACAGTGCAATCAGATAGATAGATAGATAGATAGATAGATAGATAGATAGATATATAGATAGATAGATAGATAGATAGATAGATAGATAGATAGATAGATAGATAGATAGATAGATAGATAGATAGATAGATAGATAGATAGATAGATAGATAGATAGATAGATAGATAGATAGATAGATAGATAGATAGATAGATAGATAGATAGATAGATAGATAGATAGATAGATAGATAGATAGATAGATAGATAGATAGATAGATAGATAGATAGATAGATAGATAGATAGATAGATAGATAGATAGATAGATAGATAGATAGATAGATAGATAGATAGATAGATAGATAGATAGATAGATAGATAGATAGATAGATAGATAGATAGATAGATAGATAGATAGATAGATAGATAGATAGATAGATAGATAGATAGATAGATAGATAGATATACCTTTAAAATGTTTAGCAGTTTTAACATGACAGAATAACTGAAATAAACTAAACACTTCAGAGTGTTTATCTTTTTATTAGGTGATTCATTTATGTGCATGGAAGTAATCTAATGTGACACCTATAATTAGAAGTTAAATATAGTATATTATTTACAGTATTCCTTTTTATTACTCAGGTTCACAAGTTTATAAACTGTTTTCTGTATGCATCCCAGATCCAGTAGGATTTTCAATTTAGATTCTTAATTATAATAAGACACCTGTCCAGTTACTCAGACCGGACGAAAATACTGATTATATTGCATTAGAATGCTACGATTTAAAGGTGTTTAAACGGAGTTTATTATTTGACTTGTTTCAGTGCTTAGCGACAACGTACTAGAACCCCTGCCGTTTACCCATCATAAATGAATAATTTATAAACTATGTCATATTTTGGAAACTAAACTATCTCGGAGTCTAAGTCGTGTAATGTTGTGGACTAGTACTCCGATTAGAAACCTATGTCTAACTGTCGAGAAATCTTGAAGGGTAAAGTTCGCTCGCCATTTTTGTCCTTTGTGTTTGCTCCGCACCATCGTTCAGCGTAGTCTCCTATTATGTTCTTTTCACAGACATCAAAAATACTTCCACCTGGGAGTTGAAGTCGTTTCGGAGAATAACCCTTGTGTGCAACGTATTAGTTACAATACACACTCATCCTGGTCTATAAATATGAAAATGGAAGAGCCCTAATCACGTCAAGGCGCATACATCCAATGATATTAAACGGTTAACTAATCTACTGTTTAACGACGCTGCGCCATAATAAAGATTAGTGTCACCCTCCTCCTTTAAACAGGCTTCGGACTGACACCATCTGAACACAGTAACGGGGAGTGGCAAGTCAAAAGGCCTATGCATACGTTTCTCACAGGAGCTTTAAAACATATTATAACAATGACACAGAGATAAAGACGGCGTGAACAATTTCAAGAACGGATTGACAAACCGCTTAGACAGAAGATTACGAGATTTCTGTCTCTCTCTCTCTTCACGTTCTCTGCCCTCAGGCAGGTTCATATGTCCAACGACGCCATTTTTCTCTATTCTCTGCTTCTCTTTTCAGTCCGCTGTATCCCTCCTCTGCCAACATTCAGTCCAGTAGCATTGTTCTTGGCCTACCTCTCATCTTTTCCCCTCTATTCTTCCCTCAATGATGTCTCTTAGTAGGGTGTCGCTCCTTAAGATGTGTCATATCCATTTCTTCTGCCGCCCCCGTATAGTGCCTATCAGTGATCTTCTTTCTTCCACCAGCTGTAAGATTTCCTCATTCGTTCTTCGCTCCACCCAGCTGATTTTCTCCATTCTGCGCCATATCCACATCTCAAAGGCCTTCAGTCGTTTTATGTCTTCTTGCCTCATTGTCCATGTCTCAGAGCCGTATAGGACAACACTCCACACTAGTGTCTTTACCATTCTCTTCTTCAGCTTCCTATTTAGACCGCTTCTGAGGATCTCCCCTCTTTTGTAGAATGCATCTTTTCCCATAGCTATTCTTCTTTTCACTTCCACATGGCACCTTGCATCCTCTGTAACCACACTTCCCAGATAGCAGAACTTCTTCACCTGTTCTATTTCTTCCCCATTTAATGTGATGTATATTGTTTCTTCCCCTCTCTTACTCATCTTCATGACCTTTGTTTTCTTTATGTTTATTTTCATGTCATAGTCCATTGATATGCTGTTTAAGCGGTCCATCATTAGTTGTAGACCTTCCTGACTGCCTGCCATCATCGCTTGATCGTCTGCAAATCTCAATGCTTGCACCATTTTCCCACCCACTTTTACCCCCTCTTCCAGCTCATCTAACGTTTCTCTAACAATTTCTTCTATGTAGATGTTGAATAGAATTGGTGATAGTGGGCATCCTTGCCTCACTCCTCTTCCTATTTTTCCGGGTTCTGAGTATTCTCCATCGATTCTTATCTTTACTCTTTGTCCCATGTATAGATTGCCTATCAGTCTTCTTTCTGTATAGCGAACTAATTTGTAAAGAATACCTGATAATTGATTAATTGACCAGGTGAGCATTAGTTTAGCGACATCTTGTGGCTTCCTTCTCCGCTGACAACAAGCTCAAAACAATTACGATGTCAATGATTAAAGAAAAATAATTTTGAAACACTATAACGCTGTGTTACAATTAGATTCCGATTGAACACCTTTAAATTGCTTACTCAGACGATATATATTCGCAATTTTCATTCGCTAGTCACGACAACACAACAAGTCAAGTTTGAATGCAGAGTCGATGACAACAGCCATGGCAGCCACAAGTTTCCGTTAAAACACCAGATAATTATAAACAATAGACATTTACAAAAGCTATAGGCTAATCAGCAATTTTGTGTTTGTGTGCGCATTTGAAACTCTGGCACTGTCCTTATTCTGGTATAGTGCCAGTACCCAGTATGGAGAAGGAGGAGGGCGACGTCAACGGCCATGGCAGCCATAATTCCATAACATGTCGTTCCATAACATGTCGTTAGGCATGTCAGATGGAGGTTCCTGGCGCTATATAAAGTGTCGTAATTACAATTACAGCCGAGAGGTCATGGATTGAAGGCAGTTTTCCGAGGGGAACATTGAGCAGATATAGAGCAGGAGTGATCCATGGATTGAGAGAAAATGACGATTATATGACATCAGAAACTATGATTTAATGGTGTGTAAACAGAGTTTATCAATGTACTTGTTTGAGTGTTTAGTGACATCATAAGGCTACCAGAACAGCTGCGTTAATCTTCAAGATTTCGTCGAGTCTAAGACATAATAAATGTTGTCGAGTGGTTAACCAACTAGGAAACCTCTGTTTAACGGTCTTGAAGGGAGAAATTTGCAATCAATTTTCTTTGTCCGTTTTGCATTTTCATGTAGGTAGGGGATTTCTAAATCGCCTCTTACATACGAACTGTATGCCGAAAGATGTCATTAGCCTAAACACCGGACATTAAAATGCCATCTTGTAACATCCTTAAAAGACAGGAATATATTAAATATAATATATAATATTAATCAATACAGATTGGGGGGGGCGATAGCGCATTGGATAACATCTGGCACAGAGACCGAGAGGTACCGAGTTCGAGCCCCCGTTGGGCGGATATGCTTTGTAGGCTGCTATTAGCGCCGTTGTATTGCAGGCTGTCTGTTCTGTTAGTAGTTAACTAGTTAAGATTGTTTCAATTGCATAACATGTAAATGTACAGCGCAGTGCGTTTGTCAGGCGCTTAAAAAAGAAAAGATATTATTTTATTTATTATATAAAAACGCATGAAACAGCGATATTATATTCAGAAACGACGCTTAAAAGTCCTTTTAGTAATACAATAATTATGTCGCTAAACTGTCGTCAATCAAAAGACCATTTCCGTATACTTCTCTTTTAACCCTATGACGCACACCTGGGGTCCATTGGACCCCATCGATGAAACTTCCTTGAATAGCTACGTTGATACAAATAGTAAAAATCTGAAATAATTCAAATTCCTCAGCAATTCATCCCTCTACATTTATGAATTAATTGGAAAAGTTTAGTATTCTTGGTTCAATTATAAAAAAATAAGAAAGACACCTAGGGCATATTTAGCACACCTGGGGTCCAACAGACCCCAGGCTTTAACATTGATACATCGACATACATCGACTATCACATATTCCAGGCTATGTTACATACAAAGATACACACATACTTACATACAAACACATGCATACATACATACATACATACATACATACATACATACATACATACATACATACATACATACATACATACATACATACATACATACATACATACATACATACATACAAGCATACAAGCATACATACATACATCCATTTATACACACATATATATACATTCAAAAATATATCCATACATATATACATGTACATGCATACATTCACATGCACACATACAAATATATACATGCATAAAGACATACATACATAGATACATACATAAATAATAATATCCAGACATGCATGCATACACACATGCATATACGCATATACATATATACATACATACCAATATGTACATGCATAAATGCATATGCATTACGCACACATACAAAGACATACATACATACATACATACATACATACATACATACATACATACATACATACATACATACACACATACATTTAGACTTATATTCATACATGCATTCATCCATAAATGCATACACACAGTCATACATACACAAACATATATATCATATACACAATGTTACACATGCCAATATAAATCCATGCATATATATATATATATATATATATATATATATATATATATATATATATATATATATATATACATGTACATGCAAACATGTATGTACACAGTACTAAACACACATACATACATACAAGTGAATACATGCATACATGCATACATATCCATACATACAAACATATATACATACAGATATTCAACCATACATATATGCATGAGCACATACATACAAGTACATTCAAGCCTACACACATACATATATCCATTCATCTATACATACATGCATGCATGCATACTTACATACATACATACATGCATGCATGCATATATACATAGATACATACATACATACATACATACAAACATACATACATACACACATACATACATACATACATAAATACATACATACATACATACATACATACATACATACATACATACATACATACATTGATGCATATATAGATACATATATACATACATACATACATACATACATACATGCATATATACACAGATACATACATATATCCATTCATCTATACATACATGCATGCATGCATACTTACATACATACATACATGCATGCATGCATATATACATAGATACATACATACATACATACATACATACATACATGCATACATACATACATACATACATACATACATACATACATACATACATACATACATACATACATACATACATTGATGCATATATAGATACATATACACATGCATACATACATACATACATGCATATATACACAGATACATACATATGTACATACTATTATTCCCGTGTTATCGGCGGGGTCTATTAGACCCCAGGTGTGCTAAATGTGTTGGCCAGGAAGGTGTGCGTCATAGGGTTAAGCGATGAATTCGTCCTGTAAGTAGAAGTAATTCACAAACTCTGGATTACCAAGATGCAAAAAAGTTCCCATCTTTTGCTTTCATTGACAATCTCAACGTCTAATCCTGTATTCTATGAAACGAGTTCACTGACCGCACGTCGTCAGTGAGAAGAAATCAGACGGCGACAGAGAATACGTCATATGCCGAGGCCAAGAAATATGAAGTCGCTAATGCCTCGCATCCACAGCTGCCTCAGAGGGTTTAGATAATTATTGACGGTCGGATCTTTTACTCATAGATTAGCTAACAATTAAATGAACGAACTCAAAATAATAATGCCTATCTAGGTAATGCAAATTGTTGTTGTGTTTCCATTTTAACGACTATACTAGCTGTGTGGTAACAAAGACCATTAGCGTCGCCCTCCTCCTTTATCCAGGAGTGGGACTGGCACTGTCAGAAAGCGAACAGTGGTGGAGTTGTAATGCAAATGATCGCAAATTTGACTTATATAGTAGAACCGGAAGAAGACAAGTAAAAGGTGTTTAAATAAACCTAAATTTGACAAAGAAGCAAGAATCTTTAATAGTCACGGCCAGCTGACTTATTATAACCACAGTTTAACGTCGTCTTATGACATCAAAGGCCGTTGACGACAATGCAGAAAATATACAATACAATCATAAACAGAAACTTATAGCATCCGAACGACAACATTAAAGGTGTCAGACGGAGCTTTACAATTTTTCTAATATTCAATATTTTTGTAGCATAAAGTATTTCATTTCATATTGTCTGTGATCATTATGTCCTGACAAATTTCATTAACTAACAAAGCATACATGTATTATAATTGATTAAGGTATTCCTTTAAACTGTTCATGTACATAAACCAAGCCATACCATTATGCAATATTGAAGAACTAAAATTGAATGATAGTAATATTGTAATATGAATATTCATTAACCAATAAGTAATATTTATAATTTTCTAACATCGGGTTCTTATTATTATGACATAACATATTTTAAACAAAAATCAACAGTAGAAAAAAAAATAAGTCGTCCATGGATATTTCAGCAGGGTTAGTGTCGTTATTGTCGTTATTTCGGCCAGCTGACTGACGATCAAATATTTATTATAGCATTAAGTGAAAGAGATTTAAAGGTATTTAAGCAGAGTCTAATATTTAAGGTCGTGGTTACAGTTACGCCCGACGTGAGCCTATACCTGGGGCTAGAATCACGCCCGCTACTCAATTGGTCAATGCATGTCACATGATTTTGAGTAGGTGAAACGAACCGACCGATAAACATTCCCGATTGCGGTGGAATGTTGTTCACCATGTTTTCCAATAACGACACTAACCCTAACCCTGACCCTAACCGACCCTTACAACGCATAACCTTACCCTAACCGACCCTCAAGGTGCCCGCCATTTCAAATTCCAAGAGAAGTAAGCAAAGTTCACGTGATATGCTTTGGCCAATAACGCGACGGGCGTGAATGTAGTAGTTGGGTTCCACTAACGCCCGGGGCGTGAACGGATCCACTACGAATATTTAAACGTAAAATGTTTTTCTACAGCGATCGAACATTTCCTCGACCCAACTCATTATAGAATTTGCTAATTAATTCATGAAGAGAACGAAATGAGTGATCACAATGGTAGATGTTCATTTAGGAAATAGCTTCTGTTTAAAGACGCTGTGTCATAACAGATGATTAGCGTCGCCCTCCTCCTTTCTCCAGGTTTGAGACTGGTACTAACTGTAATCCAGAGCGTAATTACAAGACAGTGTAGGTTAACACTCCATTTGAATAGCGTCTCTCAACATGCATACCTGCTGTAATAGACAATCCCTCGGGAGTAAGGTGGTGGTGATATGCGCTTTGCTTCAAAATAGCCTCAGAATTTATTACGATTAATTATTATAGGTCCACAAGACAGTACTGTTGTCTGCTAAATGAAGCTGTATCATAACAAAGTCTATTATAAGCTTCCCCTCGTTTATCTCAGCTCGGTATCGTTGCTACTACTTGTCAGATAAAAGGGAATTGTAAGGGATACCTTTTTAAAAAATCCCTTTTTTCAGGGTTGACGATTAAACAAACTTGAAGCGGTCGATATGAAGCGATTTTGACACACTGTTCTGTTACCATAAGTCGGCTACGCTTAGACACCTTAAAAGAGCTTGAACCGGATGATATATAAATCGTTAATTTTGTTCGTTATTCGTTATTACTAAACTTATTAATTTATGATCGGTGTTGCTTCTTGAGCTGTATTGTATCACAGAACAGTGAGAATAATTGTTCGAAATAATTTCTGTCGACGTCAACGTCCTTTGTTGCCATGAGATGTCGTTAAACAATCAAACCAATCCAAAGCAAGAATACGCCACTACAATTTCGATCTGCGCATGTCATCAATGTCGGTCGCTGATCTTCTCCGTCTTTTCGACGGATTTTTATATATTAATTTTTGTCTAAATGCAGAATTTTATCAGCAATTTGGGATATGTCGGAGTTTCTGGTGATAAGTTTGCCTGCCTGACTTAATCGTCGGCTTTGCCAAGGATTTGTGCGTTTGAGGGCATCTTGTTCGCAAGTCGCCTTGTCGCCATGTGACTGCATCAGCCCATCCTTTTGATGTGTACGGTAGAGCCTCAGCCGTACGGACCGTGTACGCCGCCTGTAGCCGAGTGTTATCGTCTCGGTGGAGGACGACCGACGCGGACCATTGGAGTGACCTCGACTCGCTTCAGTCACTGAAGGCGATTCAATCTAACGACGACACACGACGAATGCCTTTTCTACACACTCCTTGGTGCCTCGACGAATAGCCGGACGTGCGTCATCCTCTAGCCTACCAATATCAGGGACTCCTCGGCGGCATCGTCACCGTGTCTGCGAACGCCGTCACCTGTCGTCGCTCTACTCTATCGACGCAACTTGGCTCAGAGACTCTGAATATTCATTCCATCTTCAGCTGTCGACGGGAATCTGTTGTTCGATTCCACGCTTGTGCGTTGGCCCGCCAGTGGTGAGTTTTCTAATTTGCTTTGTTTTGCTAACTGATGTAATATAATTATTCGTTCGTAATGACACTTAACCCTCCGGCTACCAGGGGGGGGGGTGGTTGCCACCCCCCTACGTTTTTATGAATTTTTTTGTTTCTATATGGAATATAATTTTGGCATTTTAGGTAGCTGTAGCAGATTCATTGGCGCACATTTTGAGGTAAACATTATGGTGGTAGCCCACGCCATTCAAAAGTTATACCTGATATACCCGAGGCACCAGGGGGGTGGATACCACCCCCTAGATTTTCGAATATATCTTATCCGTCATTTAATATTAAGAGACACAAATTATACCATTCTATAGAGGGAATGTGGGGCTACATTTCTCTGGTCACTGAGTTGACCTGAGACAACCGGAAGTGCTCAAAATAAATAATAATACGCGTAACATGCGTGAAAAATGGCTAAATGGAAGCACTCCCCCCTTTGTTT